>CM037864.1:25222484-25819451 GCA_021292105.1 Anadara kagoshimensis
GTTTCCTTTCATCGGTATAACATTCAATTTCACATACAATATATTACGATGCTTTTGTTCCCAAATTTCGTATTATTATGAATTTGAATGATTTTTGTAAAAAAAACCAACAAATGTTTTGATGAAATATCCCACTGGTTTCGAATATATATAGTATAAAGTGCTTAATGTAAGGTGCATTATTAAAAAACTTTAATCACTGGGCAATGCTTTCAAATGATAGAAAAAAGCTTCTGTTAAAATTAACTATTGTTTCCTTTCATCATCAGTATATCTAATAAACAATCTGACATCCTATTTTATATGGTGATTTTGTTCTCATATTTCGTAAAATTGTCCAAGACTGCAATTTTTTACCCATGTATAAAACTTATCATAAATAGAAAGTATGATAAAAATGGTACAGCACGTATCCTATTAATAGATACTTTAACATAGAAAGTCTAATATGTTATGTTTTACCATTCAAAGCATTGCTTTAGGTGGATTTGGTAAATCACCACTTTGTACAACGAAGTAGGCTGCTTGCAAATAAATTGTTGACTCAGGGATATTGCAAGCCTAGGCTTATCAAGGCCCTCAAAAAGTTGTATGGCCGTCATCACACTATTGTTGATAAGTTTGATGTTTCTGTGTCCAGGATTGCTCTGGATATATTTGACGTCTCATAGTTCCATGTTCCTTTCACACAATTTTGATTTAACATGTGGCGGGTGTAGCTAGCTAAACAGGAGGTGCTTACCCTTCCGGAGCACCCGGCCTCACTTCCCTGGTGGAAGTTCACGTGTCTAACCTAACTTGTCTGTTCCAAAGTTTTTACTTTGCTTCTGGATTGTGATTCGGACATGGATTAGTATGTTTGTTTTTCATTTGATCCTTCTGTTTTTCTCATTTCAACACTTTAAAAATTTGGATGTCCACAATTTCGATTCCAATCATTACAGATGAGAAATTTCATTTCGAACGGTCGTCTAGTGCTGAAAAATTAAAACAGGTTTAGTAAGAAATAATGATAAACCACACTAATGGTGGAAGAAACCTATACTACCTTCTAGAAAGCTAGTTCAAGATCAATGCTAGCCTACCTATCACAAACTAGGAAAATCTTAAGGCAATTATTTAAAACAATACAAAGCATTTTCTGTTAAAACGACAGACCCTACTAATGGTTGAAAGAACATATGCAATCGTCAGTCTTATGCTCCTTTTACATTGCATACTGACTGCTAAATGGTTCAGGCCAATGCGCAGATAATTTTGTATTTTAACTATTAAATAAAATAAAGTGGTGTTCCAATTTTATTTCTTTAATTTCGGGTGTAGCTAGTTAGGCATGATGAGGTGTTAACATCCCCCGTGCACCTGGCCTCAATTTGCGAGTCGAAATGGTCATGTTAAACTTTATTTGCCAGTTTTCAATGTTTTTTTTTTTTGGGACTGCGATTTAGACATCCACCGGTATTTTTTGGTTTTCTAAGTCAGCGATGTTCATACACACCAAACTCTCGTTTTACAAATAATGTCATTTTTTTATTTCAGCTTACCACAAGAAATGTATATCGGAGTGTTTGAAGACACAGACATATAAACAATGTCCAATGTGTAGACGACAACCAAAGTTGTTTACAAAATTACAAGGAACTGTGGGACATTTACACAACCAATCAAAATTACCGCTAATACACGTTCGGACAAACCATCCTGTCAATCCAAATTTTGTTGTCTAGTATTCAATTTGTGACAGTTCTTATTACAAAGAAAACATTAGCCTATAACTTTAGGAGCCATGTTTGGTGTAGTCTGTGGAACTTCGGAGAATCTGGTTATCTAATCTTTACAAGGAACTGTGGGACATTTACACAATCAATCAAAATTGCCGCTGATACACGTCCGGACAAACCATCCTGTCACTCCAAATTTTGTTGTCTAGTATTCAATTTGTGACAGTTCTTATTACAAAGAAAATATTAGCCTATAACTATTCGAGCTATATCTGGTGTACAGTCCATGGAACTCTAGAGATACTGATTATCTAATGTGTAATATTACAGTGGTGGACTTAGAAATTTGGGAAAAAGAAGATGCAGAAGAACGAGCCACCGAAAATTTTAAATATAGCATAAATCATGCAATTTCCTGCAACGTGAGCAAGTGATACATAAAGGTACGTTTCAACCCATGAAACCACCCTCTGGGACCGCCACTGTATTGTCAACTAATTTAAGTCATGGGTTAAGGAGCAGAAAAAGAAGTCCATAGGGATAATTCTGTTTCAAACTGAATGGGCTGTGATTAATTATCGCGAGCATTTAATAAGCACATCAATATAAACTTTAGTTTGCTGCGAGTAGGAGCTTAACAGAAGAAGAGAGATAACTCTTATCAAACATTGGGAAGAAGGGATAGCAAATGTGTAAATCTGGAATTTATTCCATGTGATAAAATGTTCATATAACAGATTGTACTAGATTGTGTATTTCTCATCATTACAATGGTTAGGTTTTACAAATCATTGGACAATTTTTACCGTGAGCCATTTTGTGACGATGAAAGCAGTTTTTCTGGAGAAAACATTTTTTTAAGTATCGTATAGATGCGACTTTTGAGAGATTTTGTAATTTTGTAATAAATCATTTTGTTTTAATCTGTAAATACATACATACAAACATATATCATTACTTCACAAAATATACATATATTTACTGGTTTTTGTATGTAGTTATAGGAACTATTTGTTTTTTTTTTCTTTTGTTAATAAAGTGTGAACAAATTGACATTTTTCACATATAAGATGATTTGCTATACTACTCGAATTTTTCAGTTTGCAGAATGACCAATTTAACAACAAATTAACAATTTAAATTAGCATCGCCATACGTAGGAATTCAAACCCACGAGCGTCTTCCATTACGACATGAATTACCGAGAGCAAATCTTTCCATGCAACAATACCGAATCAAAACACTTGAAACATAGGATAATATTAATTACATCCTACCTGTTTCTGTGTATTGGGAGGATATTCTCTGTTTTGTCGTGATTATTCTTCATATAATTTTTTTATTCCAGGTAAACTATAATGATCTAACTTCATACAGTGAAGCAAAATGCTAAAATAAGTTGCTGACTTAGAGATATTGCAAGCCAAGGCTTGTAAAAAGTTTTATCACAATATTGACGATAGATGTCTCTGTCTTCAAAATTATCCTAGCTATATTTAAAATCCTTTACAGGGGTTCAAAATTATGTTTTGTAATAGAAGGTCCAGGACATTTTGCCTTTATTTTTGGCAGGTCCCACATAAAGTTTTGAAAGTCCAATATCAACATTGAAAGATCCATGTGCATATTGAAAAAGTAGAATTATTCTGGTAAAAATGGCAGGTTCAGCGGACTTTACAATTTAAATATTAATGGTCCAAGGTAAAATCAATAGGTAACCGGACCTCGGACCCAGGGAATTTTGAACCCCTGCTTTAGTTCTATGTTCATTTAATTCATTCTCCATTTTGATTTTATAACTGGTGGGTGTAGCTAAAATCTGGAGCTCATCAAAATTTTCCATCCAAACAAAAATTAAACTATTTTACAGTTTGGCCCTGTCAGTACTTTTGTATGGAAGCGCGACATGGAAAACTACAGAAAGGGACAAGAAAAAGATACACTTTCCAGAATAGATGCCTTAGAAGATTCTTGAGACAAAGATGGCCAGACAAAATACCAAATGAAGAACTTGAAAACAGAACGAAAACAGAAAGAGCAAGTAAAATAATAAAAATAAGGAAGTGGAGAAGGGTTGGCCATGTTCTTAAAATGGAAAACAGCAGGATTTGAACCACTGCAATAACATGACACCCAGAAGGAAAGAGGAAAATAGGTCGACCGAAAACAGCATGGCGAAGAACAACAGAGAAGAAAGAACACAACTGAAATGAAGACAGAGTATTGTGTAAAGGTGTATTGGGGCCTTATCTTTCAGCGGACACGAAAGGATAGATGAGGAGGTGAGGTGAGGGCGTAGCTAGTTAGACAGAGATGTGTACCCTTCCGGGGTACTTTATATAATTATTTTCTTTACAAAATACTTTCGGATGTTTCCCGGATGATATTACAATTCAGTAGGTAATATATGTGTATTATTGTCAGAAATATGCTGATGCCTAAATTTACTGCTGGTTAAAATCTTAAATTAAATTCTCCAAAAATAAGGTATATTCTTCATGCAACGTTATCCTTAGCTAAAATGGGTAAAAGAATTTGTCCTTTTGGCATCTTTTCAACAGCGGAAAAATGGTTTCACAATTTCGACACAAGCACTACTGGTGAGGAATTGTATTCAGAAACGGCCGTCTAGTTAAATCTGGTATGTACACATTTTTGGTTTGCGATGAATTTCTGAAACTATTGCTTATCTATAAAACTATCTGATTGCTGATATTTTCTTGATTTTGTCTTACTGCTGTATGTCTATTCAAGGAATTTTGGCCATGCTTGATGGCAGATATGGTCATAAGCAAAATGACAAGAATGGGAGCCATCAGTCTATCTCGTGACACCCTCTAACTTTAGCGGAACTTTGTTTCCACTAGTCACGTAAAATGTTCACCATTCTGATATCCGCAAATAACGCCAAATTATGCGGTAAAACGTCAAATTATGCGGTAAAACCGCCCCTGATAAATGTTAATTGGTACAAATCGCGCGGTTTATTGGTAACCCCCACTTTTCCACATAATAAATAAAGACTGCTTGCAAATAATTGTTGACTCAGCGATATTGCAAGCTAGGCTTATCAGGCTCTCAAAAAGTTTTATGACGGTCATCACGATAATGTTGCTAAGTTTGATGTCTCTGTGTCCAGGATTGCCCTGGATATATTTGACGTCCCATAATTCGATGTTCCTTTCACACAATTTTGATTACACGCGTGGCGGGTGTAGCTACCTACACAGGAGGTGCTTACCCTTCCGGAGCACCCGGCCTCACTTCCCTGGCGGAAGTTCACGTGTCTAATCTGACTTGTCAGTTTCAAAAATTTTACTTTGCTTCTGGATTGTGATTCGGACATGGATATGATTATAGTATCTGTACCAAGTTCGTTATCATAACATTACTGTTACTCGTGACACACGATTGTTTTCATACCTTATTACCTAATGCTAACGTATTTGGCTGAAGTGATGACATGGGTCATTTAGCACACCGAATGATTATTTGTGCCAAATTTGTGACCATAACGACATCACTATTCTAATTGAGGCAAGTTTATTTTATATCATATCTCGTAGTACTTACAAATGTTGCTGCTTATGACATGGGTCATTAAGCACACCGAGTGATTATTTATACCAAGTTCGTTACCATAACGACAATATTTTTCTACTCGAGACACGATTATTTTTATATCATATTTTCTTGTATTAACAAAATCTGCTGGTTGTGTGTCGTTTATAATGTGTATTTGTACAAATTTTGTTATCATAATGACATTACTATTCTACTCGGGACAAGATTATTTTTCACATCATATTTCCTAGTGCTAATGAATGTTACTTGTGATTTGTCATTTGCCAAAATCAATTTACTATGTGTCCGATTAATCTTACTTAGTTATTCTACAAACACACAACTCAAACAAGAATCATTCTCAGGGGACAGGAATTTGCGTTGGGATGTTCCACTGCTATTTGTTATCTAGGGGACACGCTGTGTTAGAATATTTTATGGTCATAAAGATGAATTAGAATGTTCCACTGACATTATCTGTCAGGCGTAATGAATTTCGCTGCTGTGTCAGATTATTTCAATTGTAATGTATTTTCGCTGATCAAGAAATCAACATTGTATTTGAAAACTTCATCCCATTTTACCCATGCGTTGGATTGCCGTTGGTATTTTTTTCCATCAGGGGCATTGATTTTCGCTGTTGTGTTAGAATATTTCATGGGACATGGATTTTCGCTGTTGTGTAAGAATATTTCATGGGACACTAACTTTTGTTGTTGAGGAATTTGCATTTTTACAAATGTGTTGGAATGATCTATGGGTATTTTCTGAAAGAGGAAGGCAATTTTCGATGTTGCGTGGTACATAATCACTGCTAATTTCTGGCTATTGTATTCCAATGTTAACGCTGGTAATTAATGCCCATGGGACATGAATTTTCTATCGATTTTGAGTTTTTTTCTGTTCACTTTGTGACAGATCGTTTTCAGTGTTTCGTTGGAGTGTTACTATTGTTATTGGAGCACATGTAATTTTATGTAGAAGGGACAAGAAATTTCCGTTACTGTTGCGTTTTGATTTTTCCGCAGACGTTTCCTAATCAGATGACCTCATATGCCGTTTGTTTTAGAGTGTTATTATTTCTTCCTTTTTTTGTATGGTCCAGGTGACATACATCTTCGCTGTTACGTTGAATGTCCCAATGATAATTATTGTCCTCATATCTTCCACTTTAGGTTTAATCCTCCACCAGAAATAGTAAAACAAGGGAAATAAACGGTTGTTCATCCAAAAACCTTTTCAGACTAATAAAGCAACTTAAAATCGCTTCAAATACGCACGAGCGCGAGCTCCTATTCCTCATTTGATAGAAACATTTATCAAGAGTCGACATACATTTCTTCTTATTGAGCAAGATTGGATGTTATCTGTTTAAGCTCTTTTTGACGTTTATGCTATGGAAACAATTTTAGGAAAAGGTAGACGTCACGCTTTTCGGTGTTTTCAATGTCATAATAACATAATTTGCGTAAATATTATAAAAAGAAACAGAGGTGACATAGGCGATGCTATAATTGGGAAGGACTTCCATTTATACCTCCAACTAAATATTATTTTGCTAAAAGCTAAACAATGACGGAATAAAGACTGTGCAACATATTATTTCAAGTATTTTACTTCCTTTCACACAATTTTGATTACACACGTGGCTGGTGCTTTCCCTTCCGGAGCACCCGGCCCCACTGCCCTGGTGGAAGTTCACGTGTCTAACCTAACTTGTCAGATCCAAAGTTTTTACTTTACTTCTGGATTGTGATTCGGACTTGTTTTTGATTACATAGTATTATATGGCAGGGATTTACAAAAGAAGTAGACCTATCTATCGAGTATCTGAAGAAATATACAAAGCTTTATAACGTGAGACTGAATACAGTAAAAAGGTTTTAAACAAGACTCTAGGGACCATGTTTTTATAACTTTCGTTATATTGTATAATTAAATACCGTGTATAGACAAACTACATTGACTGTCCGCTTGATCTCTATTTTAAATATTAACTAGAAAAACTGTGAGCCACAGCTCACAAAAATACCCCCTCTCCCCCCCCCCCCCCACATAAAATCCATCGGATCAATTTTTAAATAGGAGGCGTACATCTACATTATATCACAAAGATTGTGTGAAAATCCATTGAAGGTTTTAGGAGGAGTTGCAACTTGCGGATAAGAGATAGGTACCCGAAGGTGTAAACGGACGGACAGACGGACACACGGACGGACACCCCTATCACTATATACCCCCCACTTTTTAAGCGGGGGTATAATTATGGACGAGTGCATTTATGTATAGGGACACAGGGTTTTATTTTGTCTACATAATGTGAGCACTACCATTATTAACTGCAATCCTACTACTACCATTTTATTAGGTGGATCCTAATAATTCCTAAGAAAGGTCAAGCGGACAGGTCAATGTTGTCTCCCCTATTACAATGTCACTTTTGAAATTAAACATTATTATTATCCCACTTACCTGGCGTGCGACATGTAGCTCTAGTGTCCTCTGTCTGATGAATATATATACCTCTGAAAGTAAAGTAAAATAACCATAACACATGAATAAGTTCATCTTAAATTTTAAGACCTATATATCATCGAACACAAACATACCAATTCATATTTAAACCACAACCCCTAAAGCAAGGTAAAAACTTTGAACTGGTAAATTAGGTTAAACGCATGAACCTCCAACAGGGAAGTGAGAGGCCGGATGCTTTGGAAGGGTGAGCATCTCCTGTTTAGCTAACTACATCCGCCACATGTTTTATCAAAATTGAGAATAAAAGGAAAATGGTGCTAATGGACGTCAAATAAATCTAGGATTATTTTGGATAAAGAGACATCATACTTATAAAACAATATTGTGATAACGGCCAGAAAACTTTTTGGACCCTTGATAAGCCTTTGCGTCAACATTTTATTTCATTTTTGTAGGTAGCTTACTTCGTTGTATAAAGTTTCCGTAGTAAGAACAAGCTCTACTATAGCTTATTAATTGTGAAACAAATACATCATAAGAAGGAGGAGCGGTATCATGTTGCAAAGAAAGGGAAATTGACAATAGAAAATTGAAGTCATTATGTTTGTCGTACAGATTCAAATGTAGCCTTTCGTGGGCGTCATAATTGAGGTATGAATCTAAATATGTATCTTTTATTAGAGCCAAGCTCAACGGTATAGATGGCATTCACATAATTATCAAAGAGAGAATATGAAAGATTTAGTGACAGTCCCCAGATTTAAGTTCCGCATTTAAGTCCCGCATAAATTCTGCTTCATCGGAAATAGAAATAAATCGGCAAGCAATGGCAAACATGTTGCGCCCATTGGTATACCGTTTGTGTGTTGGAACATTATATTAACAAACACAAAAAATATTGTCCGTATAATATATATAATTTTGCAGTTACAACCTATTTTGAATATTGTGATTAATCTAAAATCACACAACCAAAGTCCATATTCAAAAACAAGTAAAAACAAAAAACTGGAAACTTAAGTAAAAACACTTAAATTTCCACTAGACAAGTGAGGCCAGGTGTTCCGGAAGAGTAAGCACATCCGGCTTAGATATATACAACCGCCGCCATGTGTGACATTTTAAAATTCAGGATCAAAGAAAATGAAAGTATATGACGTAAATATATCCAAGGTTGTTTTGAATACATAGACAACATACTTATAAACAGCATTGTGATGACGGTCATCAAACTTTTTGAGGACCTTGAAAGCCTAGGCTGGCAATATCCCCGAATAAACAGTTTATTTGTAAACAGTTTGCTTCATTGTATAAAGTTTCCGTATTGAGAACATTGAGAACACGCTCTACCTTTTATATTGGTGCAAAGCAAAGTTGAAAAGAAAAAATGACAATAAAAAAAAAGTTATCACATTTGTCATACAGCTTCGTAGGTGTCATATGTGAAACAAAGAGAGAAGAGTCAGCTGTAACTTTTTTTCAAACTCACTAGGATATATGGCATTAAGATATACTAGTAGAACGTCATCTTATGTCTGTATGAGAAGTTGAATGATTTGGCTATTCGGTACGCCACAGACAAACATACCACATCCAGAGACAAATACTGGCACCAGGCAAACCAGTTGATAATTTTAATATCGCTGTATAGGCGAGAAAGGAGTATCTCTTTTACGTCATGTGAATGACCCATCCGGGGCTCGAACCCAAGACTTCCCGTTCTCAAGACGGACGCTCTACCACTGAGCCACCGAGACGGTATGCTTGACAAGTAATAGCTTCGCTTTTATTTGAAGTGGCACATTTGTCTTTGAGTAAAGTGTTTCAAGTTTGACCTGGCCGTTTGACCTTTAGAATACAAAGTATTAGATTGGGCTAATAGACTCTGTGGTTTAGGTAAGACAGACATTTCATTTCCATAAACACTCAATATCCAGTATTACGATCATATTTATTTATACATTAACTTTATACAACCCCCTAAATTACACAATGGATATGTTTGTTGGAATACATGTAGTTTAATTTAAGGTCAAACGGCCAGGTCAGACTTGTCGCTCTATACAGTGCGATACTCTTTCCTTATTTATTCAAGAAATTCGCTGTACTACGTTGTCAAACGGATATAGTTGACAATCGCATCGATCTTAATTGAATTTGTATTCACAAAAAATACATTCATTTTTATCTTGACATAATATCAAGTCAAAAACCCATTAATCAGCCCCAAACAAGCCTGCATGAAAATAGTCCAATTTGAGTTACTACTACAGCATGGAAAATCAAATTTTCAGATGTACAGTACAGACCTGTCTAAAGTTTAACATTGAGCTAACGCATTAGTGCAACAAATCTCGGCCCCTCTCTCGTTAGCTACATCTCGACAGCTTTTCGGCAGCTACTATCTATGTCTGTCTTGGTAGATTTTCACTTGTGTGCGACCTTGACCTTTGAACCCATGACTTTCATCTATATACCAAAATGATAATTTGGCCAACCAACGCCTACAATATTCCAAAATTTCATGTACACGCCTTTACAAAAATATACTTTTATAGATAATTAACAATTTCAGTATTTTTTTGCACCTGTGACCTTGGCACCTCGGAACCCATGACCTTCACACTTCATCAGCTAATACATTTGTTAAGCACATCTCGGTCACTCGTCAGCTATAACTCGACAACTTTTCGGCAGCTACTATCTATGTCTGTCTCGGTAGCTTTTCAGTAATGTGAGACCTTGACCTTTGAAGCCATGATTTTCACCTATATATTAAAATGCTAATTTGGCCAACGCCAACAATATTCTAATATACATGCCTTTATAAAAAAATTATAGTTTTCTAGATAATTAAACATTTCAGTATTCTTCGCGTCTGTGACCTTGACATCTGAACCCATGACCTTCACACTTCATCAACTAATACAATTGTTAAGCACATCTCGGTCACTCGTCAGCTATACCTCGACAGCTTTTCGGCAGCTGCTATCTATGTCTGTCTCGATAGCTTTTCAGTTATGTGCGTCCTTGACCTTTGAACCCATGACTTTCACCAAATACTAGTATCAAAATGATAATTTGGCCAACGCCAACAATATTTTAATTGTTTTACAATTTATTGTTATTCCTTTACAAAAATGTAGTTTTCTAGATAATTAATCAGTTTAGTATTCTTCGCGTCTGTGACCTTGACATCTGAACCCATGACTTTCACAATTCATCAATTAATACAATTGTTAAGCACATCTCGGTCCCTCGTAAGATACATCTCGACAGCTTTTCGGCAGCTGCTATTTATCTCTCGACAGCTTTTCAGTTATGTGCGACCTTGACCTTTGAACCCATGAATTTCATTTTTAAATCAAATTGATCATTTGACCAACGCAAACAATATTCTAATATACATGCCTTTCGAAAAATTCGTAGTTTTCTAGATATTTAACCATTTTAGTATTTTTCGCATCTGTGACCTTGACATCGGAATTCATGACCTTCACACATTTATCTGCTGATACATTTGTTAATCACATCTCGGTTCCTGGTTAGCTACATCTCGACAGCTTTTCGGCAGCTGCCAGTCACGTGGTATTCATATTTCGGTCACTCGGAAGCCGATATTCGACTCTTTTTCGTAAGCTCAGCGTTAAACTTCCGACAGGTCTGTACTGTAGTTGAAGCTGGGGTCATCTCGTGAATTACAAATATCTAAGAAAGAAATTTAGAAATATTTGTGATTTACAATGACAATAATCATTCCGAAACATAATCCATTTTTCCAATTTCATTTTTGACTAAACCAATGATGAGTTTGTTTATTCTTGTCCTTAATGGTTATATAACGCAAGAATGGAAAGTGAACCGTATATGAATCAATAACAATTTAGACTGATCACATTGTCATTGCTCTTATGTCGCTCCTTGGTAAATCAGTCAAGATGATCTAGATTCTAAATTGAAGATAAACATCTATATACTGTCAGGAGTGGAGTGAGGTGGAAAAATGGAGTTTTACGCTCATGTCATTTTTTTCACTAAGGCCTAAAATCAGGTTTTTGCCGCTAATCCTACCCTTGGGTTTTTGGCAATATTTTGACAAAGTGGCGATAGACATCTATATGCTGCCAGGAGTGGAGAGAGGTTTTACGCTCATTTCTTTTTTTTTCACTTAGGCCTAAAATCAGGTTTTTGCCGATAATCCGACCCTAAGTTTTTAGGGGTACACTATGTTTTTGACAATATTTTGACAAATTGAAGATGAACATCTATATGCTGTCAGGAGTGGAGTGAGATGGAAAAACGGAGTGTTACGCTCATGTCATTTTTTGTCATTTAGGCCTAAAATGTGCTTTTGCTAAACCGACCGACCGTAATTTTTTATGCCTACCCTATGTTTTGACAATATTTTGACAAATTGAAGATAGACATCGGAGTGGAGTGAGGTGAAAAATGGAGTTTTACGCTCATGTCATTTTTTTTCACTTAGTCCTTAAAATAAGCGTGTTTCCGCTAAATCAACCGATCCTGGCATCGGGATGGAAAAATTGAGTTTTAAGTCAATTTTTTCTCCAAAGCCTAAAAATAAACATTTGTGTGTGTCCGTTTACCCGACTTACCCTAATTTTTATACCTACCAAAATGTGTTGGTCCATCAGAAATATTTAAAAAAGGTCAAGTGAACAGGTCAATGTTGTATGACTATACACTCGTCTATAAAGGTCACCCAAGGGAATCAGTAAAAGTGGTCTTTATGGACAGGTGACCCTTATACACAGATTCAAATAACATGAATAAAGAGTAATTGGGATAAAATTTTACTGCCCTTTAAAAGCAAGTGGTCTTTATATAGAGGTAACCTTTTAGGCAAGTTAGACTGTAGTATTGCGTCAAAAAAGATCCTCTAGACAGAACCAAGATAATGAAGAATAAGTGTTCAATTAGGTGTCCAGATGTTTTTCTGTCATTTGACTTTTAAAATGTGAGTAGATTATGCTGTTATTGAGAAAACTTTCTGACATGGCAAATAAACTACGTTGCCAATCGATATATGATGTTGATCACTCTCAAATCATATTTCTCACACATGTTCATGGAAGCTCAGTTGGTAGAGTGCTCGTTCATTTAGTGGGAGGCCGTGGCTTCGAGCCCCGACCAGGTCTGACACAAGACTTGAAAGTGGGTAGTGACTGTTCTTTCGCCAAGCACTCGGCAATACGAAATGAAAGTCACGGTTCTTTCGGATGGGAACTTAAAATAAACGAGGTCCCGTGTCACGATGGGCTTGGCTAGCTAAAGAACCCCGCTGTATAATGCAATCAGCGATTGGCACAGGCAAATTTCTGCACCTTCGCCTATAGCTGGCAACGTCTCGATATAAGTGAAATATTCTTGACTGGGAGGTTAAATACCATTACTCAACTCAACTAAAAAATGTTAATGTTCGACCTCGTTTATTAATACAAATTTATTTCATTATCCTATCCATATCATTCTCAATTTTGATTACACATGGCGGATGTACTACCTAAACAGACGGCGGCACTTACCCTTCTGAAGCAACTGGTCTCACTTCTCTTGTGGAAGTTCACGTGTTGAATTTAATTTGTAAGTTTCAGAGTTATTTTACTTTGCTTTTGGATTGTGAATTGGACATGGATTAATATGTTCGTTTTGATTTAACACATACAGAGTGGAGTGAAGTAATGGTCTTTATATGTCCCTGCCAAAATTCTTTCATGGCATTCAGCAAGCTATGTAATCAGGTACATGCCCAAATCACAATTCCAAACATAAACATACCGGTCCATGTTTGAATCACAACCCCAAAAGCCAAACACAAACATACCGGTCCATGTCCAAATCACAATCCAAAAAGTCAAACACAACATACTTAAACACGTGATTGTCCACTCGAGAAATGAGGCCTGGTGCTCCGGAAACGTAAGCACCTCCTAAGTGAAAAAATCTTTACTAAGGGGTTAAACTCCATTACTCTAATTGTAGCCCAAGAGCTAGTGGGGTTTGAAATATGTGTCAATGGCCAAAAGCTTTGAAGGTTGTTTCTGATAGAAAAATGTCTGTAGTTTTCGAATTTGGGCGTCTTGTGAATGAACTCGTTTCCGATTTTTTTTCAGACGCGAGTTTTTACACTAGAATCGCATTTTTCAGCCGGTTTTCGGTAATTTGATAATTCTGCATTATGGACGCGATATGGCCTTAAAATGTCTTATTACTGATGCGGTTATCAAGAATTATGATCATTGTTGACATTTAAGTTAAAAACTTCTTGATACATTTCAGATTTTTTTTTAAAATAACTATTTTAGGAAAAAAATAGACCAAAAATTTTGCGTTTTTAATATTTTGCCCTCTTTATGTCTTATAAAAAAATAATAAAAGCATTTAAGTGAAATGTTTTACCATATTGTCACAGCCTAATGTGTTTTGCATTCAATAAAAGTAGCTGCATATCATTTGGTAGGAAATTGCGGCACCCACAGTGGAAAAACTTTCCCCTACCCCAAAAATTGCAAATTTCTCAAAAAATCGATCTTTACTACAAATTTTGCTATAGTTGCCATACTGATGTTATACCGTGTAAGCTTTAATACTTGGGTGACAACATTGAAGACCTCTAACTAAAAACTTCTTGTTAAGCATTCAATCTCAATTTTGTGGCCAATTTTAAACAACCGAGTTTTGCGTTTTTACTTAATCTTTATTCGTTAAAGTCTTGTAGCGCATTCAAAAAAAGCCTGATTATCAATATACTATTTTATTTAGAATCCCTGATGTTTGTGCTTTATTGTGCAAGTATAATGTATAACACAATCGTCACACAAACCCTTTCACCACAATTTATTCTTCCCCCTACCCCATATGCAATAAATAAGCGAGTTCGCGAGATATTGATTTTACACTTGTGCGTTCTCAGGCAGTGAGATTTTAAACACGGTAGAGTGTTATAACGTAAATTTGTACTTGAAACATATAGTAAATTACGCTGTTAGCTTGTTTATTCAATGCTTTGATTTTTTGTATTATTAAGCAATGATAGTGCCACGCCCTTTTGTATGACTCGGCAGATGGCGCTGCGCAAAGCGTTTGTGTTACGTTTTCTGTCATTGCAAATCACACGTGGTTGCAATTATAGATACTTTCATATGGTTGTTGTTTATGATAAGTAAGAAAAAACTATTCACCCCTTTTTCTATTGTTTTGTTACCGTTTATATTTCGTGTGAACAAGTTGATTTTATTTAATATTGTTTTTAAAAAGAATCCGTGTTCACAATAGAATCAATGAAGTTTTGACGCAGATAAGTAATCTGTTTGTTAATTCTATTTGATTCCGTGACTGAATTAAAATCACTGTAAATAATATTTTGCGATTTGTTTGTGATAACTCATTGTCATTTCAATTAGAAGTGTTGCAAAATGGCCAGCACACGGCTGGATACATCTAAGGGGAAACAGATATTACAGGGCGATAGCACAGATGAAACAAATCTTGTTTGTTGCCTTCATGTCGATAAACGTTTCCAAGATATAGAAATTAAACCTTTTGATGAAACAACATGGAGTAAAGTGGCAAAAGTTGCTGAATATCGTCTTTCGAAAACAAAATCCCACAAATATAAACAAATTGTCAAGATCTTCCTCAAAACTTTGATCCTAAAACCAATGGTTATCACAGAATGTGTTACAAGAACTTCACTGCTGTCTCAAAAAAGAACTAGAGTCTTTTTCCACTGTAGAAGTAGAAGAAGTTTCTTACACTTTAAGATCCCACACTGAACATTTATCGGACGAAACTTCCTCCTCCGGTATTTTTCTTCCCGTATGTTTGTTTTGTGGCCTCCTGACGAAGGGTAAGAAAAGGGAACAGTTAGGCAATTGTGAAAGTTTGGAAGCGGGAGAAAAAATAAAAAATGCTGCAATGGTTCTGGGTGATACAGATATGATTGCCAGAGTTTGTGATATAGATTTTGTTGCTAAAGAGGTTAAATATCACCATAGCTGCCGAAAACATTACTTAAATCTTTCTGAGAGGTGTATACCCGGGTCTGCTAAGACAGAATATGGCAACATTAGGCTAGGACACGAAAAAGCATTTAAATGGTTGACCGAATACATAAATAAAAACGTTATAGCACAAGGTCAAGCTGTAACAATTGCCTCCTTGTATGAATATTACACTACAATGCTGATGGACATTGGTCTTGATTGCTCCTCATATACCATCCAGACTTTAGAAGTAAAACTTCTAAATCACTTCAAAGATGATATTTGCATGAGTAAAATAGGTAAACGACAAGGCAAAATATTATATCCAAGCTTTCTAGATACAGATCAGATTATAGGTTTCCATAATACGTTTTTATTAAATTCCAAAGTCACTGAAGCTGCATACCAGTTGCGAAATACAATATTAGAAATGTCAAAGACATGTCCCCAATTACAGAACCCATTGACTGTAAATGAAATACAGAAAGGCCAAGCTAACCCCCCAGACATACTTATGCAGTTTTTAAAACTCTATATACAGGGTCTTCAACAAAAGAACCTTCTGAAAGAATGAATAGATGCATCAGTTCAGCAGCAGATGATGCTTTGTTTGCTGTAACCAATGGCGAAATAAAGCCATCAAAACATTTATGTCTTGGACTGGGTTTTAAAAGTATGACTGGTAGTAGGAAAATTATTGAAGTACTAAATCATTTAGGGCACTCAATAAGTTACCATGTTGCGGAGACACTTGAAACTGAACTTGCAATGACAATATCAGACAGGAATCAGCTAACTCCTGATGGATTACTGAAAATTCCAAACTTGTCAACCGGAACGGCTTGGGATAATTATGATGAAAACACCGAGACTTTGTCTGGAAGCGGAACTTTGCACGACACAGTTGGAATATGTTACCAGAACACTCCCGACGAACAACATTCAATGGGGGACTCTCTAGGAATTCCACAAGTATCCACTACACAAACAAAGTCATTGAAACGTAAACGCTCTTTAGATATTGAGGACCCTATTTTAGAATCTTACAGAAAGCGTCCAAAAATAACAAAATTTCAATATCCCGTAAAAGCAATTTCGGACCCCTCTAATTTAAATGAGACCAGAAAAAGGGATTTAACATGGGTGATTTGTCACCATTTATTTTCTAATATACCCATGTGGTCAGGATGGAATTCTCTAATCACAGTAGATCATCTACCAGAGCAAGTGATAGGCTATATGGAAATAAGTTTGCCACCGACCCGATTAGATGTGGTGTCGGAAACATTACGTCGATCGCAGATTGTGGCACGGGAATGTTCTGATAACACAGCAATTGTCCACTATGATCTTGCCATAGCTAAACCAGCGATGCAGATACAATCGGAAGAATCACCAAAGTACGACAATATTTTCATATGTTTTGGTCCTTTCCATATAATGTTGGCATATTTTGGCGCTCTTGGTCACTTAATTGAGGGCTCTGGCGGACCATATGTGCTAACCGAGACCAAAGTTCTGGCAGAAGGGTCTCTAAATGGGTTCATAAAAGGGAAGCATTATAACAGATGTCAGAGAATGCATACTATATTATCTTTCTTTCCGTATTCTCCATTTTCGGTCTTTTCTGGAAGAGCATGGTCAGATATCTGAATCTTTATACGAGCAGTTAGAACAATTCATTACAAATACTTCTTCAGAAGAAATGCAAAACGTTCTAGAGCAAGAAAATTTAAAATCTATTTTTGATATGTATGAAGCCTTTTCCAATGACACAAGAACTGGAAACCATGGATCAACAGCACAGTATTGGTTTATGTATATTGAATTAGTTGAACTTCTGTTACTTTTCAGTAGATCTTGTCGAACTAACGATCTACCTTTATTTACTTACTGCTTAGGAAAAATGTGTCCAGTATTTTTTGCAGCTAATAGACCAAACTATGCAAGATGGATGACACGCTATCACTTAAATTTACTTAACATTGATATAAGTCATCCACAAGCAAGAGCAATGCTTGAGAATGGTGGTTTGTCTATAAGACGCTCGAATAAATCATTTTCCAGAATTCCAGTGGACATGACACTTGAGCAGACAATCAATGCTGATGCTGCATCTCGTCTAACTGGCATTTCTGCATTCAGCCAGTCATATACGGCCAGGCGAAGATGGATGATTACACGAAGTGTCCGCAGTGCTATCGTTGGTGCTCTTCTCTCAAAAACTGGAATCCGGAAAAAGGGGGATGTGAATCAAGAGCTCAAGCCGTCGCGAATTCAGAGAGATAAAAGATGTAAGTAGTTTGATCGACTGTATTAAAGCAACTAAGAATCCGTTTGATACAGAGATAAGAAATGAGGATCTCCTGTGCATATCAACTGGTAACAGAGTCAAAGATGATGTGAAAAATGAGATACTTAGTTGTGTAAAATATGGCGAGCAATCTTTTCACGACTTTAGAAATGGCTGTTTTGCAGATCCCTCTAGATTTGAAAAACCTATTACAAGAAACAAATTGCGCACTTTTGCATCTTTGGCACTTAAGGTTCGGGTTGAGGTGAAAGCAAAGAAAATCATACAGCTACAGTGTTCACGTGATCTATTTGGTAGGCTTTTGTTTTTGGCAACGACAACAGATATAAACTTGCAGAAAGTTTTTGAATATCCTCTCACTCCCGTGCCGCCAGCTCTTGCACAAATTGACGGGAATATGAATAAAACCGACAAATCAATACTTATGAAAATGTTAGAGAGCAAGGCTCATTCTGATCCTCCAGCTGCAAATCAAATTGATGCTTATGTCGTTGATGCCATGTTCCTTATACAGTTGCTGTCAAACCTACCAGATACTTTTGAAGGTGTAGCCAAAACCATTCTCAAGCTATTATGTAAACTGGCAAAAGAAATACACTTTGTTTGTGACACATATGTCCATCCATCCATCAAAGATATTGAAAGAGATATGCGAGGAGAGAGCAGTGGACCAGATATTGTAGTAATGGGCCCAAAACAAAAGCGACCTCATGATTCCGTTCAGCTTTGAAATCTGCTAATTTCAAGAGGTCATTACTATCGTTTTTGCTACAAGAATGGAAGAATGATAACTATGCTGACATTCTTGCAGGCCATACATTATATTATGCAACAGAGGACCACTGCCATCAATTCTATTGCGAAAATGATGCAACAGTAGTGTGCAGTGAAGTGTCCAATCTTGCCTGTACCCACGAGGAGGCAGATACCAGGATCACCTTACATGTGCAATACATTGCCTCAAGGTCCGATTCTCCTAACGTAGTGGTTAGAGCAAATGACACGGATGTAATGGTTATTTTATTGTATCATTGTCACCAAATACATGCAAACATATGGATGGATTCAGGCACTGACGGCACCAATACTAGGCGATTTATTGATCTAACAAAACTGTCCAATGAAATTGGGATCGAAATGTGCCAAGTTCTTCCAGCTATCCATGCTTTCACTGGATGTGATTATACTGCAGCATTTCTTAGAAAAGGTAAAATTAGGCCTTATAATATCGTTGAAAAAAGTGCAACTTTCAGAAGCGTTTTCTCAAATATTGGAACAAATCAAAGAGTTAATGAAAGAGATATGAAGGTAATGGAATCTTTTGTCTGTGAAATGTATGGCAAAAAAAACATTAAAACAGTAAATGAGGCACGATTTGCCATTTTCAGAGAGAAATACGCTCCAACAAATCAAACTGACCCATTAGAAAAGCTCAAAGGAGCCGATCCGAGTTCACTACCTCCTTGTAAAAGTGTTCTTGTTCAGAAAATCCTCCGAACAGAATATGTTGCATATTTTTGGAAACATGCCAATTGCAGTTGTCCTACATTAAATACTCCAAAAAAATGGATGGAAAAAAGAAAATAACAAGTATGCGATTCACTGGTTTGAAGGTGAACAGATTCCGAAAGATATAAGACTGAAGATGGACAGTACAACTTTTACAGAGGATGACATGGGAGAAGATGAGGATGTACGTGAATCCGACAGTAGTGATAGTGAAGACACTGATGATGAATGAAATTATAATTCTGAATGAATACGAGTTATTTTGAACCAGCCTGTCTAAGAGCACTAACACAGTATATCCCGTGAATTCGCATATCGTTAGCATATTGGGTAGGGGAAGAATAAATCGTGGGTAATGGGTTAATGTGACGATTTTGTTACACATTATACTTGCACAATAAAGCACACACATCAGGGATTCTAAATAAAATAGTATATTGATAATCAGGCTTTTTTTGAATGCGCTACAAGACTTTAACGAATAAAGATTAAGTAAAAACGCAAAACTCGGTTGTTTAAAATTGGCCACAAAATTGAGATTGAATGCTTAACAAGAAGTTTTTAGTTAGAGGTCTTCAATGTTGTCACCCAAGTATTAAAGCTTACACGGTATAACAATCAGTATGGCAACTAATAGCAAAATTTGTAGTAAAGATCGATTTTTGAGAAATTTGCAATTTTTGGGGTAGGGGAAAGTTTTTCCACTGTGGGTGCCGCAATTTCCTACCAAATGATATGCAGCTACTTTTATTGAATGCAAAACACATTAGGCTGTGACAATATGGTAAAACATTTCACTTAAATGCTTTTATTATTTTTTTATAAGACATAAAAGAGGGCAAAATATTAAAAACGCAAAATTTTTGGTCTATTTTTTTCCTAAAATAGTTATTTTAAAAAAAAATCTGAAATGTATCAAGAAGTTTTTAACTTAAATGTCAACAATGATCATAATTCTTGATAACCGCATCAGTAATAAGACATTTTAAGGCCATATCGCGTCCATAATGCAGAATTATCAAATTACCGAAAAACCGGCTGAAAAATGCGATTCTAGTGTAAAAACTCGCGTCTGAAAAAAAATCGGAAACGAGTTCATTCACAAGACGCCCAAATTCGAAAACTACAGACATTTTTCTATCAGAAACAACCTTCAAAGCTTTTGGCCATTGACACATATTTCAAACCCCACTAGCTCTTGGGCTATTGTCTCCATTTTACATTTACCATAATGACATATCTGAATTAATACTGATGCGAAAGGGAACAGAAGAAAGTCACAACTTGCAAAAAAAAAAATCACATGTTGAGTGGCGTAATTATGTCGCAGTCCACGAATATCAGGGCGATTGGTTAATGATGGCGGAGAAAACTGGTGTGTCCGGGTAAAACTATCGACCTTCTGCAACCAAACTGAAACTTAGACAGAATTATCTGTATTAACGATGGTATGTTCTTTTTCTATATTGCTACAAAATAACAATCCATCGTTAGGGCAGGTAATTCGGCCTAACTGAAACTAACACTAGAATCTGCCCGTGAGGGCCATTGAACTCAGTCGATGAGCGGTGCTGTGATCTAACAGCCAGCGATTAAGACCACTCGGCAACCAAAGTCCCTAAATAATACCGGGCAGACACAAATGTGACACTAAGTCTTAAGTATAAGTTTCAACAAAAAATATAAAATAAAATAAAACTTACCGTTATACCTGCTACCTCTGAGTCGTAATCCATCCCGACCGGTCAATAGTGGTCACTACTACTGGTCAGACTGTTTATCTGTTTTTCTTAAGCTGGATATCATTAACTCATTATTCTTGTGTATCTGAAATAAGACGAGGAATATAACACTTAACATCTCCCAGTTTCGATCATTTGACGTCAACAGCTGGAAATGAAGTGAACATTTTATCTCAGTCAATATTGAAGGGTTTCTTTAATAAATTCCATACAGCGCTTCTATCCTCAAGGAATAGAATGACAGGCTGAATTGGACACTTAAGAATATGACATAATGTTATCTGTAACTATAATACAATACTGCGAATGATACAAGTTGTTACATCGTCGATGGGTTGACAAGTTGACGTCGACAAGGAGTCATATGTCGATGGGTTGACACTGATATTATGGAGGAGTAATTTCGTCGATGGGTTGACAAGGAATTATATCGTTGATAGGTACAAGGAATTATATCGTCGATAGGTGGACATGTTGATGTCATTGAAGGTTTATTTCGTCGATGGATTGACAAGTTGATGTCATCGAGGAGTTATATCGCCGATGGGTTGCCTAGTTGATGTTTTCGAGGAGTTACTAGCCATATAGTCGACTGGTTGACGCATTGATGGCTTCGATGTGTAATATTGTCACTGGGCTGACAAGGACATATCGCCGATGGTTTGACAAGTTGATGTTATCGAGGAAAATGCCGTCGAAAGGTTGACATATTGATGTCATCGAAATGTAATATCGTCGCTGGGCTGACAAGGTCTTATATCGCTGATGGGTTAACAAGTTGATATCATCGAGGAGTTATATCGTCGATGGGTTGAAAGTTGATATCATCGACGATTTATATCGTCGATGAGTCGACAAATTACCATCGATGGTTGACAAGTTGTCATCCAGGAGTTATATATCGCTGATGGGTTAACAAGTTGATATCATCGAGGAGTTATATCGCCGATGGGTTGATAAGTTGATGTCATTGATTGGTTTACAAGTTGTCATCAAGGAGTAATGTTGGGTTGACATGTTGTCATCCTGGAGTTATATAGTCGGAGGGGTGACAAGTTGGGGTCAACGAGGAGGTACATCGTCGATGGGTTGACAAGTTGATGTCATCGAAGAGTTGCATCGTCGATGGCTGACAAGTTGGTGTCATGAAGGAATTATATCGTTGATAGGTTGACAAGTTTGTATCATCAAGGAGTTATATCGTCGATAGGTTGACAAGTTTGTATCACCAAGGAGTTACATGTATATCGTCGATAGTTTGACAAGTTTGTATCATCAAAGAGTTATATCGTCGATAGGTTGACAAGTTTGTATCATCAAAGAGTTATATCGTCGATAGGTTGACAAGTTTGTATCATCAAGGAGTTATATCGTCGATAGGTTGACAAGTTTGTATCATCAAGGAGTTATATCGTCGATAGGTTGACAAGTTTGTATCATCAAGGAGTTATATCGTCGATAGGTTGACAAGTTTGTATCATCAAGAGTTATATCGTCGATAGGTGACAAGTTTGTATCATCAAGGAGTTATATCGTCGATAGGTTGACAAGTTTGTATCATCAAGGAGTTATATCGTCGATAGGTTGACAAGTTTGTATCATCAAAGAGTTATATCGTCGATAGGTTGACAAGTTTGTATCATCAAGGAGTTATATCGTCGATAGGTTGACAAGTTTGTATCATCAAGGAGTTATATCGTCGATAGGTTGACAAGTTTGTATCATCAAGGAGTTATATCGTCGATAGGTTGACAAGTTTGTATCATCAAAGAGTTATATCGTCGATGGGTGTAATCGAGAAATTATAATATTAATATATATTATTAATTATAGTTGGTGGGTTGACACTTTGGTGTTATCGAGGAGTTATATTGCCGTTGGCGTCAAAACGTTTAAAATTTTCCAGATATTGATCAATACTAATTTTAGAAATTCTGCATTAATTGCCTTGCCATTTCCCAATTTTGTGCCCTACAGCTATGGTTTGTGCAAATCTAAAACTAGGTATATATTAAATGCCTAAGCTGTATCTGAAGATTTTCATTATTTCACTATAGGAAACATTTGTATTTCTATGTCATAGCTGTGTTGTTCTTTCACATGCCACTGTTGTAAAACTATTCTCGAGGTAATCCGAACAGTCGATTATTCGCCGGTATAAAACGAAAAGGTCGCGCTTCTGCAATTAGGTTTGGCGTGGGATGAGAAATTCTGGTAACCTTATACAAAATGAGGAATTAAAGAGCTGAATCCCAGTGCGTTACAAATAGTGGTGATTAAATGCCAATACACAATGGCAAGCAATATGGAAATTGACACCCACAATTATATACTGTATAGTTAATAACGTATTCAGTGAGGAAAAACTTGTTTGAAGCTAGTGGCGTGATACAAACCGATGTCTTGCTCAATATAATATGTATCATTGACAGTCTCGGCATAACGCGTGTTTTAAAACACACGATTTTAAGCATTTTCATAAATTTTCGATCGATTGATCGAATGAAGTTTCACTTCGAAGTCAAAAATATTTCACTTATATCGAGACGTCACCACCTATAGGTGAAGTGGTAGGAATTTTTACATTGGCAATGCGCTCTGGGCAATGTTCATGAGGGTTCATTAACGTGCCACGCCTGTCGTGACAAAGGGCATCGGTTTTTAATGTCTCTTTCGGCGAAGGACACGGTGACTTTCATTTCGAATTCGAAATGCTGAGTGATTGGGGGGGGGAAAAACCCAGTCACTACCTATTTTCAAGTCTAGGTCAAACCCCGGACTGGGTTCGAACCCACAACCTCCTATAAACAGGGGTGAAATTTTCGAGCCTTTTCATATAACTTATGTTATTAAACATACACCTTGTGACGTGGCTTATTTGACGTTTAACCATACTAACCCGACGTCCATCTTCTTGTAACGAGGAGTATTTATACTTTAACTTTCGATCGATGCTTTCAGCTGTATTCGTCTTAATTGAATTTGAAAGAAGATTTTGTGCGAAGTCTCGGAGTGTTTTTATGTCAAAAGCTTCAGACACTTTTCCATTGGAACGGTAATTCCTTGAGGTCGTCCAACTCATTTCATTAATGTTTTTCTTGTTTTTAATGGAGTGTCGTGGGAATCCAAATATTTAAAGATTTTGTGTTAGACACAGCTCTCTAATTACCTTATTGATTGCTTCGATACTTCTAATGTGATATCGGTATTTATGATAAAATAAAAACACAATATATAATTGTCTCTGGACATATTTACGGTGCCTTGTAACAACAGGCATCGAAGGCCGAGTGGTCTAAAGCGTGCGTTTACGGACCACAGTTACTGTCATCGTCTGGGTTCAAATCCCAGTTGGGCATATCTAGTGTGAGGAATTTTGTCAGTTCGCTTGCAAATTATCGGTGGTTTTCTCCTTACACATCGGTTTCCTCCACCATTCTGAACTGATCACCTCGATATAAGAAAAAGAATCTTGACTGGGGCGTAAGACACCAATACTGCACTCCAATCTCAGTACATACTTGCATTACAGTGGCGTTTCTTTTTGGCTTTATTATTTACTGCTGTTTTATAATTTTGTAAAGGTCGCCTTGTACAAACTTTTATCTACTCCACCTAGGGACACTCTTAATCAAATTTGGTTTCAAAGTAAGACCTACTCAAATAGAAAAACATGACAACAACGTCACTGGATACCATTTTGACATTATAAAATGCACATTCAAAGTCAGGAACTACACCACGTCATAGTTTCGGGAACTTTTTATCAGTTCAGTGATTGCAACAACCCAACGCCTAATGAAGTCCAGACTCCGTTAGGCGTCGTAATTATCAACGCCTAATGAAGTTCAGACTTCATAAGGCGTTGATAATTCCGAAGTTTAAAGATTGGGTCTCCAGACGAGAAGTCTTTTTGTTATCAAAAATAAAATTATTCTCAAAATTGAAGGACTGTATTTGACTCCTCGTATGAAGCCTCAATCTTTGGACTTCATTAGGCGTCGAAATAATCAACGCTTAATGAAGCCCGTTTTAGACGTCGGACTTCATTAGGAGTTGCTACAGGTGATACAAGGTTTCTCGTTTCTTATTGAACTCCTTGTTGTGTATCATATTCGTTACTCCGGCTATAGTCAATTACATACAGCACAGGCCTGTCGAAAGTTTAACACTAAGCTAACGGAAAGTAGCTTGGTTGTAGTGGCAAAGATCTTGGACTTTATTAGGAGTTGCTACACGTGATACTATTTAATTCAAACTTTATTGTCATATAATCAGATGACAGATTGTGACAAACAAATACAATACAAACAAGCAAGGAACATAAAAAAATACTTTAAGTCTGGCATATATCAAATACGAAGTAAAAAACAACTAAGAGTCTCCCGTCCTCAGTTCCAACGACTGTTTAATGAAGGAGGCTGTTCTTTTTACTTGACAAAAGTCTAGGATTTAGCAGGTCCACCAGTTTTTCAATATCGGTAAAATTAAAACTAGATTTCTCGTTTCTTACTGAATTCCTTGTGTATGATACTCGTTAGTCTGATTATAGTCGATCAAATACAGTACAGACCTGTTTAACACTTAGCTAACGAAAAGTAGCTTGGTTACTGAATGGCAAAGTGAGAGAAAAGTTGTCAAGAGCAATTACCGAAAAATTGTCGAGGTATAGATAGTAAGGAACCAGGGGTCCGGGATAAGCTGCTGATTCTGCACTTATTCGGTAAAGGTGGTTTTAAACTATCGACAGGCTTGTACAGTCGAACCTGCCTTAAAGGCCACCTCTATATAAGGACCACCTGCTTAAATAAAGGCCAGTAGAATAGTATCGCAATTGTTCTTTATTCATATTATTTGAACCTGTATATAAAGGTCATCTGCCCATAAAGACCACTTTTACTGGTTCCATTGAGTGGCCGTTATAGACAGGGTTGACTGTATATGTGTACATTATTTCTAGTTATTATCAGCAGCAACAATCAGCAAAATTTTAACTGTTTGATTGTTTTAGAAGAAAAGCTAGGAAGTTCGAATTGGGTTTTTCTTTTAAAGAAAAATGGTTTAGATCCAAAACGGGGAGGTGGTTGGTTTGTGGTGGTGCTTAAATAAATTAACAAATGGTTATTGAAACCAGTTAGAAAACACTGATCAGTCCTGAACAATATACTAGTTAAAAGATTGATAATGTTCAGTAATGTTAATAAATATTTTTGTTGCCGTTGTTAAACTCGACATTGAGTTGAAAACCGATAAAATTGATTGAATTGTAAACTGTATTATTTATTTAGTAAATTATTAATTTATAATTGTTATATAAAACAATAGCATTTGTAACATGTTATTATATAAGAGTGGGGTAATTGAGTTGTACGTTCGAGTCTTAATATTTCACTTATATCGGGTCGGTTAGTTCAGGGAAGGTTGAGGAAACTGGAAAACCTAGAGAAAACCACCAACCTTCGGCAAGCGAACTTTCTTATACTCGAATGGAGGAGATTAAAAACGTCATGTTCCGGAAGTGGCGCTTTAGACCAATTTGCTACCGAAGTGGAATAAGGGATACTTTTTGTTAGTACTATCTTACTTTACTGATATACATACAAACTGTACATACAATTCAATTCAAACACAAATTATTGGTCCATGCCCAAATCATAATTCAAAAAGCAACGTAAAAGGTTTAACACGTGAACTTCCACCAGACAAGTGAGGCAAGTGAGACCAGGTGCTCCGGAAGGTTAATTCAAAGCACTTTTTATATATTTAGCTACTTCAACTGACACTTGTGAAAATGAAAATGAAAGGAACATGGATCTGTGTGACGTCAAATATATCCAGGATAACGTTAGAGATATCATACTAACAATAATTACTAAACTGTGATCAACGATGCAATTAACACTTCCTAGGCGGTCGCGGCGGTGAGCGGCGCTATGATCTCTAAGCGGGAGCTGTAGACCACTTGGCCACCGAGTCCTCCTAAATTCCACATTATTGCACTTTGTTGGTATAAAAAATTAACAAATTACAAACATTACAAGTCTGGCATTCGATTCTTCATCTGTTTTTACGCTTTTACGTTTGTTTATAAATCACATCTAATCTGATGTTAAGTACTATTAACTGTTTTTAACAGACAGATGTGACAAGCTCAGATCAATACACAGTAATGGGGATCTCATGTCAGGATCTCAGCTTTCTGTCAACAAGTGTAAATACTATGATAACAACAACAACAACAACAACAGAAACAATAATAATAATAAACAGCAACAACAAAAATCTCAACAAGATAATAATAATAACGTGGTATAAACAGTAACAGCAAAAAACAACAAAAACAGCAACAACAAAATAATAATTATAATAATAACGTGGTATAAACAGCAACAACAAAAAACAACAACAAAATAATAATAATAATAATAACGTGGTATAAACAGCAACAACAAAAAAACAACAACAACAAAATAATAATAATAATAACAACGTGGTATAAACCCTAACAACAAAAAACCCAACAACAATAATTTGGCGCCATGGAATTCGTAAGCTTAGTGTGAAACTTTCGACAGGTCTTTTCTAAAGAATAATAGTCGAATCGACAGCTCTTCTCGATCCCCTCACTAGTCCATATTTTCACAGCTTTTCGGCAATTCAACTACCGATAACTAGCATTCGACAGTTTTTCGTCCACCTGCTAGCAGCCGAACTTCAATTACCAATTCGTTAGCTCGGTATTAAAATTTCGAAAAGTCCATATTGTATAACGTTATCATATAGTTATAGTGTATTGCAATCAGTTTAAGAAATCAATTGAAGAATTAGGTTTACAAAAAGTTACAAAAATAATTTATACAAACCTGTCGCTTCGCTTTTTAACAGAATTCCACTAAAACAAGTTTCACAAGACTTTGTTCTAACAGATGTGATAAGATCAATATTTCGTTATTGTAACGTAATGGAGTTATAACCCTATCTGTATTTCACTAAATATCAGAATCCTGAGTAAAATTCATCAACTTCTGCTAATGTTTACTTTATAATCACTAACTACTAATTGTAACATTAGTTCATTGACTGATCATATAGGCAAACAACATTGACCTGTCTGCTTGACCTTTCATTTAAATGGATCAGTACATATACGTTAAGGAAAACAGGCGTATATTTCGGCAACATAAAAAAATACATTGTCTATGTATCAAATGCGAATCCTGACTTTACCTGTGTATTGAGTGGACCCGTCTACATATAAATATTCATCATGAAAGGTCAAGTTGACAGGTCAGTGTTGTTTGCCGATATCTCCTTGTTTCCAATATGAAAAGATTACAATACTAAACAATACCGTGATATTGTCACTTTAATAGGCGACATGTTGTATCAGGTTCATTTAAATAATCAAATACAGGAAATTTGAGAATCAAATAGTCAATATTTTTAAAAGAAGACTTGGTGTCGTTTTCATTGATTTTAAAATGAAACCGACAATATTTAAATACTAGTATAACATATGCTATTTCGGCAAACAACATTGACCTGTCCACTTGACTTTTCATACGGATATCCATATAATTACAAGGATGCACCAAATATATAGGTAGAGTTAGGATTGGCAGTTAAATACATAAACAAGGCATGTTCCTATGATGTAGACAAAATGAGCACCTGTTATCCCTATACATAAATGTGCAGGTCCTTTATAAATTATTTAGTTGAAAGGTCAAGCAGGTAGGTAAATGGTGTTTAATTATACAACTGTGATTAGTTAACCACGATATTCAGTGGATCCCATTTTGTCATTACCCATTAGCTAACCATAACACTGGATCCAATTTTTTCATTAGCTAACCACAACACTGGATACCATTTTTGTCATTAGCTAACCACAACACTGGATCCCATTTTGCCATAAGTTAACCACAACACTGGGTCCAATTTTGTCATTAGCTAACCACAACACTGGATCTCATTTTGTCATTAGCTATCCACAACACTGGATCCCATTTTGTCATAAGCTAACCAAAACACTGGATCCAATTTTGCCATTAGCTAACCACAGCACTGGGTCCAATTTTGTCATAATCTAACTGAAACACTGGATCCCATTTTGCCATAAGCTAACCAAAACACTGGATCCCATTTTGTCATAATCTAACTGAAACACTGGATCCCATTTTGTCATAAGCTAACCAAAACACTGGATCCCATTTTGTCATAAGCTAACCAAAACACTGGATCCCATTTTGTCATAAGCTAACCAAAACACTGGATCCCATTTTGCCATAAGCTAACCAAAACACTGGATCCCATTTTGCCATAAGCTAACCAAAACACTGGATCCCATTTTGTCATAAGCTGGTCTCAACACTGGATCCCATTTTGTCATAATCTAACTGAAACACTGGTTCCCATTTTGCAACTATTTCATGGTATTTCACACTCTGGCAAAATAAAAGTCAAAGAAATCACGTTGACAAAAAACATGTCAACAGAATCACTATGGCGAAAGAAATGTCAAGAAAATCACTATGGCCAAAGAAATCACTATGACAAAAATCATGTCAAATATAAGTGTAGTTATGTTATTTTTATCACTACTAATACTAATGTTCTACTTTGAATTTTGATGGTGTGCTTCTACCAGTTGTAAACATTTGTAATGACGAAAATGCCATTGGTTTAGCACTTTCTGTATAAGGGCTGTAAGAAACCTTAATCTTAAGTGCAATTAGGTCATAGTTGTTTCACATGATAAATGTGACAAAAAACGAAAGACCTAGCTATCTATATTATTCGCCCCCAGTCGCTCCGTAAGTGGAAGGTCGTGGGTTCGAACCCCGACCGGGTCTGGCCCAAGACTTGAAAGTGGGTAGTGACTGTTCTTTCGCCAAGCAATCGGCATTACGAAATGAAAGTCACGGTTCTTTCGGGTGGGAACTTAAAATAAACAGTTTTCGGCGGTCCCACACTGTGGAAGGTCATCCTTGATTTCTTCCCCTGTATCTCCATTCTGACGCCGACCAAGGGTATTACACGGTAAACGCTTTTTACTAATGACAAAATTTGGTCTATTGCAGTAGTTAACTAATGACAAATGGGACCCAGTGCTGTGGTTCAGTAATGACAAAATTTGGTCTATTGCAGTAGTTAACTAATGACAAATGGGACCCAGTGCTGTGGTTCAGTAACGACAAAATTTAGTCTATTGCAGTAGTTAACTAATGACAAATGGGACCCAGTGCTGTGGTTCAGTAACGACAAAATTTGGTCTATTGCAGTAGTTAACTAATGACAAATGGGACCCAGTGCTGTGGTTCAGTAATGACAAAATTTAGTCTATTGCAGTAGTTAACTAATGACAAATGGGACCCAGTGCTGTGGTTCAGTAATGACAAAATTGGATCCATTGCTGTTGTTAGCTAATGGCAAATGGGACCCAGTGCTGTGGTTCAGTAATGACAAAACTGGGTCTATTGCTGTGGTTAACTAATGACAAGTGGACCCAGTGATGTGGTCCAGTAATTACAAAATTGGGTCTATTGCTGTGGTTAACTAATGACAAATGGGACCCATTGCTGTAGTTCAGTAATGACAAAATTGGGTCTATTACTGTTGTTAGCTAATGACAAATGGGACCCATTGCTGTAGATCAGTAATGACAAAACTGGGTCTATTGCTGTGGTTACCTAATGACAAGTGGGACCCAGTGATGTGGATCAGTAATGACAAAACTGGGTCTATTGCTGTGGTTAACTAATGACAAGTGGGACCCATTGCTGTGGATCAGTAATGACAAAACTGGGTCTATTGCTGTGGGTAACTAATGACAAATGGGACCCCGTGCTGTGGTTTAGTAATGACAAAATTGGGTCTATTGCTGTGGTTAACTAATGACAAATGGGACCCATTGCTGTAGTTCAATAATGACAAAATTTGGTCTATTGCTGTTGTTAGCTAATGACAAATGGGACCCAGTGCTGTGGATCAGTAATGACAAAATTTGGTCTATTGTTATAGTTAAATAATGACAAATGGGACACGGTGCTGTGGTTCAATAATGACAAATAGGATCCAGTGTTATGGTTAGCTAAAAAGAAAATGACAAATTGGGATTCAGTTCTGTGGTTTACTAATAACAAAATTGGATCTATTGCCGTGGTTCATTAATGACAAAATTGGATCCAGTGCTGTTGTTAGCTAATGGCAAATGGGACCCAGTGCTGTGGTTCAGTAATGATAAAATTGGATCCAGTGCTGTTGTTAGCTAATGGCAAATGGGACCCAGTGCTGTGGTTCAGTAATTACAAAATTGGATCCAATGTTGTTGTTAGCTAATGACAAATGAGGCCAAGTGCTGTGGTTCAGTAACGACAATTTCAAATCTTCATAATTTGGTTAATTTTCAAGATATTGAGGAATTTAAGATCACTTCTAGATTAAAACATTTGCATTTAGTTTGTACAAAAATATTCATCAGTAGTTCCAAAAATAGATTATAAAACTTTGCTGAATTTCAGTTAAGGAAAATCTTAGCTAAGGAATGAATGTGTAACTGGGGCCTGGAGTGCTTGCTTCGTTTATGGGAGGTCTGAAAAAACCCTTGAAAATAGGTAGTAAATGTTCTTTCGCCAAGCACTAGGCTTTTAGAATGAAAGTCACGGGGTCAAGAGGCGTGGCACGTTAATGAACCCTCTCTGCACATTGCCTTGAATAAACTGATGACGTCTCGATATAAGTGAAATACTCTTAACTGTGAAGTAAACCCCATTCAATAAAACTCATCGCTTAGGATCCGATTCCACTCGGGGAAGATTATATTGTGAGAAATTGTATTTTTACGTTCATATGTTGAAGATCGATGGTTGTTGACACTCTGATTTCCTCCACCACTTCAGATTTGTTCCCAATATTAGTGCATGAATCTTGACTAGGGCTTCTCCACTCCACTCAATGCAGCTTCTATTTCATTACATAAATCACACTGATCAATGACAGTGGTTGCATACAGCTCAGTTGGTAAAGTGTCAGTCTCAAGATCCGAGGGTCGTGAGTTCGAATCCCGACGAAGGCAAGTTACTTAATTTTATTTACTGCTGACTTAACAAGTGGGACAACAAGATCCAGGGGTTTTGAGTTCGAATCCCAACGAAGGCATGTTACTTCATTTCATATTGCTGCTGACTTAACAACAGACAAGTGGAACAGCAACCTCTGCAACTACTGTCTCTGTGAGATAGCAGGGGCGGATCCAGGATTTTTTGAAAGGGGGGGGGGGGGTTGAGATTTTCTCTGTCTCTCTCTCTTTTAATTTTTCAAAGGGGTTGCAACCCCCCCCCCCCCCCCAACCCCCCCTTAAATCCGACACTGGATAGCACATACATGTAAATGTCGCCCTGCATGAGTGCGCGCTGGTACAAAGCAGGCACGCTGTCAGTCATGGTTACATCCACAGGGCCCAGTTTCATAATAAAATTTTAAAAATAGAAGTGAGTAACGGCAACCTTTGAAATTTCTTGTTTTTTATTTAGTTCTTCGATCCATATCAGCATTTGTAGTTGACACGGACGATGATAGTGAAAAACTTGATCGTAATGCGAATTTTAAGCTACTTTTGCATGGACGGGCATAGCTACATCGGGCAAAATGACAACGTGTTTCCGTGTGAACATTTTATTAAGATTTTAAATTATGTCGAAAAATTGAATGTCAAGATCACGATGATCGGACACAAATTAAAAAGGTAATGTAGAGTTTTGCCGGAGCACCTACAAGTGAAAGATCTGATTCGTTGTTCCTCTTTACTCTTTTTTGCATACTTATGGGTATTTTTTAAATTTTATAATGAAACTGGCCGACACTATATAGCACACATAGGTCTAAAGCGAACTGGTAGTACAAAGAAAGATAACTCTAAGATGCATTTAATGAAGGCTGGTGAAACAGATGGTATGATTTCCTCTTAACTAAGATTTCCCTAAACTTAAATTCAGGTAAATATAATGCTGCAATTAATTTGTTTATTGTAAAATCTTCCGGAAGTTTAAGATGTCATTTTCGAAGATGAGTCGGAGCTTGTTGTATAGCCATATTCTAATTTTGTCAAAACCGTGATTTTATTTGTAGATCTACCCGGCTTAAAACATAGCCAAAACTCTCCAGATTTAACTATAAGGAATGATTCTGGAACTGGGACCGGCAGGTCCATAAATATGTCTTGTTTTGTTTCCTTGATTTATCAGTGTAAATTGTCATGGAGTTGAAGGCCGTGAGTTCGAACGCCGACCGGATCTGACCCAAGACTTTCAACTTGAGAAAGTGGGTGTGGACTGTTCTTTCTCCAAGCACCCGGCATTACGAAATGAAAGTCATGGAACTTAAAATAAACGAGGTCCCGTGTCTCGGTAAGCGTGACACGATAAAGAACCATGCTGTATAATGCAATCAGCACAACGCACAGGCAAAATTTCTTACCTTCGTCTACATAGTCTTTAACTGGCGAAGTCTCGATATAAGTGAAATATTCTGACTGGGACTTTAAACACCATTACTCAACTCAACTCAACCTCTATGGTAGCTTAGTTTATAGAGTGTTCGCTTCGTATTAGAACAATAAAAGGGGGTCTCGACTTCCGAAAGCCCCTCCTCTGGGTCCGCCATGGAGTAAATATCCAGGAAAAATAGAAAGTAAAACAACAGATGCAACTATGAATCGACACAATATAGGTTTTATTGAAGAACAACAAATTGAAGACACCGACCAAATATAAAACCGCCATTTTTGGACAGAAACGGTAATAATGTTCAACGGTATGGTTATATAGTGCTATTGAATCTGTGGTTCTGTCCTAAAATTATTACTGAAGTCAGGTGACGTGGAGTGGAGTGAGTTAGTAGTGGTGTTTAACGTCCCAGTCAAGAATATTTCACTTATATAGGGACGTCGCCAGCTATAGGCCAAAGTGCTGAAATTTTTAATGTGCGTTGCGTTGTTGGCATTATACACCAGGTTTCTTTAACTCCACGGTGCCACGCCTACTGTAACACGGGGTCTCGTTTATTTTAAGTTCCCATCCGAAAGAATGGTAACCGTTTCATTTTGTAATGCCAAGTGCTTGGCGAGAGAACAGTCACTATTTACTTTCAAGTCTTAGGTCAGACCCTGTTGGGGTTCGAACCCACGACCTCCCATGGCCACTCACGGTGCAACCTCTACCAACTGGGCTACCGCGGTGGATGATATTGAGTGGAGTGAAGTAATTACATGTACAAAGCGGTTAGTTCAGTGATGGCGGGGGGGGGGGGGGGGGGCGTAGTGTCCCAACCTCCGGCGAGCCCCGATCGAATGGGACCGTCGAACATTGACGATTAATCAGCCTCGGGACCACTTAACCCTCACTTCAATTTTTTTTTGTTGGGGATTTTGCACAAACCACCAACATGTCAAAATTAAAATGGGGGTTTAGTGGGGTGATTAGTCAAACTACTATTTTCCGTAAGCGTTTATCGGATCACTCTGCCACCAATGTCAGTGAAAAGTCACTGTATATGAAACATGAAAAAGTCCACACTTTTATACAGGACATGTCAATCTATAATATTAAGCAATGGTTAATATTTGTGTCATATCATACCATTTTTTTAAATTTAATCAAAAAAAAAAAAAAAAAAAAAAAAAAAAAAAAAAAAAAATACATTAAAAAATGGTATATTGTCATATATACCATTTTTAAATGTATTTTACGATTAAATTCATATGACATTTGAATAATAAAAAAAACTTCGATGGCCCCAGTCATTCCAATCTTCAAAAAGATTTATGGTCGTCATCACAACATTGTTGATAAGTCAGTATATGATGTCTCTGTTAACAAATTTGTCCTGGACGTCACCTACTATAGTAGTCCCATGTTCCTTTCAATCTCAGTTTTGATTGCACGTGACGAGGGTAGGTGTCCCGGCGCACTGCTTACCCTTCCGGAGCAGTTGGTCTCACTTCCTTGTAGAAGTTCACCTTCAATTTGTCAGTTTCAATATTTTTATTTTGATTATGGGTTGTTATTTGGACATGGATTGATATTTTTGTTTTTGATTTTATGTTAACGATAGTTATCTTATAGTAAATTTAAAAAGCTTTTTATGATGAACCCTGTGAATCCTGTCTAGAGTAAGAAAAAACGACATAACTGAAATATTTGGCGATTTATTTATTTATTTTCTTGTGGTGTTGTTTACAAGCTTAACGAAATACAGTGATTTTTGTTTTGATGTACATGTAATACTATAGAGAATCGTTCTATGAATTAAACATTTTTATTGCACGAAAAACAAGTCTAGCAGACGAATTATTGCCCCCTTGCTATCGACCAATCAAAATTACTGTCTTACGATGACATGAAACAAGCCACACCCATTGATTGACGGCCATATTGGTTTTTCCGGAAGGACTTGCACAGAAGTTCGGACATTTGAAGGTAAGTTTAGTGAAGTAAAAGAGATTTGTAGGTTTTATCTTGGCAAAGTTTCACTTCGACATAAAAATTTAAAGATTTTGGTTTGTAAATTCCATTTTGTTACTTTAAAATAAATCATGCGTGCACGTCTGTACAAAATTGAAAGTGACCGTGTTCTCAAAACTTGTGGATCAAGTAAAGTCCACAACCAATCCTACCTTGGAATTTCAGGCATTTATTTCTGAAATATTTTGATAAAAATGTGAAACCTGAATTCGGCATTTTAAAATTTAATATTGTGTGAATTCAAGGTTACCTGAGGTTTTCATGACAAGTTATTTGAGAAAAGGAGAACTTGAAAATGTAAACAGACTTTCTGTCATGGATGACTTCCTACTTCAGTGTCGGTGTGTAGTACAAGTTGACAGGTGTAGTAACGATGATAGGTCCGTGTGCCCCAGGGTGTCGGATTACGTAGGGGGAATACTTAGTCCTCTTACAACCTATTGAAATTATCAATATTTTATAAAGTTGGATTTATACTTATATTTTTGTGGTTTGAAATCGTGTGCTTGTGAATAACAATCAAAATAGCAAATTGTCTACATGTGGCCCATACATGGCCATTATGCAGACCCAGCAACAAAAAAGTTGGACTTCCTTGTATAAACCCACCCCCATTAAATTATGTGTAAAAAATTCGAAAATTATTTTTCACAGATATGATAAAAAATGACTCAATTCCATCATGTTTAGATTTTTGCATTAGTGGCGGGTATGTATACAAACAAATAAAAGTCCTTCCATAACAAGTAAACAGTTACAACTTGCATAATTCGTAAAAATATAATTTTTTTACCCTGTTCTGCACTGAATATTGTCAACTTGATAGTGGGTGGATTGGTTGAGATGAGTCTTGACAGCTTACATGTCTCTGTTTGTTTGGTTGAATGTTGCTTAACGTCGTATCAGCAATTTTTCAGCTATTCACGATGAGAACTATTTTTATTAATCTATGAACAAGTTCGCGTATGCATGTGAAGTGCGAGTGTGTTGTATGGTCTGCCTTGTACTAATGTACACTCAGGGAGACTTTAACATGCTAGCTCACAGAGTCGGTATGCCACAGAAAAGCATACCACTCTCCAAGTCACATTATACTGATACCAGGTGAACCAGTAAATGCCAACTGCAAGGAAAATTCACTTTCCCATGTGGTTTGAGCTGGGCTCGAACTCATGGCGGTGATAGACCCTGGATTTGTAGACTAATGTCTTATCTACTAGGCCACCGTGGCCTACATGTCTGTTTTGTGAGCGGATATAATTTTATGCACTTAGTAAGTTAGCTAGGTTTCCATAAATTAAAAATAATTAGTAGCCAAGTTTCCAAAATTTGTGAAAATATAGTCCTTTTTAAAGTATTTTTCCACAAATTTGCTAAAATAGGTTACTTTTTAAAAGAATTCCTCAGAAATTAGTAGCCAATGGCGATTTGGGCTACCAGGAATGGAAACATAGAGTTAGTTCTGTCAGCTGAGATTTGACACTGATGTATTGTAATGATTTTGCTAGCTTGGTATACTGGCTACCAAACTGTAACAGGAGAAAAAATGCAGGGTTTGATTGGGGGTCAAACCTGGGACCTCCTGTATTATACTTGTACCCATGCTCTACCAACTGAGTTACCCAGACCACTACAAAGGGTCAAATAACAGTCCAGTTACTTGTACATATACATACTCTTTCTCTCTCTCTTAGTCTCTCTCTCTCTCTCTCTCGCATGTTTTCAGCTATATTCCTTTGATGTATTTTAAATGCTACCCTTGGCACTTTGTATATATTAGGATTTTTTTGTCACCAGTCAGGTAAATCAAATTGTTGTGAAAAATTTTATTTTCGGAAGTACATTATCTCCCTTGGTAAACATGAAGTAATTTATACACCTAGAATTAAATTTCAAGGAAAGAATTTGAGTTAGGACATGGATGTTTTTTGTTATGTTTTACATTCTTTTATATATAGGGAAGTTAATATACTTATGAGGATATATGTATCTGTTCTAAGGTAATTGGTAGGTTTATTAGAAGATATTTTCCAGAATTTGTGAAAATATACCAGTAGTCCTTTTTGAAGTACTTTTTCACAAATTTAGAAATTGGTAGCCAGTGGTTAATTTTGGCTACCAGAAATGGAAACACACACACATATATAATTATACATATACCCAGTGCACACACACATACACACTGTACCGGTATATCCATTCTAATGTACATGTAACTGGGTAGGTCCACTACCAAACAGTCAGTCACTGTCATTTTTACTTTCCAGTGTCCACTCACCTGTATCTATACATTGTACAAGCTGATATCTATTGTATTACTTGTATGGGTACTGGAAGTATAAGAAGAACAATCTGGTTAGAATTCTTATTGATATGTTATATTTTTACTTTGTATAAATAAACCAGGTCAATGTGAGTTTAACCTTTTGTTAAAATTGACAATCTTATTATATTCTATATACCTGTCTAATCGGTACATCTGATGAAAAGCATGTAATACATACAGTCATATCACACACATATACACACACACACACATGCACACCACACATACACACATGCACACACACACACATGCATGTACACACCACACACACACACACACACATGCATGCACACACACACATGCACACACACTATTGACTATTGAGATGGAAGTTGTCTGCTACATTGTACTTGTTTGGATTAAGTTTGTCGGCTCCTTCCACTAAGTTTACATTTTCTGAATATGTTTTACAATACATATTACTCCATACTTGCTGCTTTGTTTAAGGAATTTTTTTTCTACTTGAAAATTTACAAAAAGGGCTGCTGTTGATTCATTTACATACCTATATCTGAACATGTGCAGATAGAAATTAATATATATGCATGTACCGGTATGTATACAAGTGCATACAAGAGACCCAAAATCTGAAAATCTTAATTGCACATAGTTCACTAGAGTTCTGTTGCAGTTTACCACTGTAGGACATGTACATGTATGCATGTAATAAATTATTTTGTTTTACCATCTGTTCAACATTTGTACATGGGAAATGTTGGCTGTTTAGTAACATGATATGATGTGCACCATTCCTGAGAGTTAAAATGTTTGTTAAAAGTCGTCTAGATACAATTTATTTCATTAATGCACTGCTTTACAAATTCTATGTTTTGACATAATAGGTAGTTTGTGTCTAATAGAAGCTGGGTCAGGGGTTCAGAGTTGAGTTAAGGTGTTAACGTCCTAGTAAAGAATATATCATTTATATGGAGATGTCAATAGTTATAGACAAAGGTGCAGAAATTTTGCCTGTGCATTGCACTGATGGCATTATACAACAGAGTTCCTTATCGTGCCACACCTTCTGTGACGCAAGATCTTGTTTATTTTAAGTTCCCATACAAAAGATTTGTGATTTTCATTTCGTAATGCTGAGTGCTTGGAGAAGGAACAGTCACTACACACTTTCAAGTCTTGGGTCAAACCGGTCAGGGTTTGAACACACAACCTCTCACTAACCAAGTGAGCACTCTACCAAACAAACACCCAGTCCAGATCAGAAACACTGTAACAAAACTTGCACATCACTTGAGTCCATGTTTTGGGCGGACATGGCTGAGTGGTACTGTCACTGGCTTTCTTGATCCAGGGTTGTGTGTTCGAACCGAAATTTTATGAGATGATTTTCATCTCCTGGCCATAATAGAGCTGTAAAAAGCTCGTTTCTCAGTAGTCTTTCGAATGAGACTCAAAATTGAGGTCCCATGTCTTAATGCATACTAAAGACACCTCTGTAAAGTTTGAGAAAGAGTAGGCCTACTGTGGCTGCCACAGAGGACACTTACAACTATAAGCGATGGAAACAGACTGAGCAAAGTAGAGTAGATCACTGAACTGATTTGTTTGCACAAATAAACTTTAGGGTAGGCCTTGTTCTTGTTGGTGACTGGAAAAATTCTTAAAAGTTTTGTTTATATTTTTCAGATAGAAGATTAAACAAATTTCAGGCATTTTTGAAGCAATGTCTGTGAATGATGAACTAGTTCAGCCGTCTTCCGATAGTTTTTGGGAGATTGGCAAATATAATCGTACAGTAAAACGTATAGACAATGGATATAAACTCTGTGATCAGTTGAGACAGTTAATAGAACAACGAAGTGAGATAGAAAGAAGTTATTCTAAACAGTTAACAGCTTGGTCTAAAAAATGGGGTGAATTCTTGGATAAAGGTGAGTGCCTTAATAGATCTATTATATATATATCATTTAGATTTAGTGTGTAATATGGTCTGCAGTGTTCATTCTGGAAGGAGGTCATGAACCATTGATTCCTTATTTTGCCAAAGGACATCATTATATTTAGCATTGCACTAATGGATAAGTATCGATGTTATGACGTTTTAGAGTGGGGGGATACTTTCAAAATCTTCCATCTAAAATACTGAAACGTTTATATTTTTTGCATTCATGTAATGTTAATTACCGGTATGGTCCAGCAAGGTCTTAACAATGGGGCCATTTGATGAAATATCACATTAATGGCCCCTTCTAGAATGAACACTGCGGCAATTACTCTAAAATAAGAATGCCCAAAAAACTAGGTTGACCAATTGAGATGAAAATTCATTTAACTCTTGAGGACAAATTTGTATTTAAGCTTTTAACAAAATTAATGAAGTTTTGAGTCGAGGCAGGCTACATATTTAATATAAATTATAAGTTATAGCAAGAAATGTCCCTCCCCATTTGTAAATTTTTACATAAAATCTGCAGACATGGTTTCATATTTAAATTTAAAAAGTCTTAGTTATAGCATGAAATCTTCCTCGCCATTCATAAAATTTTATATAAAATTTGTAGACAAGACTTCATATTTAAAATCTGCCGACCTTATATTATTTACACAACATCCAGTGCATTGTAACAGGCCTGTCACACACACTTGTCACTATCGGGCCTGTCACACACAAGTATATCATTGTAAAACAACTAGACTCATGAATATTATCAGTTTTATGTATAATGTGTAAATATTTGTAAACATCAAAGGTATTAGATAATTAATTCTGGTAAATCTGACATCATCCGTTTTATCTAAACAGGTATGTCATCAAAATAGTTCCTCCTGCTTAAACGTCATTGATAAACTTTAAAAGAATGTCGTTAAATACAATGACCCGTTTAAAGTTCATTAGTAGTATGTGAAAATGTGTACTATGGTCTGTGGTCATATGTTTCAAATAAGTGTTTCTCCCATCTCGGACAGAAAAAAAAGTTCAATGTATGTAAAAATGCGTACTATGGTCTATGGTCATATGTTTAAAATGTTGGGACAGAAAAAATTCATTGTATCAATGGTCAAACATTTGAAATATGTGGACAGAAAAGTTTAGATGTACATGTTAGTAAAAATGTGTACCAATGACCACATGTTTTAAATAAGCATTTCTCCCATCTAGGACAGAAAAAAGTCCATAGTGGGTGAAAATGTGTACTATAGTCATACACTTAAGATAAGTTTTTTTTCCCATCTCTGTTGGTTGGTTGAAAGTTGCTTAATGTCGCATCAGCAATTTTTCAGCTATTTATGGCGAGAACTATTTTATAAATCTCTGGATTAATCTATGAACAATTTCTTGAATGCATGTGAAATGCGAGTGTGTTTTATGGTCTGCCTTGTACCAGCATGCACTCTAGGCGACTTTAAGATGCTAGCTCACTGAGTTAGTATGACATTATACTGACACTGGGTGAACCAGTAAAGGCCAACAGCAAGGAAAATTCACTTTCAAACTTCTCAGTTTTAATTACACGTGGCGGGTGTATCGACTAGCTAGCTAAACAGGAGGTGCTTACCCTTCGGGAACACTTGTCTCACTACCCTAGTGGAATTTCAATGTTTAGCCTAATTTGTCAGTTTCTGTTTTTACTTTGCTTTTGGATTGTTGTTTGGACATAAATTGATACATACTGTTGTTACAGTGTCTGTCTTTTAACAAGAGTACACTGCAGTGTTCAAAATAGCAGCCCCAGACTTGTAACTTTTGGAAAGGACTGGTAATGTTTTCAATAGCCTCCAATATACTGCCATAGAAAATGTTGATCAATATTATCAAGACAAGGACTAGTTGAAAATTTTGACTTATTTCGAAAACACTGATTTTACATTTTTTTTGGTGAGGAAATGAAAAAAATGCAGACATGAATTATTGGGATTAAGCTTAGGATATTGTACTCTAAAATGATTCATGCCGCTGATGCCTGGAGAAGCAGCAATCTGATGAAACCTGTAGTCTGGCACAGTTTTACAAACTTTTCTAGTACTCTACTCTCTCGACTTACATAATCATAATATATATACATGATGCTATCATCTTAAAGATACTTTGATAAGAATGTGACATACAGTACAGACCTGTCTAAAATTGAACAGTAAGTTAACGAAAAGCTCGGCTGCTGAATGGTCGGGATATGTATACAGATGTAGCTGGTGTCTGGAAAGCTGACAAGAAATTGACAGCAGCTGCCAAAAAGCTGTCTAGATATAGTTAACAAGGGACACAGATAAGCTGCCGCTTTTGGCACTAATCCATTAGCTTAGTGTTAAACTTTCAACAGGTTTGTACTAAACAACAGGTATATCTAACTTGATACCTGTAGACTTGGCTCACCTGACTTTACACACCTGCCTAACAGATGTAAACAGTAATGCACATATTTTGTATATATATTTTATCTTTTCTTACTATTTATGTATGTACTTGCATGCCTTGTGTACTTTGAACGTGCCTAAGATTATAAATATTTCTGAAAAATTGAACATGTTGGGCCAATCCATTTCAGAAAAATGAGATGTACAATCATTTTCATGAATAAAATAAATGAGATCATATCTGAACTAGGTTTCCACAAATTAAAAATAATTAGTAGTCAAATTTCCAAAATTTGAGAAAATATAGTCCCTTTTAAAGTATTTTTCCACAAATTTGCTAAAATAGGTTACTTTTTGAAAGAATTTCTCAGAAAGTCGTAGCCAATGGCGATTTTGGCTGCCAGGAATGGAAACATAGTCTGAAATGTACAACAAATTTGTTACTTTTTGAAAGAAATTCGCAGAAATAACCCAAGTGGTCAAAGTCAATTTTTGCTACTGGGAACAGAAATATAGCATTCAATCTGAAGGGTCTATTGAAAGCTATGGGGATGAAAATTTCTCAGAGATTAGCTGTCAAATGTAATTTTAGCTACCAGGAATGGAAACATACAGTGGCATTCATTCTGTGAAGGGTCTATTGAAAGCTGTGGGGATGTAAATTTCTCAGAGATTAACTGCCAAATGTAATTTTAGCTACCAGGAATGGAAACATACAGTGGCATTCATTCTGTAAAGGGTCTATTGAAAGCCCTTAGGATGAGACTAAATTTTTGAATTGCTAATTTCACATTTTACATTTGTGAGGGGTTTATTGTTGATACCTGAATAAAGAGGCTTTGGAAATTCCTCTGTTGTTCCTTTTAAATATGAATTCTTGTTTCTCTATAATCAATTAGTAAATGTTTAATATTTGAAGTGTGGTGAATTGTTCTGTTGTAGCTGGTGTATTGACAAACAACAATGACCTGTCCGTTTGACCTTTCACTAGGTATATTCATATAGAAGAGTCTACCCAATATATTGGTAGTGTGAGACTTTGTAGTTAATACCTGAAACAATGCATGCTATCCTTGTTGTAGACAAAATAAACATTAATGTAACCTACATGTTCTGGTCCTTAATAAATATTTACATGAAAGGTTAAGCCAACAGGTCAATATTGTTTGCCTGTACCTGGTTATAAGGAATGATTTACATGTAATACTGTTTGATTGTCATAGATACAATGTAATATGTTATGAACAATTATATGTCTAGATAGATTGACTGGGGGGCTTTGACCTTTTGATATTTATGTGTTGCCTAGATACATACAGGTAAAATTAGAAATGAAAATTTTCAAATTCAGATTTTATTTCCCTCCTGTCTGAGATATTTAATCAGTAATATACATGTATCATGGTAGATATGCTCTGCTTTTCAATTTGTTATTGTGCCTAAAAAATGAAGTGAAGTTAAACATGTTTCACATCCCCGTCAAGATTAGTTCACTTATTTTGAGGTAGTTATGGATGGCGAAGGTAGCTAGAGTGCCTGGAGAAAACCACCGACCTGACAAACTGACAAACTAGGATTTATCCTGACATGGATTCCAACCTAGCAGTGATATACACTGATTTGATTTGTAAATAGATGCTTTTGATAACTCGGCCAAGGAGACATCTACTTGCCAGATGAGCTAGTCATAATGTGCCATTATATCACAGCTCTTACCCAACCTTAGAATTCAGAAGTGTTAGGTATTTTTTTTGATCTACTGGATTTGAAAGAAACATTATAATCCAAGAAAAAAATATGAAAAGTTATATGCTTATTTCCTGTACACAGTGGTTAAAAGTACAACTTTAACTCAGAGCTCGGAGTGGATAAATAATGAACAATAAAATGTATATTAGTACTATTGTACATGTATATATATAACTGGTACAAGTTTAACACTAATGTGTGTACATGTATACTGTACATATAGTAATATGCATTGTAATAAATTCCATTCACTAAGAATTTCTGCATGACTTAACACCACTACTTGAAAGTTGTCACATAATATAGTCTCTTACTGGTAAGGCCAAACAAAACAACTATAATTGTTTTTAATTCCAGATCTACATATACCTGATGGCGATCAAACTGAATATGTCTATTAAATAAGCTAGATCAGATAAAGCAAATTAATTAATTTAACAGTTTAGATATGGATCTTAAACTGTTAATCATATCCAAAGACTTCAATGTTTGCTGTTCAGTCTTGTGCATTCAGAGTTTGAGTCTCATCCAATTACAAAAGTAGGATGAATCAGTAAATCAAGAGAGATATGCAATGTATTGCAGTTAAAAAAACTTACCAAAGCGTATACACAAAAAACTGTGATAGTACTTTACTTTATTGGGATGTATTGAATGAAGTGTCAGAAAGGCTGACCTTTGCATCGTGCTGAATGCAATGAAGTCTACTGTGACATTGGGAATCGGTTTATGAGGTCTTTTTTGAAGGACCCAGACCTTCATTTTTATGTGCTTTGTTAAAGAACAGTCACTTTCTTTGATGAGTCCTGACTGGGGTGGTTCCAATCCCAGTCTCGCATATACTGAGCAAGCACTCTGCAAACTAAGCTACTATTGTATTTATATATATATAAGAGAGAGAGAGAGAGAGATTCAGCAAGGACATGTAATTCTCTTGTTATATTCTTAAGTTATTTATATATTTGCATACCATGCAAAAGTCTGAATGTTTTCATTAACTTATTTTTGTGACAATCACTATAACACTTGAAGTATTCACAAACCATCTGTGTATACTTAACCTGTTACTCTGTCTTCTTCACTGATGAAATGACAAATGTTGTGGGACAAGTAACACAGTAAAAAGCTTGTTAATTTTGTACCAGTTTATAAGTAACAAGTCATGAATTATCATAAAAACTGACTGTTTTTCAAAAATTTTATGCTTTTTCATACATTTGTACATGGTATTTTAATTACTCAGTAGATTATACACATAACCTTAATTTATGTTATATATAGTACAGGCCTGTAGAAAGTTTAACACTTAGCTAAAGAAAAAAAAGTAAAATTTGGCTAACGAGTGCCCAAGATATGGATAGTTAGTGCTTCAAAATGGAAAGATAGCAGCTGTTGAAAATCTGCCTAGCTATTGCTAACAAGGAGTCGAAAATAGATGCTGATTAGCCATCAATTCGCTAGTTTAGTGTTAAACTTTGGACCGGCCTGTACCGTACATGTACTCTTAATTAAGAAATAAACTCAAGATGTTTTATTTCAGTCTTTAAACATTTAACTTTAACAACAATTATATAAACAACAGGCAAACAAACATAAAAATACATTTAAATAAATAAATATTTATAGAGCTGGGGCTTGTTGTTCATACATTTGTAGCTTCATTAGTTTGATCAATTGATGACGAGTCAAAATGTTGATTTTTGCACAATTTTAACTATGTTGTAAAATAATGTTAAAAGTGAAATGAATTATATCAAACTGATGCACATGGTCATAAATCTATCCATTTAAAAATGATGCATTGATTTTTATTGACACTTTGAATTTGTGTCAATCCATGATTAAGCTAATCAAACTACCGGTACATGTAGGGACACACAAGTCCTGGACACAGTGGTGTATTTTGTTTGATCGATGGTTATGCAATCATTTATAAACCTCTAATTTTGGCAAAAAATAAAATAAAATAACATAGTTGCACTCAGTTTACAATTTTTTAAGGTCTTAGAAAATGTTACAACACATGTAGCTAGTTATGAATGCTAGCAGAAGCCAATAACACTTAAGATTACACATAGCTTTGAAATCTTTAAAATGATTTTGTTTTTGTTTTTTAAGGTCCTGAATATGGCACCACACAAGGAGGTTGGCGAGGGATGTTAGCGGAAGCCGATAGTTTGTCAGATTTACATACACTAGTAGCTGATAATCTCATGAACAAAGTATATACAAGTATTAAATTATGGCAAAAAGAAAACTATCACAAATCTATGATGCATTTTAAAGAAACAAAGGAATTAGAAGATGGCTTTAAAAAGGTAACAACAGTTTGACTTGAAGTATAAATCAAGGGGGACTTATAAAGAAAAACACAAATTTTTACTTAAAAAACTGCTAGGTTCAGCAAGTGGATTGGAGTAATAAATGGTGTTTTATCCCCTAGTCAAGAGATTTTTCACCTAAATTGAGGTGGTCAGTTCATAGATATTGGAGTGGTCAGTTCATAGATATTGGTGTGGTCAGTTCATATATATTGGAGTGGGCAGTTCATAGATATTGGAGTGGTCAGTTCATAGATATTGGTGTGATCAGTTCATAGATATTGGTGTGGTCAGTTCATAGATATTGGTGTGGTCAGTTCATAGATATTGGAGTGGTCAGTTCATAGATATTGGTGTGGTCAGTTCATAGATATTGGTGTGGTCAGTTCATAGATATTGGAGATATTGGTGTGGTCAGTTCATAGATATTGGTGTGGTCAGTTCATAGATATTGGTGTGGTCAGTTCATAGATATTGGAGTGGTCAGTTCATAAATATTGGAGTGGTCAGTTCATAGATATTGGAGTGGTCAGTTCATAAATATTGGAGTGGTCAGTTCATAGATATTGGAGTGGTCAGTTCATAGATATTGGAGTGGTCAGTTCATAGATATTGGAGTGGTCAGTTCATAGATATTGGAAGAAACCAGAGTACCTGGAGAAACCTATGTTTCAATTACTAAGGTCTGTTTTTGAGTGAGATTTTAACCTAGGCAGTGAGATTTGCTGTGATCCATAAGTGCACTATCTAGAAAACTCGGCCATTGAAGCCCCCTACCACAATGCTTGAGATTTTGAAGTTTATTTGACCCACATCAATCCATTAGAGTTTCTTTCACACTAAGATCTGTGAGATTTCAACCTAGGGAGTCAAGTGTTGTGATCCATAAGTGCATGCCTTAGAAAAAAGCTTAGTCACAGAGGCATCATACCACAATCCATGAGATTTTGAAGTTTATTTGACCCACATGAGTCCAGGATAAAATGGAAGCCCTATCAATCCATCACAGTTTCTTGAAAGATTCATAAATTGTTATAAGTGAAAGAATCTTGACTGGGGCATAACAATCCATGACTCTACTCATAGATGTCTTTTTAAATGTGATTAGTCCCACCTGTATATATACATGCATGTGGCATTTAGTAAATTAAATATCCAGTTGAGCTGTAGGATACAGGTAACAAACAGCAAGGTGTGATAAATGCAGAATGTCATAAAACTGGGTTAAACCTGCTCCAAAACATTTACCATACTGCATCTGTACAACCTTGTACACTTCCTCTATGTGGTTGGCAGTCAGATTAATTATCATGTTTTTTTGGTTATTTTGGTCTACAGTGGGGATATAAAAATAAATGTTAAGTGCTAGAATTTAATATAAATAGAACAGTTTCTTGAGAGATAAATACCCCCTTCCCAGACCAAAATTAAAGTTGTAACCGTGGGGATAATAATGTGAACTAGTTATACACATGCCACTGTAAGCAAGCAGAGATAAATAGGCAAAGAGTTTTAAGCACATGTTACAATACAGCTTATGTCATTGTGCCCTTAGGGCAACTAACTTGAATTCAGAATCAGTTGGTTGAGTTCATTGGATAACCATCAGAATAGTAGATGCAGAGACTGATGGTCAAAGGTCAAGGTCATGTCTATTTGGCAAAAAACAGAAAGATAAATGGTCTCATGACCCCGGGGTTCTAGGATGAACACTGTTAACAACTTAACATGTAGTGATGACACTTTATTTTGAGGTTGGGCCTAGCTCACTACAGAAAAGAAGTTGTATCAGTAATAAAAAGGCTTAATTATTTAGGGGCCAAGTCTAATTTTACGAGCCATGGGCTACTGGGCTCCTGCTACTCTTAATACCTGACATAACTTCCGTTCTTGATGAAAATCAGTAACACATGGATTTCAAGTTAAAAAATTAATTGTATCAGTTTATATGAGAAATTAATTTTTTGCATAATTTCCAAACAAAGTCATGTAATAGAACGTACATGTATGAATTAATTACATTAAGTTAATTTAATTAGTCAGATAACAAGGCCAATGTGTTAAAGTCAAACAACATTGACCTGTCTGCTTGACCTTTTATTAGGAATATTCATATTGGAGTATCCATCCAATATATGGGTAGTGTTAGGTTTTGCAGTTGTTACATACAAAATACAGGTGTTTTCTATTAGTTTACCCATCATGTACTTGTTTTGTGTACATAAATGTTCCTGTCCATAGTTAATATTTAAATTGAAGGTCAAGCAGACAGGTCGATGTTGTTTGTCTATAAATTTTAAGTCATGTTTACTCTACCATACCTATGTACAGGAATACCTTTAATTTACTCAGTTAATCAAATTATCTTTTATATACATGCAGGTAAATTTGACCTAATTTACAAGTGTAAATTATTTAGATGTATGTTAAGTTATTCTGAAATCAAGAGCACAGCGGAAGCTTTTTTATAGCTCTTGGAAAAAAGTGGAGACATCATGTCCAAAGATCCATGACTTTCTATATTTATTCTTTGGTACTATTGTACTGGATTTGCATGTTTCAACTATTTATAATTTTGTGTATTGGTATGAAAAAATTTCTGTCTGCATTTTCTCTTTGATTGATTGATGGCTATGGTGGCCGATTGGTCTAAAGTACTCGGTTTGGATCACAGCATCTCTAATTGCCTATAATTGAATCCCACTCGGGGTAGATCCTAGTGTGAGAAAGTTTGTCAGTTTGATTCCCCAAGGGCAGTGTTTTTCTCCAGCTGCTTTCCAGTTTTCTCCACCATTCCTGAACTGGGTACTTGTGTTTACTCTACCATTCCTGATTCGACTGCTTTAAAGGAAATGAAAAAATCTTGACTGGGAGAGTTAAACTTCATCTATCTACTCCAATTTTTGATTCAGTGAAAAGGGTTTATTTCCAAGTCAAGAATGTTTCACTTTTATCTTGATGTCACCAGAAAATATAAATTAATTTTAGGGAGTTGCATAAAAAACCGCAAAAAACCACCACTTTCTTCATGGATAAACAAAAAATATTTTCACGTTTATTATGAATTGGGTTTTGACTGGGGTTCAAACTCAATTGATGTATCACCATCCATGTCTTTTATGTTCTGACACTGGCCGTCATCACGGTACCAAAGCAGCATCACAACAGCTGCACTAGTGTCAGTGATGTCATTAAATGACACAATTCGGGCCAAGTTTTCATTCTTTTTGTGTGTAATTCGGGCCTTTGTCGGAACATTGTGGGCTTGGCCTGCGATCCGTCAATTACTCCACTCCATTCCAAAAGAGGGAAAAAAGTTGCACTGTTACATGTTCAGTTTTTCAATTCGCACCATACAAAATATACATTACCCTTAAGAGAAGGGGCTATAAGGGGACATAAATAATAACAATAACATGTTATTCTAGGAGATTTAGATTATTAAATTTATATTTAATTGTTTTAGGCACAGAAACCATGGGAGAAAAAATACACAAAAGTTATGACAGCTAAAAGGGATTATCATTCTGCTTGTAAACAAGAGAAGAGTACAGCAAATCAAGAAAACAACGCCAGGGGCGACTCCGCCGTATCACCAGACCAGGTAAATTTATTATTCTTATTAGACTTTGTAGGATGATTAGATTTAGATTTTTGAGTGAAATGCAATGTACAGTGAGAAAACTGAACCTTGAGTAAACTGAAAACATGTCTGATCTGAACCCTGAGTAAACTGAAAACCTTCAGATCTGGATATTTCTCCCCTCATTTTACACTGCTTCTGTCTTGGTAAATGGTGACAGTGATCTAATCTTAGATAAGATTTGATGATACTGGAAATCATGTGTATAAACTCTTTAACAGAAAAGTACAGTAAAACCAGCTGTAAAGGCCACCTTCTTATAAAACCCAGTAAACTGTTATTCCAATTACTCTTTTTTCAGATTAGTTGAACCTGTATGTATAAAGGCCACCTGCCCCTTTACAAGTTTCTTTAAGTGGCCTTTATAAGCAAACTACAGTCAAACCTGTCTATAAAGGCCATCCAAGGGAACTAGTAAAAGTAGTCTTTATGGGAAGGTGGTCTTTATATACAGGTTCATAAAGGCCACCTGCCCTTTTACAAGTTCCTTTTAGTGGCCTTTATAAGCAAACTACAATGTAAAACAGAACTTGACAGCAATAAGAACAAATCCAAAAATTAGAGTGAAAATTAACAAGAAAAATAGAAAACAAAAGTACTTTTAGACTGGAAATGACTTCAAAGAATCAGGTGTGCCAGTTATTGATTACAAAAGATAATAGGAAAACAATGGCCGAGTTATTATCCATGTTATATGAGAACATCTGTGATTGTATTATGAAAGGTATCAAAGTCAGTTAATATTTTATGTTTAGTAATACGATATATCCCAATTGAATGCTGAGAAGGCAGTTCTCCATTCCAGGATAGTTAAGTAATAATTATACAATGTGTTGTGTCATAGGTACTGTAAAAGTGATATTAAAACCCATTGATTGATTTTATATCTCTGAAATCTGTTAATGCCAAGATTAGGATATTCCCATTGGTCTGCAGATAAAAAATTCACAAGTGCTGAAGTAGGACCAAACAGTTTTCGTTTTTTCAGGCTAACCTTTTTCCAGTTAATCATGGCCTTAAAAGGAGTGTAGAGTAAGAATGTTTTACATCCCAAGTCAAGAATCATTCATTTGTATCAAGACAGTTTGTTCTGGGATAGTGGATGAAACTGGAATACTAGGGCAAGCAAAATGAGGGAAGGGTTTGAACATGGGTGGTGAAAGGAGCTGATATCTGAAACATTTGTTTTAGGCTACTTGCCCTTTGATATCCCTCCCTGTATTAGGCCTCTTGTTAGAAGTTCATTATATAGGATTTTCAAATGTTATTTAGGTAGAGGGGAATGGAGTAATGGAGTATTTTTCTTTTACTTATTGAGGCTGGCAGTTCGAAGATGGTGCAGAAACCCAGAGTGTCATGAGAAAACCTTGGACCTTTAGCAAGTGAATTGACAAACTTTCTCACATTAGGATCTGTGCTGAGTGGGATTTGAACCTAAACATGTAAGAGGCACTCTGTATGCCCTTTAGACCACTCAGTCACTACAGCTATGCATGTGGAAATATGGTTGATAGATCATTATCATTGTCGGGAGCCTCTGTTACCGAGTGGTCAAAAGCTTGCACTTACGGATCACAGCTCTTCTCACTGTTTAGGTTCAATAAATGGACTGACTATCTTGATATAAGTGAAAGATTCTTGAATGGGGCATTAAACTCTGTTACTCCACTCCACTCTCTTTTTGATTTGTACATTCTACATTGTCAGTTAGTTCTCATTGCTGTGTATGATTGTATTGATTTGTTACCTGCTGCAAAAGAAACCAGATGAATACATTATAATGTATAAGGAAATGTTCAGGAAAGCTTAGATGAAAGATTTAACAAATGTTACATAGTCTCTGATGACCTAAATCATACTCTTATTGTTATAATACAACTATAGAAAGTTAAGGTTTAAGTAAAGCAACAATAGAAAATTAATGTTTATGAATAAAATGACAATACAGCTGAAAAAAACTTAACCTTAGCAATAACCAGAGAACCGGTAGTCACAACCACAATTCAATAAAAGGCAGTGTTCAATCTGGAAGGGGTCCTTTTGCCTTTACAAGTACTGTCTGTGGGTTAACTACAGTTCTAGATTGAACACTGTTTAAATATTGTTAACTAAAATGGTTTGCTTAAAAAAAAACAAGGTCTCAGTACACTAAGGAGATGTCTTTGTAGAATTGGAAAAGGGGGGCTACTGTAGCTGTTACATAGGATAAAATGCTTTAAAAATGACTGTATTTTCACATGTATCAGAAAATTTGGATACTCCATGTAATAATTTTAAAATTGTGGAAACCTAGGACATATTTGTAGAAGTATAAACATAGAATGCCATGAGGCCGCTACAGGGGATACCACTTAAAAGGGCCGTAGAGTTAACTGTAAACAATAAACAACTGGTAAATTAAATCAGTTTCTGATTAATATGAGACATATTTGATATATATCATATACAGTATAATATATGTCTGTATCTACATATTACACCCTGAAGAGCTGAGTTTGAGGACATGATTATACTGTTTTGACATCATTATTAGGGATAATTAATCAAATTTGTCCCCAATAATGGATATATTTCATATTAATTACAGAATTCATTTACATGTGTAAGGAAGTGAGGCACAAAAGTAGGCAACAACAAATTCTGGTCTGAAACTGTCCTTTTTTGTATAGGTTTTTGTAACAAGAAACAGACAGTGCAGGGTTCTACTGGGAATCGAGCACCAGGCCTCTTACTCTTTGGTGGGGAGGGGCTTGTTGAAGTGTTCTATAGCACCAGCTGAAAGATAATATTTGAATTGATTTCCCCTACTTCAGCCTGTCACTCTCAGGAAGATTTAAAATTAGTGTTCTGAAAATCAATTCCTTGATACACATTCTGGGATCTTTCAGAGGTGCCAGTTTCAAAAACTTTGCTGTCATGTATAGTTAAATATGGCCAAACATGGCTTTAACAGTTTGGTCATTTGATAAAATAAGGGATGAATGTGCAAATGGCCCCATGTCCCCTTCGAAAATGAACAATTATTACTGACAGTTGACTCCGTTGTTATATAAACCTGATTATGTAGATGTCACTGTTTTCCTATTTCTGACAGAAGTGAATAAATAAAAACCATGTACATTACACCATTATTACAGAACAATATAATATGGGGGTTTAATTTTCATTTTATTGGGTTGTAATCATTTACAATGCCTTTATGCTAGTCTGGTATAGGCAAACAATATTGACCTGTCTGTTTGACCTTTCATTCAAATATGTTTTATGATGGTCCAGTACTAGGAACTCAAAAGGAACACGCATATTTCTTTCATCTACATTATATAGAAACATGTATCAACTGCAAATCCTTACACTGATCTTTCGTGTGGGTCATCATATATGAATCATATTCTCAATGAAAGGTCAAGAGGACAGGTCAATGTTGTTTGCCTATAGACTGATCTATGTCCAGCTTGTTTATATACCAGCTTGCATACCTGAGTGACAGGTATGATGATGTATACCTGTCCATGGTGACAACTTGTCAGGACACTCACCTGTAATTATAATTTATAATTAGTACAATTAATACATTAACTCACATATACATCAGTGACATCTTTGTATCAGTCCTAAATGCATATATAATCGGTGTAATTGTTTATTTTGGGGTGGGGGTGGGGGGGGGGGGGGGGGGGGTTGAGAGGAGGGGCACCCGGTACTGTCTCAGCTTTGTGTTCATAGACCATTTGCCAGTACCCTGAAGTGTTGTCTCATCCTGTATTTTACAATTACAACTACAACAAACATTTTTTAAAATTAAAGAGCTTTACTAGACCAGCACCACTACAGAAACTCATTTGTTAGCACGCTTGCTTTGTCGGTGGAAGGTCATGGGTTTTAACTCGGCTGGGTCTGAGCAAAACTTGAAATAGGTAGTGACTGTTCTTTTGCTGAGAGCTAGATGCATTTGGAAATGAAAGTCACAGGGTCCTACAGAAGAGACCTTAAAAATTCTGTCCTGTGTCACAGCAGGGATGGAACTCTCACTTCCCATTGCCCTGAATGCACTGCAAAGATAAAAAAAAAATTCTGCCACTTCACCTATAGCTGGTGATGTCTCTATATAAATGAAATATTCTTGTAAAACCACATTCAATCAATCAATCTACTAGACCTGTGTTCCTTGACCACCTGATTGGCCATCTACCTATGAGGTCAACATCTTTTGACAACCAGCTTTTCTGGAAGTAGTAGGTATGGTCTTTTGCTTATCAAAGAGATGATTTGTCCTGTCAGATCACTTATCAAAATAGATATCAGTAATAGGCAAATCTATTCTTGCCATGTGTATATGTTTTTCATTCATTATCAGAAAGGTAAACTTGTCTTTTGCTTGGGAGGTGCCTGAGGTTTAAGCATTTTTTTCTTCCAAATTGGTAGCTAGTGTGTCCTTAGTAAATGGCAATTTCTCCCAGATTGGTTGGCCCTGCTGCCCTTAGAAGTGGTTATTTCTCCCAGATTGGTTGCCAGTGTTGCCCTTAGAAGTGGTTATTTTTCCCAGATTAGTTGCTAGTGTTGCCCTTTGACATGGTAATTTCTCTCAGATTGGTTGCTAGTTTAGCCTTTTGATGTGGTGGTTTTTTTCCAGATTGGTTGCCCCCAATGTGGTGGTTTTAGTGGTTTTGTATCATTCAAGGTATAAGTAGTTGTATCTTACTACTGTGGTAGCTTTTCCTTCATAAAGCTGGTTGGCTCATTTTTTCACTTGTAAGATTTAAAGAAAAGCATAACAGTTGTAACTGTAGTATGATGCTTATTAAAAGAAGTGATATTGCAATTCGCCAGTACAATTTTAACATACAATATGCGGAAGCTAACATGTACAAACTGTTTCACTTCCCTAAATCTATAAGATTTTAGTTGACAACTAATACCAGTAATTTGCAATGGCCATCAACTTTTCAATAACATGTTATGTTCAGTTGAAATGACAATTAAATCCATGTAGGACTTCAGATATGTCTAGTACTGTATAATTAACACTGATGTAATTAAACAATTTATTTAAAAGTACGTTGCCTTCTACAGATTTACAGTAATTAAATGACTTTTTTGACTTGTTTAATTAAATTTAATAGCTCGTTAAAGTTACACATAGAAGGAAGTTGACATCAAAATCTATCGTGTAATTGTCATGGGGAAATAAATAACATGACTTAAAATATCCTAAAAAGAAAAATTTATATTGGTTAATGATTTAATTTACTGGCGATTTCACAGGAAACAAATCTTAACAAAAAATTTGATTGGCTGATGGGTTTTTAATTAACTGATTTGATTGGCTGATGTGTTTTAAATTTACTGTTACCCAGTAATTTCGTTCAAGGTTTTCTCAGTTATTTGTTCTGTTATAACATGACTAAAAATCATGATATAAGTTGATGTTTTAAATGTTTTATTTATTTATTCAGCAGTTCCCTTTTACTGTCGAGGGCGCGGTGGCCTAATGGATAAGACGTCAGTCTTCAAATCCAGGGTCTCTCACCGCTGTGAGTTCGAGTCCCGCTCGGACCACATGTGGGAAAGTGAATTTTCCTTACCGTTGGCCTTTACTGATTCACCTGGTATCAGTATAATGGACTGGGGGAGTGGTACGCTTGTCTGCGGTGTACTGACTCTGTGAGCTAGCACGGTAAAGTCGCCCTGAGTGCGCGCTAGTACAAGGCAGACCCTACAACACACTCGCACTTCACATGCATACACAAAATTGTTCATAGATTAATCCATAGAAATTAATTAAATAGTTCTCGTCGCGAATAGCTGAAAAATTGCTGATACGGCGTTAAGCAACATTCAACCAAACCAACCTTTTACTGTCAATGTATTTATTTTAGTGCAAATTATAATTTGGGTAAATACACGTGGACTTGAATTAACACAAATATCAGTATCACCCTTGCAACTCAAATTATGCTGTTTATTCTCCAAAACCAAAAACCATCCTACTCAAACCAATACTTAAAATTTCTCCTTAATTTAATCTGTGGGATGGGGAGAATGCTGAACTGCACTAATAACAGTAAAGTGTAAACCCAATATTGCAGGTTAGATTACCTTTTGTACTCTCCAACTACTCCTGATATTATAAATTAATTTAGTCTCCTTAAAATACAATCGTGTCATCACTACTACACAGTCTGTAGTTTTCTCCAGGTACTCCAGTTTCCTCCACTATCCCAGAACCATGCCAGTAAGTGAAGGATCTTTACTTGGGTGTAATACACCTTACTCCACGCAACACAAGAACTGGCTGCCTCGATATAAGTTAAATAATCTTGACAGGGGCAAAAACACCATTTTTCCACTCCACCATTCAAGGACTGTCTGAAAGAATCTTGACTGGGGCATAAAATACCATTAATCCACTCTACCATCCAATAACTGACTGCCTTGATATAAGTGAAAGAATCTTGACAGGTGCAAAAAAGAACAATTTTCCACTTTACCATTCCAGAACTGACTGCCTCTGATATTAGTGAAAGTATCTTGACATGGGCTTAAAATGCCATTATTCCACTTTACTATCCCAGAACTGACTGCCTCTATATAAGTTAAAGAATCTTGACAGGGGTATAAAATACCATTACTCCAAGAACTGACTGCCTCTGTTTTAAGTGAAAGAATATTGACTGGGAGGTAAAACACCATTACTCCTTCACCATCCAAGAACTGACTGTGCCGATATAAGTGAAAGAATCATGACTGGGAGGTAAAACACTATTACCGGGTACTCCACTCCACTCCACATTTAAAGTTCTGTGTACAGTAGTACTCCATTTAAACTACCGGTACTGTGTACCCGTGACCTTGTCTCAAATAAGTTATCTAAATATATAACATGTTTATACATATTTGACAATTGTTCTTTTCCAAAGAAGTGTGAAAATGTCAATACCATTCTTACAGACTGCTTGTCAGGGATAAGTCGGTCATTATTTATTATGATAATGACCAGCCCTATGGCTACTTAATAATGTTATGACTGACCAGTGATATGGTCAGTTAAATGATTGATAACCAGTACCTGTCCCAAATTCAGTATTTATTAATGGTCTTCAATAGTCAATTTATATTTCCTTCCTGCTACCAACCCAATTTGGACTGATTAAACTTACAAATGATTGTATGACAAAACAGAACCAATTTGAACAATTCTTTGAATTTTTTCTGCAAAAAACTTTACACTTTCATATTTCCTTCCTGTTACCAACCCCCAATTTTGGCTGTTAAAATCAAGCTAATTTGAACACTTCTGTTAATTATTCCCACAAAAGACTTTAAATTGGGGAAGAAGGAAGGGATTACCGGGGTACAAAAGGAAGTCCTACCATGGCCACTATCTGGTACTTAAAAAGGAACTTACAAATTTATGCAAAAACTATGTTTCCATTCCTGGTAGTGGCATTGGCTTCTAATTTCTGAGAACTTCTTTCAAAAAGCAACCTAATATACAAATTTTTTGGAAAAAAACTTCAAAAAGGACTTTTCCTACAATTTTATTTTTAAATTTGGCTACTTGTGAAAATCTAGCATTACCTTTTATTCCTTGGTCTTGCTAGTTTCTGAAATCATGTTTTAAGATTAATACTGGTAAAATTAAAATGGATTTACCAGGTATAGAGTGACTACTGTAAAGGGGATTAGTTTCGCGGGGTAAAAATTTTGCGATTTCTGAAATCTGACATTTCACGTGGGTATAATTTCCGCGTTACCCATATAAGTGGGTGTATATTCTGTATATTATGATATATAAACCTGTATAGTTGTCATTTTCGCGTGGGCACAAATTTCGCGGTAATTTCTTTAGCGCGAAATAAGCGAAAATTTTACCCACGTGAAAATTTCTCCCTTTACAGTATTTGATACACCTGACAACACCTTGATGATAGTACTAGTACCGCTAATTACTACTCTAGGCTGGGTAACTATCTTAATGGTCAGGATACCTAACACCTATATAAAATATATAGGGTAACTGTTAAGGTAGGTTTGAGTTACCCAGGTCTGGTTACTTGGAAGATCAGGTGAGCCCAGGTGTGAAATTTCAATATAGAGTGAGTGTGTAATTAAAAAAATTGTAGGACCTATTTTACATCTAAACATGAATCACAATTACAGGGGAGTAGCCTGTATAAATATAAGTCTTGTTCTACCAATAAACAAAGTAACAATGAGGTTCACCAATGTTACATTTGACCTGTCTGCTTGACCTTTAAATTTAAATATTATAGACCAGTGCATTAATGAAAAGGGAACATAGGTGTTTACTTCATCTACATCATGGTCCATGTATGAACTATGCATCTATTGAATATTCCTGATGAAAGGTCAAGCAGACAGGTCAATGTTGTTTGCCTATACCCACCCCTAAACTGTAACCAAATACAACATTCACTAACAGGTTTCATATTATCTTTCTAGTATCAGATGATTGCCAAGTTTAATATCTACATTGTAGCCTGTCTGCCAATGTGGAGACCAGGACAGGCAGTCCTAAAATTACATGTTCTCTCAATAAAGGTAGTTTTCCCTGGGGAAAAATGACTAGAATTTCCCAATCTAACTATTTAAATCCCCAAAACAAAAACTACTGCAAGTATATTATAATGGGATTTTCTATATTTCAGAACTTCAAATTTTCCCAATTTAAAAGGCAGAAGGTAGTTTTTGAAAAAAAAACTAGTATCATGTTACCTTCTTGATGTTAAACTAGCCTTGTCCACAATTGTTAAAATCTCTAGAAGTAGTATGTCTAGAGTTCCATGAATATAGTTTATGACACAGTAAAGATACTTTCACTTTATACTGAGGTAGTTAATTTGTGGATGGTGGAGAAAACTGGAGTGCATGGAGAAAACCACCAACCTTTGGTAAGCAGAATGAGGTCCAAATATACCATGTACAGAGTGAACACTACTGTTTATGTTATGTGACCTCAGTGGCTGAGTGGTCTAAAGTATGTACCGGTACTTACGTATCACACCACCTCTCTTTGTCAAAGGTCAACAGTTTTCTCTTCTCTGGGCACTCTGGTTTACTCCATCATCATCCATAAACTGACTGCCTTGATATAAGTGAAAGAATCTTGACTGGGATGTAAAACTCTATTACTCCACTTCACTCTACTAGTTTGAAATTCATATAAACGACTTTCCAGTTTTACTTTCACTGTTGTTGTATATATGATTTAAGCCGTTCCTTATTGCCCAGTCTAAGTCTTGTAATCCTGATGTGATTAGTTTTACATAGCTAAGGTACAGGCAAACAACTTTGACCTGTCTGCTTGACCTTTATATTAAATATTTATTGTGGATAAGTGCATTTATGTTCAGGAATCATATGGGTTTATTTTGTATACATAATGTGAAGACTAATTGTATAAATAGTGAATCCTGCTACTACTATTTATTGGGTAGATTCTTCTTTACAAGTACATGTAATCCTAATGAAAGGTCAAGCAGACAGGTCAATGTTGTTTGCCTATATGTGGATTATGTTTAAAGCTCCTGTATGTCAGGATAGGTTCACCCAAATGATATTTACATACGTTTAATGGCAATGTTGTTCTAACAAAGCTTTGAAATAGTTGGGGCCAGTCAATAGAGGAATGAAGCTTGAGTTTTGGTTCCAGGTTGATTAAAAAAAGAAGTTGTAATAAGCATAAAAAGCAATTTATGGGCTCAGATGATTTATCATTAGGGCCCATAGGTTACTGGGGCCCATGCTTATCTTAATCCCTGTGATCTTCTGGATAGCGGGATAGTGTGATGAACTTGGATCTTTCAGTAGGTTAAAATATGAAAAATATGGACCAAAGTTGGTCCACTAACAATATTTTTGAAAGCGTGTATTTTCATATTGGGACCAATAGAATAATGGCCCTTTTTTGACTGAACACTGAAAAAGTAACATTGAATTTTTTGCTGTCTCAAATTTCTACAATGTATTCATGTACCTATAAAAGCTATGTTTCCATTCCTGGTTGCAATTGGCTGCTAATTTCTGAGAAATTCTTACAAAAAGTAACCTAACCTATTTTACATGTAACAGATTTGTGAAAAAATACTTTAAAAATTCCACAGATTTTGGAAATTTCAAATCTGTGGAAACCCAGTAAAATGGCAGCTGTTGACCTGTCCCACTATGTTGCTAAATGGCAAAGAATTCACTGCCAGTATGTGATATCAATTAATGTATTGATATAAAGACGTAAACACAAAACAAGGCCATATGATTGATTGATATATCACTGGTAGCTAGGTTAACTGACCCCATCATAAAAAGTAAAAACTTTACCACAGAGCTAATCAATCCACTTATAAGTCTCTATATAATTAGGAATTACTACTCCCTGAGGGACATTTATAATAAAACTGTTGGTATTTTTCTTTAAGTGTATCTCTAGGAAAATCAATACTGATATAGAAGGATAGATGTATTTGACAAATTGTTCTGGATTATGGAGGATAAAATTAGATCTTCCCAACTGCTGGCAAGGATTAACTATCCCTGCTCTCTTATTACATGTGTGATTTTACTCCAGTGGTAATTTTCCAACGGAAATTCTTCAACAAGTGGATTTGCCCCATATGAAAACTATATAATGATATTTTATTTTGTGACATTCTGAGAATATTATGTCAGAAAATTGTGGATGTTTTTTCCAATAAATGTTTGTTTGCAATATTGTACATGTCACAGAAAAAATGTTTTAATATCCAAATTGAACATGCCTTAAAGGGCCACCTCTATATAAGAGGCACCTGCTTATAAAGGCCAGTGGAATTGTATCCCAATCGTTTTTTATTCATGTAATTTGAACCTGTATATAAAGGCCACCTACCCATAATGGCCACTTTTTCTGGTTCCCTTGAGTGACTTTTATAGACAGTTTTGACTGTAATATCAATATGTGCAGGAGCCTCAGTAGCATAGTGGTCTTTATACAAATAACAGCCCCTCTCGCTGCCTAAGTTAGAATCCCATTTGGGCAGATCTTAGTGTGAGAAGGTTTGTCGGTTAGCTAGTGTTGTTTGTTCCAGCACTTCAGTTTCCTCCATCATCTCTGCCCCTATATAAGTGAAAGAATCTTGACTGGGGTGAAAACACCATTACTTCATTTCTGTGCAATGCTATCTGATCACCAATCAACATAATAGCACAATCCAGATTGACTACAATACATGTACTTGAGAATGATTATTTTCCCAGAGTCAGAATATTTGAAAATTTGTAACCTTGTCATTTCGCAAGCATGTTATTTTCGTGATTTTGTCCATTCTTGTGATACTTGACTTGCTGTAAATTTTAAGATTGGATGATTACTGAGATTTTTTCAGTTTGCAAAAATTTCCACCATGTGAAAATAACCATGTTTATATTAATTAGTGGACAGGATAAATCAATTTATTATTTGCTCTACATTGAAGTTTTACATGTTGTTTATGGTGGTGACTTGTATGAATGTTTTGTGACCATCAAATCAAATTTCAGTTCTCTGTTTCATTCTTATATATGTTTGATTTCAGAACCCACAGGTGAACTTTTGTAAGAAATTGATTAAAACCTTTTTCTTTTTTTTTCTTTCACAGTTTGGTTTGTTTTTCTATCTTATTTTCAAATCCTTTATTTAAAATAATTAAATTATGCATGGAATGACGTCTCACATTTGAAGTAAAATCTGATTGTTGTAAAGCTTGTTTTTTTTCATACCTGCCTAATTACAATGTACCACTTGTAGCTCACCTGATGGTGAGGCCTACAAATGTATCTTGTCTGTCATCACCATCAGTCAAGCTTGTGTGAGATTTATTGCACTTTTAATGAAAATTTACAAACATATGTTTATCTGTTAAAGGCCCTTGATGGCTAAGTGGTCTAAAGCTCATGCTTGCAGATCAATGTGCCTGTCATTGCCAGGTATGACAAAGTTTGTCAGTTTGTTTGCCAAAGGTCTGTGGTTTTGTTTTTTTCCAGCATCCCAGAACTGACCACCTCAATATAAGTGAAATTGTTTTTAAATGGGGCGTTAAACACCATTTCTTCACCCCAATCCTTTCTGATTTCAAAGAGACAATGCCAAGTTTGTTCAAATATATGACCTTGACCTTTTTGAGAGTAAGTTATATTAATATACACAAGCCTTTCATAGTATTGGACTTCTATTGGACATATAGATATTACTCCTTTGAATGAAAATATTGAATTTGACCAATGTGCATAGGCTAGCTGGTTCACATGGAAATACATTACAGTAAAACCTTGTTATAATGCCACATTGCTAATCACAAGTATTTGAAATTCCAAAGTCTATTTTATGTTTTACTTATAAGTAGCAGATATCGCCAAACCTCTTTATACCAGTAATACCAAAATTGGAGAGAATACATGCCGGTGATGAAATCAGGTTTCAATGTATTGTAAATACCCTTTGTTTGACCAGTAAAAAATACAAAACAGCATATGCCATATATACCTGACCATTGACATCCAATATACAATTTATAACAAAAAATAAGCTGCTGTTGAGCTACCTTGCTCATTCAATAGTTCTTGTTATCCCAGATGAGCCAGATTTCAAATTACTTGGACGATATATGCTGCATGATTGTACATTTTCCCTATTCAGTTTTGAATGAATCTGACCATTGATGTTTTTTCTTCTTCAGTTATGCTATGAATGATTTGCCTGTAAAAGCATGCTACAACATTCCAGTTAGTCTGAACTAAACAAAATGATGTCTTAGATTAAAATCTTAATTAAATTACACTTAGCATGCTTAAATAAGTGATCTTAGTTAAGTAAGTTTGTAGAAAAAAAGAAGAGCTTGAAAATATAAAGTCAATAATTCTTCGCGTAACTGGAGTAACCCAATGGGACTTGCTACATTTCTGTGTCTTTAGTACATAGCACATTTAATGCAACTCTATATGATAAAAATGGACCTGATTAAGATTGATCTTTATCTGATACACTTCGGTTTTGTTAATGAAACTGATATGACGTATCCAAGGAACAAAAACATTTTGAATTCTTGTAAAACTGGTTTATTTGTGTTACAACTGGATCGTCTATGGATTAACTGGCCTGTATAATCCATAAACTGTAAATTGAGAAGTATTTGCACTTGCTTTATTTTCTGGTAAATTCATAAAAATAACAAGACCTGAAAATCAAAATTTTGTGAACATTTTATTTTGATACAATTTTCATGCAAATGCACTGACCATCATCAAATGGTGCAAAAATATCAGTGGGAAGATATCTTGAAATCACAATACTCGAGAATAAACTGGCATGGAAATATTCCGATTTATAGTACTGGGTATGCAGAAGTCTTGTCAAAAATCTTCATCAGTGTCAGTGTTACCACAGGGATTTATCAGGGTCTTTTGGGAAAAGGCCCTAAACTAAAAATTGGGAAAAACTATCAACTTTTTGCTCATTTTGGGAAAACTTTGATGCCATTAATGATTAAATCTAATGCTTTTAGTGTATTGAGTTGATCGAAGATTGAGAAAAGCAGCCACATCTATGGCCATACTTCAGCTATGTATCTGGTACGATTTTCTAATTGGGAATTTTTTCAGCCCATTTTGGGAAAAAATCAATGTTTTTCCATTGGGAATGGGGCCGAATTTCGGCCCTAAATAGGCCCTTGATAAATCCCTGTACCATAGGCGTCCAGTGTTTTAAATTTTTGTTGGAGATAGTTTTGATCAATAGTTTTACAGTTTTACATTACTTGTTATCTTTTTTCTTGAATTATGTTTATGACTTTATGTATTTACACAATTTTGATTAAACACTATTGTCAGTTTGATAATTAAATGTAACTGTAATAAGTTTATCTGACTTGTGTGTTCTACTAAGGAGTTTCTAGAGTTGACTGTAATGTAAGAATTTGAAATACATGTATTTTGTGTATACCATGACTTCAAATAGATTTTAATGAAATTTGATTGATATCATTGTTGGAAATAAAGCAAAATTTTCATCCAGCCCTTGTCTGCTGATTGAAACATTTTCTATTGTGGTATATATAAAACTTTTGAAAAAATAACTAGTCCTTCCCAAAAGTTACCAGTCTCAGACTTCTCTGTCTGTTATTTCCAACATTGATCATTGATAAACTGTCAAGTACTGGTAAGGTTGTTGGCATTTGAAAAAAAACCTCCATCTGTGTACAGACTTGGATATTAACCTGGTTGGTCTAATTGTGTAATGTAAACTTTGATGATGGAGTTGTGTGGAGTAATAGTGTTGTATGTCCCAGTCAAGATTTGTTCACTGATATGGAGCACAATCAGTTCTGGGTTGGTGGGGGAAACTGAAGTAACCCACCAACCCTCAACAAGCGAATTTAAAAACTTTACATTAGAATATACTGTAGTTGGATTTGAAACTAGTCAGTGAAAGGATCATGTGATCCTAAAGCTTGCCACATTATTTACTTACAATTCCTTGTCCAGTGTTTTCCATGCAATAGTATAAGACTCTACCCTTTCTCTCTCTCTCCCAATTTTCCTCAGAATGTACTACTTTTCAGCTCCATGGACAGAAACAATCCTAAATAAAATTTATTGTTGTTCAAGGACCAGATGAAACCAGACTTCATTATCCTAGGTGGTATTATGGTGAGATCCATTATTCTGGGTGGTATATTATCCAGATATTAGGTAGTCCAACACTATCACATGACATTGTTGATTGTGAAACGTGATACATGTAATACAGTTTTATTATAAAATCATCATTAAAATGCTATATTTATTTTTTATTTTCAGCTTAAGAAGATCCAGGAGAAGTTACGTAAATGTCAGACAGATGTGGAGGCTACCAGAGACAAATACGAAGCTTCTTTAAATGATCTTAACAGTTATAACGCCAAATACATAGAGGATATGAACGAGGTATTTGCTTAGCCTATTAGTTATTGATGTATGATTTTGCCTGATGTTTCACCTTTCCAGTGAAAAAAGATGACATTTTTAATGTACTTACGCCACATCATGTCCTTAAAACTATTATCAATCCTTTTGTGTAGAGCTTTCCATACAAAAGTACAAACACCACCACCACCCATGCTCCCCATTTTACATTAAATCAAGAGTTGAGGTTCTTGGTAAGGATAAAACCGAAAAAAATCTAATATCCAATATTAGGACGGAAAAAATCTTATGTCACACATTAGCATTGATTGCTTTCTTTCATTTGGCAACAATAGATCAATCATAAATATTAAAAAAGTTAAATGTGGTTTACTTTCATTTGAACTGGTTGACTCCCGATGATGCGAAAAATTAAAAGAACTGAACCTGATGAAATGTTGCTACTGATGTGAAAATTTTCCTATTTACAGAAGTTTCCTTGGGGCTAGTTTTGTCAGAATTTGTTTTGATGGTTACGGCACGCAGACCAGCTACACTGTACTACTTACTGGTCTTATCTCTCTTTGGTTTAATTAGTTTTGATGTTCTAAGAGTTCCTTCCTGTGATCAGTATTAAAAGAAATTCTAGATATATCACCATTTTTGTGTGAAATCAATATATATCCTAGCCATCATTGCCTCTTGGTAATAATCTTAAGTGACATGTTATATGAAGAAGTCAAGGACTCAAAATAATTATTTATCTGCCTCTGTTACTCTTGGTGAATATGGTCAACCTTGCTAGGTTTCCACAAATTTAAAATTAGTAGTGCCCAAATTTCTGAAACTTCTAATTTAAAGTATTTTTTCCACAAATTTGCTAAAATGGGAAATTAATAGCTATTAGGGCAATAGGTTTCCTCTCTATCTCTTTGTCTGTCTGAGCTGTCCATATGTTGTTGTAAAATAGTTTTCCAATTTTTTCCCCTTCATTTGTTGAAATATTGGATTCATATTTGGTATGTGCTGCCTTTATATATTTGAATGGCTTGTGATGCTTTCTGTCATATAACATTTGATGAGGTTGATCATCATAAGTGTGCACTTAGTACAGTGCTGATTAGAAACACTTACACAAACTCAAACACAACATAAACTTGTACAGTCAGACCTGTCTTTGAAGGCCACCCAAGTGAACCAGTAGATGTGGCCTTTATAGGCAGGTGGTCTTTATATATAGGTTAAAAATATGAATAAAGAGCAATTGGGATAAAATTTAACGGGCCTTTTAGAGGCAGGTGAGCCTTATATAGAGGTGGGCTTATAACACAGGTTTGACTGTATTTAAATTATTGGATTTATCCTTGAGATTAATAAAAATAAGTCTCATCACAATTTGCTGAAAAATTGTTGATATGATGTAAAACAACATTCAAACTGAATCAACCAGCATCAGAATTCTTATTTTTTTTGGAAAAAAAAAAAAAAAAAACTTTCTAGTTGGGATTGTATTGCCATGGAAACATAAATAATTTCAGGAGATGGTTACTACCACACTATGTTGTAAGCTGTTCTACTGATCTAGTTTTAAACTTGACATTATAAAGCTATATGAAGTGACAGTGATAAATATCACTAATTTATCTTGATTTCATCTCAACTTGTCGGAGGAGGCGATACCAATTTTAGCAACATTTAGCTCTAGGGGAGAATATGCAACACTGTTTACATTAAAGAAATATTTATTTTGTATACAGTTTTTAATAAAGGAAACATTTTGTTTTTGTTTTCAGTGATAAAATCATTGTTTTGTAGCCAGGTTTTGCAACTTTGATTAATAAATTATTTTCTGCTGTTTCAGATTTTTTTTCAAAATGAACAAAGTAGGATTGATTTTTAAAAAGAAGACAATGTTAAGAAGATAATGTTTTATTAATACCCCTGCTTCAAAGAAGAGGATGGGGATATACTGGTTTACCTCTGTCTTTCCATCCATCTGCTGAAATAAGTTTTTTCAGCAACTACTTAACACAGCAACTTGAAATTTTGTATGCAAGTTCAGTATGAGATCCTTTGTCACAAATACCAATTTCAAGTCTCCCAGACATCCACTTCCTATTTACTGACTCTTGTTTATTTTTCGACATTTACGGTCATTGGTTGAAGAGGGCGTGTACTATGTGAGCAGTAACTCACAGATTTCTTGTTTCAGTGACTGTTTAAGGTGGATGATGATGATTATTAAAGTTTACCGTCAATATGTGTCCTGCCAACCAATGTACATACCATATTATTTTTTATAATTTCATTTTTAGGCATTTTTGAGCAATAAATAATTTTGTCTCTTTTCAGGTATTTTCAAAATGTCAGGAGTTTGAACAAAGTAGGATTGAGTTTTTTAAGAAGACAATGTATGAAATTCACCAGTGTGTAGATCTTTCTGTAGAACCAAGGTAAATCCAAAATAAAATCAAGTTATCTCTTGGTTCACCTCACCTCGCATGAATCTAGAATAGAATTGCTAAACATGGTGGCCATTGGTGGGCCATCCAGTGTTAATGTTAAAAGGTTAAGTTTTAAAAGTATTTTTTACAGGTGAGCTACACTGTTCTTCAAACATTGACAGCTCTTTCTGTATATGTATTTTATATTGATATGTATATACGGTAAACATATTTATTTTCGTGGTGTACTAATTTTTGCTTATTTCGCAGTCGTTTGTTTTGCGCCAAAATTAATACCAAGTGAAAATTATATTATGCTTATGGTGTTATAGTGCATATTTCAAAAATCGAAAATTTAATTCTGCTGATATGTCTAAATTTTCTTTACCGCGAAAATAAATACATGCAAAATTAAATATGTTTACAGTATATAATGTATATGGGGGTTTGAACCCTGGCATGATCGAACCAAAACTTGAAAATTGTTATTGATTGTTCTTTTGCAATGAACTAAGAATTCAGAATTGAAAGTCATGAGTCTTTAGAAAGAGACCTTAATAACCTTGTGTCACAGTTGCTATGTCATGGTGACATGCTAAAGAACCTATCCTGCACATTGCTTTGAGTGCATGACAAAAGTCAAAATTTCTGCCACTTCATCAATATCTGATAATGTCCAAATATAAGTGAAATATTCTTGACTGGGATGTAAAACACTATTCAGTTATTTAATTGTTACAATACCTCTAGGTAACTTTACATATCACATATTTACACAGTATTTGACATATCACATATTTACACAGTATTTTGAAATCCCAAAGATTATTTCTTTTACGTTTCAACTTCGCTTTTTTTCAGGGCTTTGACTTATAACATTTTAACCTTGAATTTTACCAGCAATCAAATCCAAACCCAAATTTTTGCTAGATACTTTTTTCCTGTTTCTGATTAAACATCTGAATTAATATTTGTAAATGATCTATCTTTTGTAGATTTTCCAATATTTTCACAACACTACATAACACTATAGGGCAAATAGAACCAGATCACGACTTACGCTGGTGGTCACATAACCATGGTTCTGATATGGCTATGAACTGGCCCGTGTTTGAGGTTTGTATTACTCTGTGTAAGATTTGCTGTATAACTATTCAAATAATGTGACCATTTAACATGTTATCAATTAGAAACTTACTACACAATTATTATCCCCCTTTAGATGGAAGACGGAAATATTAAATTTAAACTCCCGTCCTTCTGTTGGTCCAGACACTTTTTGCTCAGAGTAATTTTCCAAAACTTTGAAGCATTATTTTATGAAAGTCAGTGCAAAGCATCAACATTGATAGGAGATGTGTGTTTTAATATCTCTAGTTGGTTTGTTCATTTTTCTGGGAGTTATGGCCCTTTGAACATAAATACATATCTCAAAAAAGTACTTACTAGCAGGGGACCCTAATCCCCTGAATTTGCTTGTTATTTATATTTCTCAGATTTTGTATTAATAACTATAAGGATATTTTACATATCTTCACTTGTTGTTATCCAGTATTAGCATCTCTCACTGTTCCATAGGAATAAATGATTCCTATTCCTGTCAAAAAATAAAAACACAGAATAAAGTGCCAGAAAAAAACAAGTACATATTCTTGGAATTATGCCAGAGTTAATTCAAATTTCAAATCTTTTGATATTTTGTTAACTTAATTTTACTTTCATTAATTTTTTTTTTTTTTGACAGGAATATTCTCCAGATCTGCAAAACATTACCAAGAAAGAGAAGAAGTCATCACAACTGGGCAGTGATGGCATAACAATAACCAGTATACGACACAAACCTGAGCACATGCCAGTCGACTATAACACGCAGCAATCACGATCATCAAGAACTTCCCAGGATTCAAACCCCCCACCAGCCAACGTCAATAATCACCAAGCACCTCAGGTCTCCAGGTATGCTTAAATAGACCAGTAAAATGCATCTCATTTATAGTCAAAGTATATATCTATAATCGGAAACTGAACATTTCACAGCGCAGTAGAGATTTTTATTGATATAATAGACACAAACTGTATAGAAGTTCAATATTTCTAAAAAATCACCATGAAAAAAGTAGACGCACAGTTACTGTAAATCATTTTATAATAAAATAATTATACCCCCAACCTTTCAGTAAATTTTCAAGTAGAAGACAAATTTTTTTAAAGTGGGCAGCAGTATGAGTTATATGTATTGCAAAACATATTCAGAAAATGTAAATTAAGTGGAAAAAGGCGATGAACTTGATTCAAATTCAACAAAGAAGCAGACAACTTTTAAGTCTTCAGGGTATTCAGGAATCACCTTGTCCATCTGTCCTTCTGTGTTAATGTTTTGTCAGGAGGTTTATTCACAGATGTTACTTGTGATAAGAACTTGTGCATTGGCCATTATTTGATTGATCAATTTTATTTTGCAGAATTATCGGAAATTTTTTTGATTTCCAGACTTAGAAAAGAAATAGAAATTTGTCAAAATCCAAAATCGGGAATGGGTTGAGTGCTCAAGTAGTAAAATTGGTGTTCAAATTATTTAGTGGCTTGAATTATCAAGTGATTTATCGTAAACGGGTTACAAAAACATTTATTGAAAGAAATTGTTGATTTACATAAAAGTTGTTCTATCACCAGGAGAATGCCAGTGTCCAATGTATTTGATGGACTATTTGTGCAAGCATATGTGTAAAATCTTGTTTGTGCAAGTCTGTTAGTGTATTTGGGTTTCAGAAATGGAGGTCTTTACATTTTGTACCAGCTCTCATCAGTATAGCCTTTTTACCCAACCTAGTATATGCTCCAAATTGTCTTTAATTCTCAGCTGGCTCATTTTCTGATCGGTTCTAAAGTTCTAAATTCCCCACCTAAATCACTCTCCAAATGGTTTAAAAATTCCCCACGTAGTTCACTTTCCAAATGGTTTAAAAATTCCCCACCTAGTTCACTCTCCAAATGGTTTAAAATTCCCCACGTAGTTCACTCTCCAAATGGTCTCAAATTCCCCACGTGGTTCACTCACCAAATGGTCTCAAATTCCCCACCTAGTTCACTCTCCAAATGGTTTAAAATTCCCCACGTAGTTCACTCTCCAAATGGTCTCAAATTCCCCACGTGGTTCACTCTCCAAATGGTCTCAAATTCCCCACGTGGTTCACTCACCAAATGGTCTCAAATTCCCCACCTAGTTCACTCTCCAAATGGTCTCAAATTCCACACCTAGTTCACTCACCAAATGGTTTTGAATTTTAAGATGTTTTATTCAGGTTGTGTTCTTGAAATTTCCCAGGCAAAAATCTTACGATGAAGCATTGAACCCTTTTGGTTGTGATGAGGAGGATGCTGATGACGAAGAACAAGAAGAGACATCTCCGAGTTCCAATCAGCCAGAGACATCGTAATGATCATTACATCTGGTTTAATGAATGGCTGTTTTTTGTTAACACATGGCTGCTTCATATTCTGTCTGCCATGGCATGATGTTATGATAAAATTTAGAATTGACCTCCTGTTCCTTACACTTAGAATGGAAAAAAAAAATAGCAACTTTAGAATGAAATATAATTATTACCAATTAGCAATTGCATCGTTCCAGTATTTTGTCTTCCGAGTCCTTAGTTGAATGATCTCCTGGTTCCTTTACTGAATGACGTCGACTTGGATTGCCTGTATATAAACTAACACATCTCTCTCCTATCTTGATCATTACTGTAAACATACTAATTTTAGCAGTGTACTTATTTCAGCCCCTTGCAATCGTGAAAATAAGCATCATATTGACCAATATTGTGATTACAAAAATTCCAAATATACTGGGTTTAAAGCTGAAATTTCCAAAATTACGAAAATTAGCAAAGTGATGGTGAAAAAAAAGATTTTGAATAGTGAATGGGCAGGCAGAATATATGTCCCAAAAAAGATCTGAATTTTAGCGATATGCTCATTTTAGCGATTTCTTGGACAATACAGCTAATTGAAAATCGCAGCCAGATTGAAAAGCATCATCGTTCACAAGGCTATCCATAAAATTTATGTTAATTCAAGTTTACGCCAATGTATCCAAATTATAAATTGCACTAAAAATTTGTACATGCTAAAATTAATATGTTAACAGTATATCATCCATCTTTAACATAAATCACTTTGTTACTCACAGGAATGCTGATATGACTGAAACATGTTCAAATATATTGATATGCTTTCTGTGGTAATTTATTATCATACAAACCCGGGCCACCTACCATGAACAATGGTATTTTATTTCATGTATAAACCCACCTACCATGCCCTGTTACTACAAAAATAACACACCTTTCTATACTAACAAACATGTAGAAAGATCTTAGTTATGTATGTTATGTGATACTATAGCATTGATCACACACCAAATAGGATTTAGTTAACCATCTTGAATTGAAGTAAGATGCAATATCCAGCATTGAATAAATTATTTAGTTAAAGTTGTTTGTTTTAATTATCTAAGATGTACGTCATACTACATGTGATCTATTCTGCCTTGTAATTGACATTGTCTGGTAAAATTAATCAAGCCATTCACCAGTCTGTCTCCATACATCACACTAATTAGCATGTTATTTCTACTGCATCATCCATTGTTAAGTTTTTCAGTGTTTCTCGTCCATCTGCCTGTTTGAAATCTAACAAATTCTTGTCAAATCTCAATTCATGGCCATCATTTGTGTAATTAAATTTTGGGCTTTATAAAGGAGTTTAGTGGTAATTTGAAGGAGGCCTTTTGAGGAAAACATAGAAGAAATGAATTTTTGGATGGTGAGGTGGCAATGAGCGAAGTAGCATAATTATTGACAGGCATTATAACAAGGATATTACCATACCAACAAAAATTATGTATATACAGTTAAACCACATTATAATGCCCCTTGATAACTTTGCCACTTCACTTATTGCCACACTGAATTCTCAAAATCCATTCTAATTTTATCCTTATAAGCCTCTCTTGATTTATCACCAAACCCCTTTATAATGCCAAAATCTGCCTAAACAAATGGTGGAAATAAAATCAAAGTTTTACTGCATTATGTATAAAATACACATTCTACATACTGTTTAATATTTTAATACAGTAGAACCTGTTAAATGGAACACATGGTAAATGGAAAACTATTCAAACTGATTGAACTGTTTCATTTATTTAGAAATACCATTTATATTGTTTAGTGATCTGAAACTTTATTTTATTTAGACAACTCTCTGGTCAGAATGTAACAAGTTCTGTTTTAAAAGGATCTGCTATATAAATAGTGCCCTTATTTTAGAGAGAAATATGAAGGATTGTTGCTCTGAGGGAACATTATCTATGACAGCCCATAGTTTCATGTTCCTTTCATTTTCAATTTCGATTACATACATGATGGGTGTAGCTTGTAGCTAGACAGGAAGTGCTTCTCCTTCTGGAGCACCTGGCCTTACTCCCCTGGTGAAAGTTTACATGCATTACTTGGTTTGCCAGTTTTCAAAGTTTTAACTTTGCTTATTGGAATTGTAATTTTGACATGGATTGGTATATTTGTTTTTGATATAAATACAGAGATGCCAACTATTACGGATTCTCCGTAATTATTACGATTTTATTACTTAAATTACGGTATTACGGTAGAGGTATCAGCAATTACGGCAAAAACAGAAATTTCGGTCAGGGTTGTTTTCGTTATCAACATGGTTTTTAGAATGAAGTCAGCGTTTCCTTTTATTGAGCAATACAAAATACAATTGAGCAATACACTTATTCCAGTGTAAAATTCAAAAACAGGGAAACTCGGCGTTTACACTCCGGAATGTTAAATAGTTGACAGCTACAACAAATATATAAAAACAATACAAAATAGGCAGTCAACTGGCATCGGGAAACCAGTTGTAAATGACGTAATTTTGATTTCCGAGTAGCAAATCTCTGCCTGTTTCATTGTTATACTCTCATATTTAAAATAGTTCCGAACAGTTGTCATTGACGACAGTAAAAATGGCGTCAACTTTTGCTGATGATAATCCTGGTACACCACTGAAAAAAGGCAGAAAATCGAACATGGCCTGAATATGTCATTATTACTGACAAGGTACGAAGAATTACTGAAAACATGAGCTGGTATTACTGATTAAACTAAGACAGGGTTGGCATCTCTGTAAATAAAAGTTTGATTAATTTTCATGTTTTGCTCCGTGAGCATAAAAACAGTGAATATTTCTATTTAAAGGATATTTAACATCCCTTGCATACTACACTTCTTACTCTTTATTTTATGTACATTCAAGTTTTATAATGAAAATAGACATCAATGCCCAATAGAGGTCTTCAGTATTTCTTTTAGCATTATTACAGGTGCTTACCTGGAATATTGTTTAAAAACATTTGCAGAAATACTGATATCATTATTTTTATTGTTACAGCACCATCACTGTACCAGTGGAGAGTTCCAATCCATTTGCTGATGAACCTGACCAGGCGGATGAAGATTCCTCGAGTACACCACGTGACGAAGACGAAACACTTCCTGTTACCGTTAGAGCATTATATGATTATGTGAAAACTGAAGATGACGAGCTTAGTTTTAAAGCGGGTTAGTAACCCTTGTGACTGTAAAGCAGTAGTCTTTTTAACATCACCCCATTCCACTCTCCATGATATGTGGGAGATTGTGGGTTACAATCCCTGTCGGGTCTGACCAAGACTTAAAAATAGGTAGTGACTGTTTTTTTGCCAAACACTCAGCATTTAGAAATGAAAGTCACAAGGTTCTTCAGAAGAGATATTTAAAACCAATGTCCATGTCATGGCAGATGTGGTAAATTAAAGAATTCTTCTTACACATTGCCTTGAGTGCATTGCAAAGGTAAAAATTTCTGCCACTTCACCTATAGCTGGTGAGGTCTCTATATAAGTGAAATATTCTTTACTGGAACATAAAACCCCATTCGAACATTCAAACCACTCCACCACCAGTGTTTAACTCGAGTAACTGAATTTGACAGATTTTGACTACCTAAAACTCCAACTTGGCTGGTTAGAATTCATAAAATTGCCTTCAGAAGACCTGAAAATCATGTTCGGTCTAGGAGCCTCCATTGACTCATGTCCTGATGGATGGATTAGTCAATCTACATCCTGCTACAAATTTTAGGAAAATCATTGCCCCTGGTTACTAATAATTTTATATTTGTGGAAACTTAAGATTGAAGTTGTTTGTTTTAAATTTTAAAGGTGATGTATTTATGAAGCTTACAGATGAGGATGAATTGGGATGGTGTAAAGGGAAGAAAGAAGGAGTTCTAGGACTATACCCAGCTAATTATGTAGAACCTGTGTAAAAAAAATTGATCTGACTTGATATCCCTGTCTGTGTATAAACAATTATATATGTTTGTTATATCTCTGCCTCCAGCAGCAAAAATACCAGCGAAAATAAATGTCCTGTCTCTGGCCTGGCAAAGCGCAGTAAAATCCTTGTTACAATTCCCTTTGATAACTTTGCCTCTGTCTGGTTTAGCAAAGTAAAGTAAAACCTTGTTATATTCCCACTCTTATAACTTTGCCACTTTGCTGATTGCTGATCACCATATTTTTTGAAGTCCTAATGTGTATTTGCTTATGGATTTCCTTTGTAAGCTTGTCTTTTGTTATGGCTTGAACTTTCTTACAATGAAATTTACAAGCTGTCATTTATAACTTATGATGACCTTTGACCCTAAATTCCACTCTTCTGTCATGACTTGAAATCACTTACAATGAAATTTACAAGCTGTCATTCATAACTTATAATGCCCTTTGACCCTAAAGTTCCATTTTAGACAAACCCCTCTAAATGTGATATTATATTATATACATGTATTTTAATTGGTTGTGAGTATTATCATCATTATTTTGTTTTTTGAGATTTTTTGTAAAATTTTGCCTAACCCTGTATATCTAGATATTCCATAATCTTTGCCCAGCCCAGTAGATGGTGACGTTATTTCCCTGGTATTTTTAATGAAGAACTGATGGGCTAATATGCAATGCAGAGCAAATTGTTGGATAGTTTTGTGTACAACCTTAGGTCAGTCAGTCGGTCCATGTAAACATGTTGTTATATCACTGTTACCTGTTACTGTCTGTTTGTAAACTCTAGTTAACAACTTGTGTAAGACAATAAGATAATGGGACAGTGTTCATTGCTCCCTTATTTTGCCAAATGACCTTATTAAAGCCTTAGGGAGCCATATTTAACATTACACCAATATAATAATATTGATGTTATGGTGTTTTAGGGGAAAGTTTTTGAAAATACCCCCTCTCCAAAAAATCCCAGAATGAATACTGATGGGTCAGGGTTATTCTTAGTTGGTGTGGTTCTTCTTGTTTATGTCACTATATTTTTTTTTTTAAACAAATTTGGAACTTTGGTTACTAATAATTTTAAGCTTGTGGAAACCTAGATATGTTGTTGTCAATGTCAAAATGTAATGCTACATGTATTGTGAAAACTGAGACGGAATTCATGGACTTGCATCTGGTTGCTAGCACGTACCACATAAAACTGAGATGTTATCTTGTTGAAGGTTGATAATATGAACATAGAAAAGTTGAAATTGGTGGACTTAATCCCATTGCTATCATGTACCATGGATATGGTGGCCTCGCATCTGGTTGCTAGCACTTACATTTAAAACTGAGATGCAATCTTGTTTATAATAGGAACCACAGAAAAGCTGAAATTGGTGGACTTAATCCCATTGCTGTCATGTACCATGGATACGGTTGACTTGGATCTTGTTGTTAACTTGAGTTTATTAATAAGAGGTTTATCCTGTTAAGTTTTATTTTTGATAGAATATGCAAGTGCTATATGCAAAACAAACTTTTGAATGACAATATTCAGTTATATGAATGTTACGTAAAAACGGAAGGATAGTAAGTAGTGTGTTCTGATTCATGGTATCAATATAACCATTATATATATATACTACACATATTGGTGTCTACTAAATAAGTGTTAATTTTCGTTATCAAGTCATTTTAAACTCACTCTGTTTCACTTGTGTAATAAATACATAACTAATTTTTTTTGTCATTTAGATGGAGTTATTTTCACCTTGATTTTGTTAATTCTGTCTGTGGCCAGTAAATTCTCAAACTTTTATTTTGGTAACACCTTAATCCTTTTTTTCAACAGAATAATGTAAATAAACAATACTAGTGTAAATTTAGAGTAGAAAAAATCTAAATACTAGTAATATTTTATATGTCCAAAATAGACTTTCTCTTAAAACTTGATGAATCCCTTCTACAATTTTTCCACAACTACCAACAATTTTCTGATAGACAAATTTTTGGGAATATTGAACAAAAATGTTGAAAGTTGAAGTATGTGTATGCTTAAACATAATGTTTGATTTTGATACTTTTTTGTAAACAGTTAAGTCAGAAAAATTAGAAATTAATTGCCAACTTGGCTATATAAGTAGAGTAAGCTATATATTGCTTCCAAGTGTGTTTTGTGAATTTTTTTCCACAAGATCAGCTTGGTGTACATAATGGCAATATTTATTATTTTAGAAGTGCTTAAGCCTAAAAATTGTGTTTTTGCTTTTGTCAAGAAAATTTGATCATGTATAAATTTTTACAAAACTTTGCAGTTATTTTAGTGATGGCATTTGATAATATTAGACAAGGCGAGATTTTATTCTGAAAATATTAGACAAGGGAAGATAACTCTAAAAAAAAAAGACAAAAGAAGACATCTCTGAAAATATTAGACAAGGGAAGATAACTCTAGAAAATGAGACAAAAGAAAATACTAGACAAGGGAAGATAACTGAAAATATTAAATAAAGGGATGGTAACTCCTAAAAAATAGACATGGAAAAATAATTCTGAAAAAATTAGACAAGGGAAGATAACTCTTGATAAACCTGTGCTCTTTAAAGAATGTTTGAATTGTAATAAGTGTTATTGTTTTATATGTGACAAAGTTGTATCATAAGCCGCAGTTGTTTATATAGTGTAGCTGTAATACTCATTATGATCTAGTTATCTCTATGTATGTCAGTATAATTATATATATATATATATATATATCCAGTTGATGATTTTTTTCCTCCCAGCCCTTTTTAAAAACATCATGAAATCCACTTCTGAATAAATGTCTATAATGAATGTGACCGACCACAGCAGTGTAGTTGCAGGAGTATGGTATCTTTATTTAATGGATGTCATACTTCTCCCTAACTGCTCTCTGGTTCATCCAGGTTTTCGTCTCAAAAAGGGTCATTGAGGTTATAATTTCAAATGAAAAAATTTTAAATGATAGGTAGAACATTACAAATTGTTGAGAAAAAGTTTTATTTTGAGAAATAGTTAGTGTTGAGAAAATGAGTTTATTTCTTGTGTTTTTTTTCTGAGAAACAGAGTGATAAAAAAGAGCTTTTTTTCTTAAAGCTTTTTTTAGAAACTTGTTGAGAAAAAGAGCTTATTTCTTGATCTTTTTTTAGAAACTTGTTGAGAAAAAGAGCTTATTTCTTGATCTTTTTTTAGAAACTTGTTGAGAAAAAGAGCTTATTTCTTGATCTTTTTTAGAAACTTGTTGAGAAAAAGAGCTTATTTCTTGATCTTTTTTAGAAACTTGTTGAGAAAAAGAGCTTATTTCTTGATCTTTTTTTAGAAACTTGTGAGAAAAAGAGCTTATTTCTTGATCTTTTTTTAGAAACTTGTTGAGAAAAAGAGCTTATTTCTTGATCTTTTTTTAGAAACTTGTTGAGAAAAAGAGCTTATTTCTTGATCTTTTTTTAGAAACTTGTTGAGAAAAAGAGCTTATTTCTTGATCTTTTTTTAGAAACTTGTTGAGAAAAAGAGCTTATTTCTTGATCTTTTTTTAGAAACTTGTTGAGAAAAAGAGCTTATTTCTTGAGCATTTCTGAGAAATAGTGTTGAGAAAAAGATATTATTTTCTCAGGTTGTTCTGAGACTGAGTGTTGAGAAAAAGAGCTGATTTCTCAAGTTTTCCTGAGAAGTATTTGGTATAAACTTAAGTTAAATACTACCTGAAAGGTATGATGCCTGAAGACAAAGTAAAAGAATATGTTATTATTAAGAGTAGATCCTAGATGTTGAATCATTCCAGAAGAATTTGCCTAACAGCACCTATATTAGAGTTTTATTTTTGTTATAAAGTGTTTAGTATATCAATAAATGTAAAGATTAACATTTTTGACGTTCCATCCATAAGCGAAAAGGTCCCTTAGAACAATCATAATTACAAAAAATAAGTAAATAAAGAAAATGAATATAGTCTGTTATTGAAACATGAATTTATGTTTGTTACATTTTTCTGGTATAGTTAAGCAAAATTGACCTGTCCGCTTGACCTTTCATTAGGAATAGTCATATAGGAGGGCCCACTCAATACATTGGCTGTGTTATGATTTACAATTAAAACATATACACATCGCCCGTGATTAGTGCTCACATCGCCTGTGATTAGTGCTCACATCGCCCGTGATTAGTGCTCACATCATAGGGTTAGAAGAAGTATACATGTATGATCCCTATTCTTAAATTCAATCGTTCATAATGAATATTTAAATCAAAGGTCAAGCAGACAGGTCAATGTTGTTTACCTATCAACTGTTTTACTTAAGGGCCCTTTTTTCATATGGATGGCCATTTATGTCCATGTGTTATAAAAATGTACAGAGAGATATAAATAAATAAATAAATGAAAAATAAATAAATAAAACGTATATATCATTTGAAATTTATAATCCCATAAAATATATAACCTATATTATAATTATTGATTGAAACTGAATTTTTATGATGTCCTAATAAAGTAATTTAATTCATCAGTCTCATTATAAAATAATATCATTATGCAAGGATAACAAAATTCCCCCATCTCCCACTCCAGTTTCCTCCACTATCTCTTACACGATTGTCTGGATATTAAAAAAATCTTGACTATGGCATAAAACTTTATTGCTCTCCTCCACCCTTCACAAAATATGATTTAACAAATTAGATAGTTTAACCATGAATATTTTATTTATTGGATTTGATATCGAAAAAGAAAAAACCAATGGTTTACATAATTAGAAATTGAATTGATTACCAATGAATCTCATATCTTATTTTACAGTTGACCTATGGTCGATGAACAGTTTTGATCATGATGGTAAAATGATGATTTTTTTTAGGGGAATGTTGCAATATTCTTCTTTACATTGATGTATTTATTAATACCTCGCTTAAGTACTCTTTTGGAACTGGCAACCACACACCTATTTTGCATGCAAGCTTGTTATCAACTTTAAATAGCTTCTATATACAGCATATTTGTGACAAATTTTTGTTGTAAAAATCAGCTTTTTGTACATGTAAATATCACTTCCCCTGACATCTGCAATTCAGACCGTGTGAAAGTATTACTTTTCTCAGAGAACCAAGCTTTCTTTTACATTATTTATAACTTTTACAGAAAATAAAAATCAGTTAGATTTTGCATGTATGTTTTTGTACTACGTATTTGATATCCAGTACCCCCTTAGATATAATGGTTTGGTCTGCTTTTAATGTTTGGAACAGGTCATTTTTTGTGCTGAGAGATTACAGGTATACTGTCAAAGAGTGAAATGTTTATAGATTACATATATTACGTTGGGAAAAACTTCCATTTGTACCTTCCACTTAAATTTCAATTTCTACTGAAAAAGCCTCCCAAAAAGCGGATTCAAACCATTTGACATATAATTATTAAAAAAATTACATACAATGATGGAATGATCGGAACCAAGCAGTTATGTACTTTTCTGAAAAATATTTTATAAATTTTACTTAGAATTGAATGGGTGGGATTGGGGGTGGAGGGTACAAAAGGAAGTCTCACCATTACTTGTACAATTTTTCATATATCATGTGTGTAATATAACTCATTTTAAATTCATTACAAGTAGTATTAGTCGACTGTACCATGTATTTATGTACATTTATATAAACTAACAGTGACGCTTAGTTGAAGATATATGATCATATTAAGTGTTATAATACAAGTTCTTCCTTCCTTTTTGTTCCCACTGGTATTACACTGAATATATCTTGCTACTGTGAAATCGTTAATTTTTTGTGGTGTCCAATTTTCTTTGATCTAAGGGGAAAAAAAATGAGGGGTGTTAAAAATTCCTGGTTTTTGATTTTCCACTTCAGAAAAATGTTTTAATACATTTATATACAACTTTTGTTGACATGTAAATTTGTGGGTCTCTGTATCCACAGAAATAATGGAAATTGAGACACCACAAACATTTTATGATTTCACAGCGTTTTCAATACTGGTTACAACCAATTGATCAAATACTTCTTGTAACTTCATTCATACCTTAACATTTTTCACAATTTTGACACAAGTTCTTCATGATCTGTTTTGGATACAAATGATTCTTTCGGTCTTTAAGCTTCTTAAATTATGCCTCAATATGAAATTGGATAATGCTATTAGGAATTTTTTCATGCATTTGTTTTTTTTTGAAGATTTTCACACCAGTAAAACTAGTTGTAAAGAAGTCTGTAAAAATGCAGACAAATAGCATTTGTTTTGTGAAACATAATTGTTTTATACATGTAGAAGTAAAAATAAATGTCTTGGTAGTCTAAAAAAAAAACAAAAAATGAAAGCATATTTTTACATCATGGACATGAACTTAATAATTCAAACCGTTAATAGAATATTTTAAATTTCAAAATGTAGAAGAAGCCCATCACTGGTTAGTTCTAAAATTAGCAAAATTGAAAGAATACTTTTACGTAATGGACATGCACTTCAAACTATTAATAGGATTTTTATAATTTCAAATTATAGAAGAAGCCCATCACTTGTAGCAAATTGAAAGAATTATTTTGTATAGAATTGACATTAAACCTAGCAATTCAAACCCATAATAGATTTTTTTCGTACTGTAGAAGAAACCAAATGAATATTAAAATAGATACACAAGTTAAAGCCACTACCTCATTTCTATAAAATCTATTAGTAGAGAGTTAAATATATGTTATATCATACAAAATACACTGGCCGTAAGTACTGGCGCACTGGAAATATCGGACCTCAAGAAAAAGTGCTTGGCCTTTCGTCCTGACCGAGTTGAAACAGCTCAGTGATGAGATGTATTCAAACTCGGCTCAGTGCCAAATAGATTAATTGTCACATCCATCCATGATTCTAATTAAATTGTTGAAATGTAATGTCAAAAAATTATATTAAATAAAATCACATATTTTTCTAGTGCTATATCGTAACAACTTGGTGCCGAATACACACCTGATTATTTGGCACAGTGCCAAGTAGATCTTGGGTCTGAACTTTTACAGCGTTAGAGTTAAAAAGGTTCTTACACATATCCATGTGCTCCAATATTTATGGTTAGTAACTTTATAAAGTCATACAATTGCTGTCATGTCATGTGTCATGTCATTTCATGTCATGTCATCAATTTTGTTAGCCAGCCAGGTGCTAGTAGTGTTCAGTCAAACAGATGTTTTAGATAGGTTGTAATTTCATTTCAATGTTTCGTAAAAATTTGAGTAAGATTTAAGTGCCGGTTGCTTAAATTTATGTTTATACGTCTGGTTTCAGTCTAGTCTATAAATTGTTATGGTGCCAACTCTTTCATCCTTCAACAATGCTGTTAATAGTTTGCAAAAACTTACTAAGTAATGAATTTCCCTTAAACGAAGTGGGGAGGGGGAGACATAGAGAGTTTACTATTATTTCTTTTGCCAAGCACGTTAAAGTCGCCCTGAGTGTGGGCTAGTACAAGGTAGACCATACCACACACTCACACTTCACATGCATACACAAACCTGTTTATAGATTAGTTCATAGAGATTAATTAAATACTTCTTGTCGCGAATAGCTGGAAAATTGCTGATGCGACTTGAAGCAACATTCAACCAACCAACCAACTTTGTTAAAAACTATGTAACAGATCTTAATGAGACTTCACCTTCACATAGCAATCTTTTGGTGAAGTAGATGTATCATTGGCTACTTGTATTTTGATCATGCACATATTTATTATTTTTAAATATTAGCTGAGCTTCTGACTACCAGCATTATTTGTTAAGGGGTTAAATAGTTGGCTACCAATACAGAATTTACTGAGAGATTGAAATTTATTTTCACACCAAAACTTTATGTGAAATTAGATACAAGAGTAAAAACTGTAAAATAGTTATGTTGTATTAATTAATTGAAATGTTTATGAAAATATTGGAAAAAAAGTATGGAAATATTCCAGATAGTTTGGAAATATTTCAGAATAATTTGGAAATATTTGTTAAGGAGAGTAGTCCCCCTTTGGATGTGAAATGATGTCATAGTACTGATTCCATCCAAGATTAGTAATTTTGATGTAGGTCGTCATGGAGATGGCAGTATATTGGTCAATGATCATATCATATATTCACATTTAATCATGCAATGTACATTTTTGTTTGCTCACCTGTCAAAAGGCCATGCGAGCTGAATTTTTGATAAAAGTATTAAATTTTTGGTGACAAAATGTAACTGAAATTGTCCTGTATTTAAATTTTTCTTTACAAAAAATTATATCTTGCTATGTAAAGTTGCAGTAATAGTTTTACCTCTTCAGCTACTTTTGTTTAAAGTTTTTTTTTTACATTTTGATCAAGGTTGGTGATACTGTCATTACAGACTTGAAGACTCCGTGAACATCTATCAATAAAATGATCAAATATTTTGAATTAACTCATAAAATTCTAAAAAATAGCAGATTTTTGGGGTTTTTTTTTTGTACTCAAACCCTTGTCTTTAACATTTATAATGTCATCCATAAACCCTTTAATATACTTAAAATGATCATGAAATTATACATTGGAAGTCTGTCATTATCTAGCGTAAACAATTTGGTTATGTAAACTTACCGGTAGTTTTCGATGTTGATAATGGAAACAGTTTGGTGATGTGTATAGGAAGTTTTCTGATTAATATTATGCATTGTCTTCTTACATAAATAACACATTAAATATTCCACTATCCATCTTACTATCCTGTACCTAGTTAATCACCAACTTATAAACTTTGTATAATTTTTTCTTTTTTCTCAGTAATGTGTTTTTCATGATCATGTTAAATTTTATAAATGATATTAAATGAATATTAGAGTCCAAACTTTTAACAATTAACAGATGTTTAATTAGTGGTTAGTGACATTTATAAGTACAGGCCTGGTTAAAATTTTATACCGGTATTGACAAAAACTTTTAACACTGTGCTGATAAATGGATATGAAAGCTTTGCAGTCCAGGAGCGAGGTCGAGACACAGCTTAAACAGATTGGTCAAAAGTCTCAAGACAAGCTTTCCGAAGCCAAACTTTTTCTTCCTTTTCACCAAGCATTTACTTTTTGTCAGGCCTTTGCTTAAGTTTTTGTCAGGCCTGTGGCTAATTTTTTGCCAGACCCGTGACTAATATTTTGTCAGGCCTGTGGCTAATTTTTTGCCAGACCAGTGACTAACATTTTGTCAGGCCTGTGGCTAATTTTTTGCCAGACCCGTGGCTAATTTTTTGTCAGGCCTGTGGCTAATTTTTTGCCAGACCCGTGACTAATATTTTGTCAGGCCTGTGGCTAATTTTTTGCCAGACCCGTGACTAATTTTTTGTCAGGTCTGTGCCTATTTTTTTGTCAGGTCTGTACTTTAATTGTTTTAAGACTGTACTTCATGTTATCAAAACTACATAAACTTTTTGTCAGGCCTGTACTTTGCATCATATTAAACACACATTACATCCAGGCAGTTTCAGTTGCCAATAGTTACCGTTACACAAATACCGGTATATATATAAATATAAGTATCATATACAGTATATATATAGATTATACACTGGAAGTATGTATGTACTAATGTTGAATTGTAAAATTACCATATTGGGAATATTGTTCAGTTATTTATTATTATTATTATTTAAGATGTATTCATTATATTATGGCAATAAAGATAATTACAAAATATAGATATTGTTGTGTTTTATTATTTACTCATTTTTAGCTCATCTGAGCTGAAGGCCATTAATGGTTTGATGGTCCCTGTAATTCATGCAATGGATTATTGAACTTCTGACATAATCTTAGATGTGCAATAAGGCCCATGGGCCTCTTGTAAAAATAGAAGTGGAGTTATCACTTGTGTCCAGGCAGTCATTTCTGTGATGGAGGAAAGTTAAGTATCCAGAGAAACCAGAAGTTCTGGAAAATAAACTCACAAACATACTCTGTCTGAAATGAATTTGAACGTCAGCAATCGGAGGTGATTTGATCCTGTTTTTACAATCATGTACTTAGCAATAAGTAAACTAAACAAGAGCACATCACAAAATAAACCAAATAAGATGTGCTGTTTATCATTGTTTCTTTTTTTGTTTCCGTGTTTAGTTTGGCTAATGTGTAGTTTTCAGAATGTAATTTTAGTTCAACCGGAAATTGACATCTCAACCAGAGCAACACATAGTCAAAGAAATCTGCTATTATTGATAAAACTATTTATCTACAAATATGTCGACCATAATTTGAACGATTCGTCTGGAAAAATATTAATCTTCTCCACTATAATATTTCTTTTACTTTGAAGGATCTTGGAAAGACCTTAAAACCCATGCCCCGAGTCACGAAAGGCGGAACATGTTAAAGAACTCTCCCTGCACATTGTCATGAGCGCACTGCAAAGGTTTAAATTTCTGCCACTTGTAGCTGATGACATCCCGATATAAGTGGGATATTCTTGACTGGTGACGTAGAACACCATTCGATGATCAATCAACCCTTTCGTATTGTAGCTGTTATAAAGTTTCACAACTTGTTCCACCTGTCATGAATGGTTGTCATGTCAAAGACAGTATCGGGTTTCAATCCATTGTTTGTTACACCCATTATCAAGAATCTGTGACTGTGACATTTAAACTTTAACCCACGGCCTCCAAATATGTCAGTCATGTTATAGGGACTGTAAACAAACATTATCTTATTTATAAATAACTAAAAAATTATATTTTGTAAAAAAGAAACAAACATTATGCCTAAACCAGATGTTTATGTTGTTGGGGATACAGATCACGTGACTAAACAGTTCACATGGAAAAAAGAATTTGGGTAAGTTCAATGACTTATTAAAAGATATTTTCCTGAAAGGATACAATTTTGAAATTGATATTCAGTAACATTATTTGCAATGAGACACAAAACTCGTTAGAAGGAATTTATTTAATACACTATATATTTAAATTTTAGTAAAATTGAAATCTAAGAATTTAAATTTAGAATCAGTTCAGTTATTTTCCAAGACTCTTAAACAAGTTCAATAGATTAATTAATAAAACTGAATTGAACACAATCGGTTTAAACCCGATGCCCCGTCGCCCCCGTACACAACAGGCGTGACACGTTTAAGAATCTTTTTGCACGTGGCACTCCGCGCAATGTAAAGTTAAAAAATCTGCCATTTCTCCTATACCTGGTGACGTTTTGATATAAGTGGGATGTTCTTGACTGGTACGTAAAACCCATTCAATGAATCTCTCTCTCTCTTCTCTCTCTCTCATACAGAAAACAATGATATTATTATAAAAAATCGTTTTTATAAAACACAAAATAGCCAGGTCTCATTGATGGCCAATTTCAATAATCGTAGTAGTTGTAACTTGTAATTAAGTCATTACATTTTTTCATACAAATATTCAACAAATAAAACATTATACAAATAATTAACAAACAAAACATTATTGTCATAAATTCATAGATAATATCTTCTAACTCATCTTAACAATAAGTGTTGACTGTTATCGCCCTAGTTCTGACATTTATTTCCCATAATGCCAAACTGAACATTGTTGATATCGCCCGTCAATATCGTGTCAGCGTTGCGCAACGGTGATCAAATTTCAACTGCTTTAGGGTCGTTTTGATTGGCTACAAAAAGATCACCGTTGCACAACGCCGATTTGTTTTCAGCTGTTTGTTACAGCTCTGCCGATTGGTCACAAAAGGCATTTAACAAGTTTTCAATAATATTAAAAGTTCATAATGGACGTCTGATAATACTTGTTACATTATTAATAATTGCTGTACATAATCAGTATACACATGTACTTTATTTGAAAATAGCAACTGTTAAAACTTCATTGTTTTTCACGAAGACTGTAGCACTCTTAAGAAAAATGGTCGATTCCAATTTTTCAGCAGGGGTTATATGTACTTTTTTGACAAAATCAAATTATTTCAATAATTTCCAAATTATGATAATAGTAAAATTTAAAATTATTTATGGAAAAAGGGTTTGAAATAAATTTAAGTTTCAAAGTTAAAGAGCAAAGCACTTTAAAAATAGTTTACTGTTGCAAGATGTTGTGTAACCCCCCCCCCCCCATTTTTTCAAAAAATGGAATAATACAGATTAAAGTATTAGTTTTCTTCTCAGGGATTGACGCTAGCTTAATTTTAATTCCCTTAATCCAATAATTTTAGTATCAATTTCAAGTATTTTAAACTCATTTAAAGTTCTTTTAACATTTAAAAAAGAGACGTTAAAATTTTTTCAAAATGTCGCACTCGCCTGATATTGAGGGTTTTAACAGCCAGACAATTCTGGACCGATATCGCCCCACCAGCCGCGGAAGCAAGTGAGTATGACACATTATTAAGTCAATATAGCAGTAACATCAGTATATATAACGACCTAATCTGTGTAAAGGAGTGGAGTAATGGTGTTTAACGCCCCGGTCAAGATTTTTTCACTTATATCAAGACGGTCAGTTCTGAAATGGTAGAGGAAACTGGAATATCCGGAGAAAACAACCGGTCCTCGGCAAGCGAACTTCTTGCACTAGGATCAACCACAATGCGATTCGAGCGTTTGCGGTAAGAGGAAATGTGATCCATAAACGGGCGCTTTAAACCTCGTCCATCGTCTAATATAAAGGAATACTATGTAATACTGTAATACTCAACAATAAGGAAACCACTGCGGTAGCTCAGTTGGTAGAGTGCTTGCTCCGTAAGTGGTCGTGGAAGTTGATCCCCGACCGGGTCTGACCCAAGAGTTGAAAGTGGGTAGTGACTGTTCTTTTGCCAAGCACTCGGCGTTACGAAATGAAAGTCACGGTTCTTTCGGATGGGAACTTAAAGTAAACGAGGTCCCTTGTCACGGTGGGCTTGGCACGCTAAAGAACCCTGCTGTATAATGCCATCAGCGCAACGCACAGGCAAAATTTCTGCACCTTCGCCTATAGCTGGCGACGTCTCGATATAAGTGAAATATTCTTGACTTGGATGTTAAACACCATTACTCAACTCAACTCAACAATAAGGTTGTACATGTAAATGAAAAACGTGTATTCGATCAAATAACCAATGTTATTAAGGTAAGACCAATACGTGGTCTTTATCAGGACCATTGCTTATAAAATTCCCGATGTTGGGTGGATACTGGATACTAGTGACATTACAAAGTCCAGTGGTGTGGTTAAAATATTTTTGTTAGCTCTAAAACAGGGGCTTACAAAGCACAATGCCTTTCACCCCTAGTTTTGAATCCAGGACAAAGTTTGTCATAGTCGGTGGTTTACTTCTGGGACTTCAGTTCTGAAAACCTCGATAGGAGTGAAAAAAATCTTGACTGCGACGAAAAACTCCCAACTCCCATAACCCCATCCCATGTCAAATTGTGTACAGGTTTCACAGATGTCACTTCACCTATAGCTAGTGACGTCCCAATATAAGTAAAATAATCGTGACTGGGACGTAAAACGCCAATCTATCTATCTATCTATCTATCTATCTATCTATCTATCTATCTATCTATCTATCTATCTATCTTTCTTTCTTTCTTTCTTTCTTTCTTTCTTTCTTTCTTTCTTTCTTTCTTTCGCCAAACCCAAGTATACTACCAGTTGACTTCTACAATTATTTGTCCTGCCTACAACAAGGGTGTGATATGGCATGATTTATAACTTGGACACAGTCTTATGCCACTGGCTTCAGTTTCAATGACTGTGGTGGACTGAATGAAGCCTGGAAACTAAAAAAAAGTAAAATTAAAAGAAAATGTTTTGTTTACTTATCAATGATGAGGTGTTTAGAGTGATGAGGATTTTTTCCGAGTAACAAATATACTGGTTCCAGACTCCTGTGCTGACCATAAGTTCAGGACAACTTGAGTCTGAGTGTGGTTAAAAAGCTGCAATATTAAGACGAGTAATTTCCCTTTGACTTAGATTGGTGCTATACAATAAGTACACAGAGCTTCAAATATTCTATAATATACTTTAAAAGTATGGTATATAAATATAGTTCACTAATGGATAATTCAACGTTAAACATTGATTTTACTCTCGAAAGAAGACACAACACTTTTAAAATATAAATTAGAATGTTTACATGCATCGACAAGTATGTAAAGATGTCAAATATTGGCAAAACTGTTAGTGGGCCAACTTTGGCCCATCTTTTAAATATCAGTTGAGTGATAATAAATATTTTCGCCCCTTTTTTTCTTTGTTTTAAAACTTGACTAATGCCTCTATCAGTTTACCAAAATTCCATATTTATTACAGAAAAATAGATTAAGGTTAGACATTGGCATAATGTGGTCACCGATCTTGAACAGATAGGATAAACGCTTTTGTAATGTTGAAACCCCTTTTGGGAACATTTTCCAGCTTTTCTCAAGACTTGGGCTTTCCATCCATCCATCCATCCATCCATCCATCCATCCATTCATTCATTCCATCCATCCATCCATTCATTCATTCATTCATTCATTCATTCATTCATTTTATATTATTTTATTATTTTACTTTTATGTATCAAAACCAAGCCTTACAATAAATGCTCACATGAAGTGCGACTTAAACTCTTGACGTGAACTTTTGATATACGTTCTAAAATAATTAATCTACTTCTTATTATAAACAGGTTTGTATACAACATCATAATGTATAACTACGTCGTGTGGATTAGGATTATCTGTGGTGGATTAAAGATTAACACAACAATCATACGGTCAAATAAACACACACAAATATACATTATATCAAATATCAGCTCTGAAATACAAATATTCCTTCCTGTTTAGAAATACGGATATTATAATACAAAAATACATACACTGATAATTTGTTGTTTACGAATATTCATTCCTTTTTCTTTCTTGTTATGAAATACAAATGTTCATTCCTGCTCTGAAACACAAATGTCCATTCCTGATAAAATACCAATGATAATTCCTCTTCTAAATATACATATACATCATATATGGATGTATATTCCTGTTGAAATGTAAATGTTCATTCTCTGAAATACAAATAATCACTCCTTCTCTGAAATACAATTGTTCTTTTTTCCTGAAATTCGAAATGTTCATTTTGCTGAAATACCAATGTTCGTTCCTCTCCAACTCTAAAATTCAAATAATCAATCCCAATGAAAAACGGATATCCATTGCTGCTCTGAGATACAAATGTTCTTTCCTGTTGAAATACCAATGATCATATATATGGATGCCCATTGCTGTTGAAATGCAAATGCTCATTACTACTAAAATACAAATGTCATTCCTTCTCTGAAATACAAATGATCATGAATATCTGGAATGCAATTGTTCATTTTTCCTGCAATACGAATGTTCATTTTGCTGAAATACCAATGTTCGTTCCTTTTCTAAAATACAAATGTTCATTCCTTCTCTGAAATACAAATGATCATACCCAATGAAACACGAATGTTCATTCCTGCCCAGAAACACGAATGTACTCTCCTGCTGGAATACGAATGTTCATCCCTGCTCTGAAATGTTCGATCCTGTTGAAATATGAAAGTTCATTATTGTAGAAATACAAATGTACATTCCTGCCAGAAATACAAGTGTTCATTCCTGCTGAAATACAAATTTCATTCCTGCTGAAATACAAATGTTCATTTCTGCACTGAAATACGGTGTTCTTTCCTTCTGCTATTTCATACTCAAATACGAACATTTATTTTAAATCCTTCTCTTAAATCTCCGGTTTTTAACCACTCTCCCGCCATGGGTAAACTGGTTATGAAATACAGCGAGGTGATTAGGGCTGTTCAAAAGTACCCAACCCAAGAATGGAGATTTGTAATCTGTCTGTGCTGATTAATCCTGTTTTCTTGATTCACTCGATTTGTTGCTTTATGTTCTTGGTATAATGGTCATTATCATTAAAAGCCCTATTATAATGCCACTCAATAACCCTACCACCTCTCGCCTTTCGCCAATCTATTTCTCCTATTTCTTTATAAGCCCGTCTTAATTTAGCACCTGACTCCAGATTCACAGTCATTTTCCATTACTTAAATCAAGCAAATTTTGTCAATCTTTTTCGGAACTAAGAATAAACATTTTCGACAAAGCTAAATACAGATGTTATAAAATTTAAGTGTTCTTCAAAATGAAAAATTAATTAAATTCCTGGATATCTTAACAATTTATAAAAGTGTGAAGATTTAAGTTAGATAATAAATTATTGTGAAACTGGGAAAGCCCCACATTCATCCCTGAAGAAGTTCTTTAAGTCTGGCAAAACTTTTTGCGATATTTTGCTCAATTTAAGTTAAGGAAAATCTTATTCAAGAAATGATTGCAAAACTGGAGCCTGGTCAAACAGTTGAACAAATGGTGACGATGAATAGAGGTTTTACTGTATATTATTTTCAAGTAGAAATCGCTTTGTTTGCAATGTGAATGGAGAAAATGTAATTTAAAAATTATTTAATGATACTGTCTCAGTTCAAAGTCTCGCGTTTGTCAATGTCATTTTAATTTCACGATTTTAAAAACACCTTTCATTTTGTATCACAAAAAGTTAAAAAGGCAGACGCACATTACTAAATGTACAAATTGTTTGTTCATTACATAACCAATGGATTTTACACAAAATCAATAGATAAAGTTGTTACATTGACAATATGAAATAAACATGACCAAGGAATCAACATGTCAACGCATTGAGCGCATTATACAGACAATTAGATCGCGCACAGATATTTCAAGGTTTCTCGTAGGTCTGAAAAGTCCTTTAATTTATCGACAAGAACGGCGAGAGAACACATCACCAATTTCCTATCACGCACAGATATTTCAAGGTTTCTCGTGGGTCTGAAAAGTCCTTTAATTTATCGACAAAAACGGCGAAAGAACACATCACCAATTTGCTATCACTTACAGACATTTCAAGGTTTCGCGTAAGTCTGAAAAGTCCCTTGATTTATCGACAAGAACGGCGAGAGAACACATCACCATTTTGCTATCGCGCACAGATATTTCAAGTTTTTCTTGCGTCTGAAAAGTTCCTCAATTTATCGACAAGAACTGCGAGAGAACACATCACCATTTTGCTATAAGTAACCCGTTATTTTGAATTTCTGAATACCCATATCGCAATATTGCGTACTGAAAACAATATAGGGGAATGACATCTTGTGTTTTTGTTAGCCGCGAGACAGAAAGGTCATTTCAGTTAACGACAAGAACAGGAACACATTGTCCTTTTGTTACAGGTAATTCGCTATTTTGAATTTCTGAATAATATCCTTGTAGCAATATTGAGCACGGACGACAACAAATTGGACCTCTGTTTTTTTGGGGTTTTTTGTGTGTGTTTGTGTGTGTGTGTGTAACACCCTTAATGTGTTAGCACCCTTCTGTTATGGGCAACCCGCTATTCTGAATTTCTGAAGACCCATTGTCGCAATATTTGGCACAAGATAATAGTAGAGTGGAATACGTATACTGTCTCGTTTTTCGTGTTATAATGCTATTAGATGAAATGTCTAACCTTGCCAACCATTGTAGCAGGTTGGATTTCACAATGAGGGTGAAATAAGCATACACCCTCGAATGTCCGTGTTCTGTTTAAAATTCGAACTGCATCCAATTTTTACTATGTTTCCACAATTTACAGAATTCTTTTAAATCCTAATTTCCGAAATGTGTGAACGTTCACTTTGCTAAAATACCTAAAGGTTACTTTTTTGGAAGACTTTTATTAAAATTTAGAAGCCAATGATAATTTTTGTTATCAGGAATTGAAACATAGTTACAGCCAAACCTGTATATATAAAGGCCACCCAAGGGAACCAGCAAAAGTGGCCTTTATGGGCAGTCGGCCTTTATATACAGGTTCAAATAATATGATTAATGAACCATTGGGATACAATTCTACTGGCTTTTATAAGCAGGTGGCTCTTTTATAGAGATGGCCTTTAAGGCAGGTTAGACTGTATTATATGTCTGATGATTTTAATGATCAAATGTACAGCATATATTATACATGAAACAAGAACTATAATTCGACATTTTAGATACACGTTACTTAAAACGAACTGCTGACAAAAGACTAGTGGCTAAGCGACATGTTTTTACATTTTGTACAAACAACATCTTGCAGTATTCGTAAAATGACACCACAGTTAAGCGATGATTTTATTTTTTCCCTTAATCTGGCATTTGAAATCAGATTAATTCTTTTAGTCTCAGCAAATGTGTACAAGGATCCAATGTGTCATTTTGATGACCACTATAAAGCTTATGTACATCTGTATTCCAATTTTTCTCATACTATTTGCAGTAACAAAACAAAGCTGTCAAAATTTACTGGAAAGATTTAATTATCCAATTTCCTACAAAAAGGCGTATTTTTGAACACCTATGTCAGGCTCTGATGGAACCAATGTCCTACAAAAAGGGGTATGTCAGGCTCTGATGGAATCAATGTCCAACAAAAAGGGGTATTTTTGAACACCTATGTCAAGCTCTGATGGAATCTATGTCCTACAAAAAGGGGTATTTTTGAATACCTATGTCAGGCTCTGATGGAATCTATGTCCAACAAAAAGGGGTATTTTTGAATACCTATGTCAAGCTCTGATGGAATCAATGTCCTACAAAACAGATTATTTTTGAACACCTATGTCAGGCTCTAATTAAAACAATGTCCTATAAGAAGGGGTATTTGTTTAATTCATATGACAGAGTTTGACAGTACCAATGTCCAGTAAATTGGGATATTTTTTAATATATGACAAGATTTAACGGAACCAGTGTCCATTGCAAATGGGGTGTTTTGAAAACTGTCCGATCGGATCCGAGCCTACGCGCTTAGAGGCTATGTGATTCGTAAGCACGCACTGTAGCTCACTTGGGCCACTGGCACTCGGCTCGTTCATTACGAGCGCTCTGTTTTACCAAAGAGGTGTCTTGAGCAGTGGTAATTTTACTATGTATATACCCCCTTAGTTAGACAGACAATGATAACTTATTCATAGATATTTAACACTTTAAATGTATTATTTATCTGCTATTGTACATTGAATTAACACAATATTATTGATTAAATGTTCGGTCTACCATTACATATTAATGTTCGGGTCGCAGAACGTTGTATAACGAAATATACATGAATAAAATTAAACTTGGCGGGTTATACACGGGGGGATCTAAATTCTAAAACATCATTTTGTGGTATATTACAAAGCTGATTATGAAATAAAATAAGACATTAAAATTTTAATCTTGCAGTTCAATTCTGAAATCTATCAAGGGGCAATTCAAGTTTTTAATCTTAAGAAAGGTGTTGCGTGTACAGTCTGTTGGCGGGATTAAACTCTTTAGATCCCCATATATTATATTTTGGTGTAATTTCAGGGCCGCTTGAGTCAATCAAAACTCGGCGTGGATTAGTTTAATGTATTGGGTATCTAGGTGATAGTGACAGCCTTGACAGGCTTTATTAATGAGAAGTAAAATGGTAGTAGAGTAGACAAGTTCTTTAAAACACAAGTAATATGTTGAACGATATAGAATTTACCCCGTCCGTACCGGTGATTGCCCGACCAGCGACTGCTGAGGTGGGGCCGACACATTCGTTATGGCATTCTCAGACACCCTTAGGTTTACAGCGACAAAAGTGAGTAAATCTTAATTCAATATTTTTATCTAACTTTTAACACTTTTGATAACTAAAATATTTTATTATTGTGTCATATGTCAATATAGATTTAAATTAAGATTTATCATACATTTATTATAAAATAAATTTTCTATTGACACCCAACCACAAATGGCTTATGAGACACATAAAAAATAAATAAATGCATTTTTAAGAAAACTGACAAAATGTATCACATCAATATAAAAAATAAACAGATTAATCCATGTAAAAAGTCCAAAGTCCATAAATGCTGGACTTACGATTAATTGTTAAAACTATTATGCAAACTAAAACATTTTCTATCTGTTGTACACCATTCTATGTAAAACACTACTTAAACTGTTTGAATACTTGGACAATGCATTCATTCGATGTCAAACTCATTGGACATGTGTTTTATCCCTAGCCGAGACACTTTCAGATGAAATATGAATCCCCTTCCATCATCGACAAGAAGGGAAATTTTCTGTGTCCCTAGATTTATCGCAGGTTGCTTAAAATGCCATAAACACTATATTTTCTATTTGGTAGGGTAAGGTTAGTTTGGGGCATTTGACTTTGTTTCAACGAAAAAAATAATGTCCCCACATCCTAAGTAAACAACTAACATACGGGTATTTCACATTGTCTCCACTATTTTTTCCACTGTTTATCCCCCCCCCAGTGAGAGAGAGAGAGAGAGAGAGAGAGAGAGAGACTGGCTCATGTTATCTTCAAAAATTTTAATAAATTCTTATTTCATTTGTTTATTACTGTACTCTTATAAATACGGGTGTCCACTATTTATCGCACTTGCCCCCACCATTTTTCCACTTTATTTTGTTTAAATAGCCAAGAGAGAGAGAGAGAGAGAGAGAGAGAGAGAGTCGAGTTACTATGGCGTATGTTATCTTCATTTTAAAAAATATATTCAATTTTAATTTCATTTGTGTATTACTATACTCTTATAAATTACATGTTCATTTTAAAATTTTATGCTCTACATTAAGGATACAATGATATTCAGTTTATTTCTAAACTTCGTCTATATACACAATAAAATGCGTCAAATGTGAAAGTTACGTTTTTACAAAGGAGAAAAGTTTTATCTATATTTTAAAATTAAGATTTCTTAAGGTGATATACATATAGGAGGCATTAAAAAGTTCAAAATTAAGTTCTTTTTACGGAATGGTTTATCGAGTTCATTTAATTAAATATTCAAGGACCAGGCTGAATATAATATCGATCTGCTTGTTTTGAATAAATACAGTACAGGCTTGTCCAAAGTTTAACACCGAGTTAACGAGTTAGTGTCGAATTAGCAGCTCATCTCGGTTCCTCGTTAGCTATACCTCGACAACTTTTTGGCATCTGTGATCTATCTCTTAGACAGCAATTTCGGCAGCTGTGATCTATGTCTCGACAGTTTTTCGGCAGTTGGGATCTATCTCTCGACAGTTTTTCGGCAGTTCGGATCTATCTCTCGACAGCATTTCGGCAGATGTGATTTATCTGTCGACAGTTTTTTGGCAGCTATTGTCTATCTCTCGGCAGTTTTTTGGCAGCTGTGATCTATCTCTCGACAGTTTTCGGCAGTTGTCTATCTCTCGACAGTTTTCGGCAGCTGTGATCTATCTCTCGACAGTTTTCGGCAGCTGTGATCTATCTCTCGACAGTTTTTTGGCAGCTGTTGTCTATCTCTCGACAGTTTTTGGCAGTTGTTTATCTCTCGACAGTTTTTGGCAGCTGTTGTCTATCTCTCGACAGTTTTTGGCAGTTGTTGTCTATCTCTCGACAGTTTTTGGCAGTTGTTGTCTATCTCTCGACAGCTTTTCGGCAGTTGTGATCTATCTCTCGACAGCTTTTCGACAGTTGTGATCTATGTCTGGACAGTTTTTTTTTGCAACTGTGATATATCTCTCGACAGTTTTTCGGCAGTTGTTGTCCATCTCTCGACAGTTTTTTGGCAGCTGTGATCTATGTCTCGACAGTTTTTCGGCAGCTGTGATCTATCTCTCTACAGTTTTTTGGCAGCTGTGATCTATGTCTTGACAGTTTTTTGGCAGTTGTTGTCTATCTCTCGACAGTTTTTCGGCAGCTGTGATCTATCTCTCGACAGCTTTTCGACAGTTGTGATCTATGTCTCGACAGTTTTTTTGGCAGCTGTGATATATCTCTCGACAGTTTTTCGGCAGTTGTTGTCCATCTCTCGACAGTTTTTTGGCAGCTGTGATCTATGTCTCGACAGTTTTTCGGCAGCTGTGATCTATCTCTCGACAGTTTTTGGCAGCTGTGATCTGTCTTGACAGTTTTTTGGCAGTTGTTATCTATCTCTCGACAGTTTTTTGGCAGCTGTGATCTATGTCTCGACAGTTTTTCGGCAGCTGTGATCTGTCTCGACAGTTTTTTGACAGCTGTGATCTATCTCTCAACAGTTTTTTGGCAGTTGTCTATCTTTCGACAGTTTTTTGGCAGCTGTGATCTATCTCTCGACAGTTTTTTGGCAGTTGTCTATCTTTCGACAGTTTTTTGGCAGCTGTGATCTATCTCTCGACAGTTTTTGGCAGCTGTGATCTATCTCTCGACAGTTTTTTGGCAGCTGTGATCTATCTCTCGACAGTTTTTCGGCAGTTGGGATCTATTTTTCGACAGTTTTTTGGCAGTTGTCTATCTCTAGACAGTTTTTTGTCAGCTGTGATATATCTCTCGACAGTTTTTCAACAGTTGTTGTCTATCTCTGGGCAGCTTAACTAAACATGCCTTGGTCACTCGACAGTCACACTTGGACTTTTTACCGTTAACTCTGCATTAAACTTTCGACAGGTCTGCACTGTATATAAACGTGTAATTTAAACCTTTTAAACTTTTAAGAAATCAAACATACGGAAATTTTACCGGGTATGGCATAGCGGTAAATTAAAATCACAATAAAATTAATTCAAGGCTAATTGAAGAATTTTAATGAGTGTCTATAAATTATAATACTAGTAAACATCTGGTTCCAGGTATACGATAATTTTTGAACTAATGTTTTCCTTTAATTAAATATGGAATTGTTAAATCATTGTTTTTTTCAATTTTTAAGATAATTAGACATAATAATCACAATAAAACGTATTCGTGGCCAATTGAAAACTTTTAAAGTTTTCATGAAGTAAATGCATTAATTATTTTAAACATTTGAACCTAGTTTCACAATCAATTCTTAACTAAAATTCACTAACTTTTAAATAATAGGAGACTTTTTGTGACCGAATGATGTAAAGCGCGATTACACGGATCACGGGGCCTCTCACTGTCTATAGAGTTCCAATCATGGCACACTCGGACAGATCCTTATGTGAGGAATTCTCTCCTGGCACTCCCGTTTCCTTCAACATCACTGAACTGACCACGACTGCCTCGATATAAGTGAAATTATCTTGACAAGGGCATAAAACACTATTGTTTCACTCTACACCTTAAATTAAATATGGTAATTTTTAATCATTTTTTCAATTTTTAAAATATTCAGGAATTCATGGTATCATGTTTTATTGAAGATTACCTTTATCTTTTTTACTACCGATAGTTTTGTCAAAATACAAATGTAGGCATCAGTAAGGTCATACGCTACTTTAGATTTTTGATGTAATAATGCATTCAAAAGTAGCACATTGCAATATTGATCTATTATTTATTTATTTATTTATTTATTTTTTATTTATAATACATACAACCAGGTTTTCCTCCCTCCCCACTCCAATTAATTAAGCCATCTATAATTCTTTGATTGTATTCTTTCAGAACCACATATGGACACATGAACGAGTGGCACAGAATGAAGCAGACAGGTGGAGTACCCGTAACGATGTCCGATAACAACTGGTCCAGACCACAACAAGTAAGAATCACTACGATAGCTCAGTTGGATGAGTGTCCGCATCTTATGTGAGAGGTTGTGGGTTCGAACCCCGGCCTGGGAGTGATCAATACTTGAAAATAGGTAGTGTCTGTTCTTTCGCCAAGTACTCGGCACTTCAGAAATAAAAGTCATGAGGTTCTTCGAATGAGACGGCAGGCGTGGCACAACGTTAAAATTACCTTCCCCATACGTAGTCCTTAACGCACTGCAAATGTCAAAAGAAATAATGTCGAGATACAGCTGACGAGGAGCTTGGATGGGGTGGCACCAATAAATTAACTAAGTGTTAAACTCTTCACAAGGTCTGTAGTGCATTGCAGTCTGACGCGCTTCGTACGGATCACAATCTCCCTCAAGACAGATCCTAGTGTGAACATTTTTTGTCAGTTTTCTTGTCGAAGTTCGGTGGTTTTTCCGGGCATTCCGGCCTCTCCCACCATTCCAGACCTGAGCGCCTCGATATCAGAGAGAATTTACTGCGCCATTAAACACCAATACTTCACTCCACTCTTGAACAATATTAAATGGTGAATAATAGAATAATATTTTACGTCCCACCAGCAAAGAAGGGGTTTGACGGGCTTTTGATTCCAAATTACAAATTTTATACATTGTATTAAGTGAAAATGTAATATACCAGGTCAATATATTCGCAATCCATTCGAAAATGGTATATGACAGACATATTAATTTGACAAGCCACATAAATTGTGAAAATTGTTTTTTCTCAATTCCACCCAATATTTGCATAAAACAAGAAATTAATAAAATTCATTATTTTTACTGCATTAAAATATAATGTTATGTTAATCAAAGACAGGTATACTTTATGGATCACAATGTTAAATACATATAGTTTGATGTCGTTCATTTTGAGCCGAAATAGGTTGTTTGGATGATTAATTAATTGATTGATTGATTGGGGGTTCACTAATATTCCACTTAAAGCGAGGCGTGACCATCTACTCTTTTTACCGTTTCAGTGCAGAATAGTGCATATTCACATGGGGTATTTTTTAGCGCAAACGCCCTTGTCATATATACTCAGTTTAGTCATATGTTATAAAGTAAAGGACGAATTGGTTTAATTTTTTAACTCTCGAAGGGAAATAACTGACGTTTGTGCTTTCACCGGTTCTTGAATTGCTTTGGCCCTGTCAATGTCCGTTGCACAAATTTCGAAGTGTTTAATAAAGAAAATCAAAAACCTGTATTAAGTGTCGTTTTTTTAGTTGCACTGGGTCATTAATTGGTCGCCTAAGGTTTTCATACCGATAGGGACAGATCCTACTGTGAGAAAGTCTGTCAATTCTCTTGCCGAAGGTAGATGGTTATCTTCAGACATTCAAGTTTCCTCGATATGAGTAAAAAAATCTTTACTGGGGCGTAAATCCCCATTACCCCTCCTCAATATTAATTGTACTACAAAGCAAACAAGGGAGATAACTCTTCAAGAGGTTTTATATTTCTTGCTTTGCAATATGATGGTCAGATTTTAAATGCTTTTATATTTTATACCATTATACCATAGTTATATTGTTATATTTTTAGGACAGAGTTTCGTCATCGATGCACAATGATTTACAGTTTGGGAAGGCATACGCAGATCTTACTTCACAAGTAGCATACAGATACCCAAATCCGGGAGTACCCAGGTACGTAACGCAATATTAGCCCTAAATGTGTATACCCAAATCTGAGAGTACCCAGGTAAGTAACGCAGTATTAGCCCTAAATGTGTATACCCAAATCTGAGAGTACCCAGGTACGTAACGCAATATTAGCCCTAAATGTGTATACCCAAATCTGAGAGTACCCAGGTGAGTAACGCAGTATTAGCCCTAAATGTGTATACCCAAATCTGGGAGTACCAATGTACGTAACGCAATATTAGTCATAAATGCGGGAGTATCCATGCACATAACACAATAGAAACCGTATGTTCAAATCCGGGAGTACCCAGGTACCCAGTGCAATGTTAAGCATAATGTATATACCCGATCCAGGGATGTACAGGTGGGCAGCACATGTACAGTGGAACACAGATACCTGAATCTAATGATACTTGTACACAACCAGGTACCTAGTGCAATGCATGTAATGCCCATATTCAGGATCACACATATGTACATAACACCCAAGTACTTAATTTTTCGCAAAAAAGAACAAATCGAAATAAAAATGCACTCATTGTTACAAATAATTAGCGATGACATCACGCAATTGTTAAAGCGATGACGTCACGTCATTGTTTGATTCCGTGATTTCCCGAAATGCAACTCATTTTTGTGAATTGTTTGCGTAGCGACGACATAAGTCGGAAATGAATGACCCAAAGCCTCATGTTTATTATGTTGGATTGCCTGGGCTTAAATTACAGCGTCCATTTAAAAGTAAACCCAGGTAAGAAAGAGAGGGTCGTATTTTTTTTTAGCAAAAAAACCGACACTCCTAGGCGGTGGGTTCACATGTAGCGAGAGTTATGGTGCAAATGTGTCCATTAGTCACGGATGAGGTTCACAATGATTACTTAACTAAGATTTTCCTTACTAAGTAACTTAACTCAAGTTAACTTAAGAAGCAAATTTCAAAACTATATTGTTTTGTTAATTTTCGAGAGATTTATTTTTTAAGGTGATACTGTAACAGACGTGTTTTCCCGGTATAAGTAATAAGAACACGGACTGTTTGGGTTCAAATATGTTTATATATTAATGTCAAAGTCATATATAATGAAAACTAGGGTATGATGGGATCCAATAAGCACCCTAGAAAATATACAATACACACAATAAGTATAACATATAAAATTACATAAAACAATACAATTATTTCACAATGCACATACATTACATGCACCATAATATTTACATAAAATCACACATTCTATATACTTTATAGCATTGACATAACCACGGATACACACAATACAACAACACACTTTGTATTATTGTTACCAAACGGTATATATGTATATTACAAACACTATGTATAGACATTTAACACATAAATTAGACTGGATGAAGAATAGCGTTATAAACAGTGAAATAAATACCAGTCTATACCACACTGAACATAAATACATATAACATATAACACCTACCAGAATGTGGATCTAAGTGCGTGTCCTTAAAAATCAAACAAGGGATACTGGACTGACTCTAAACCATGACCTAGATAATGAAACAATATAGAGTCAGTGAAGCGATTAAAATGAGATGATGTTATAGCCCGTGATTTTACTAAACATATAATACAATATAGGCTTTAACATATATAGACAAAATGTGTGTATAAAAACAAACGGACTAAATAATGACCTTTGATTTGTTTACACATTTCGTACCTGACACTGTTATAGTCAGACAACACTTTATTTATAAAAATATATATATATACATTATCTGGGTTTATATTAATGTAGTTATGTAATCACCCATTTAAACATCCATACAGGTCGTGATTATTAGTAGAATGAAAAGGTTTTAAACAAAGGTACATGTAGAAGAACGCGCAATGCCGGGTCTAACAGAAAATGCTAAAATATCCTAAATACTACAAAAAACTAAATTAAATATAAAGTAAGAGTTTAAGCTTAAAATAATTGTGTCCTTACCTTAAAGATGAATTGGAAAAGCTCCATTTTAACAAATAGAATGTATGACCAATTCATGGCTTCCGTCCTTGTATATGAATTTCAAATGTGTATATGACCTGAATAAATTGACCAATGAGACCAATGGTCAAAACAAGGGAAATAACTTACCTATCCCGCTGCTAATTAACCAAAGTAAGTAAAGACTAAACTTAATAAAATTACCTGTTTTACCCGGAACATTACCTCTGAACTAAACAACTTAATTAATTTAGATTAAAACACTTAATTAACCAACACTAATTTAACTACATAAAACTAACGCTACTACAAATTCCCCCCACTTACGAAATGATGTCCTCATCATTTACGACGGGTTGACTATTATCTGTAGAAATGCATTGGTAACATTTTCACCTGGATTCTGTAATATTCCAGACTGTAAAAGCGATTTTAAGTAATTAGCTTTCTGTTTCCATTCTGGACAGTTTTCAGTTGCTATGTGGGGAAAACTTATATCCGAGGGAATATAATCTCCTGATCTCATTTTTTCCGGTGGTCTACGTATTCGTTGGGATTTCCTGATATTTGGTGGAGTCGGTAATTGTCGTCGTCGGTTTGTCGTATTCGGTGTCGGTGATATCATCGATGGTAAAATTCGATGTCGTTTTGTTGGTGTAGGCGTAATTACTTTATCATGTCCAATTATTTCTTTACTTGTATCAAATCCTGAATTATTTTCTCCAGAACCATTACTTTCAGTATTATCCATTTGTTGACTTTCTGTATGATGTTCTACTGAGGCTAATTCTGTTATTTCGCTTGTCGAAGAAGCACTACCTTGTTCCAATATTGACGGACTGTGGTCGTCACCACTAATAGTTACTTCTCTTCCAAAAACATGTTCCTGATCGTCATCAACAATATGTTTTGGAATTGTGTCTATTTCCTCTACAGCAGTAGCGCCAATGTTATCAGTCGTGACAACATCTGCTGCCGGAACATCATAAACAACTGGTTCAGAATCCATTACAGGTAACTCTAAATCACTACCACTGTCACTATCTGTTGAATCTTCATCTATAATGTGTGATCTTTGTTCAAGTGTTGTTTTAGTCCGTTTCTTATTCGTGATGGTCTCGTCTAATTTTTGCTGTGTATCGTCACTAATATTGTCTCTAATATATCCAACAGGAAATAGATGATTTCTATGTAAAGTTCTCTTTAATCCTTGTCCGTTTTCTTTTTGTACTGTATAAACTGGAATGTCCTTATTTGGCTGTTGGATAACTACATACACATCCTCATCCCATTTGTCACTGATCTTATGTTTGCCGTCAAACGCTAATGTCTTTACTAATACTTTATCTCCTTCTTGTATCGACGCTCCTCTAATTTTTGAATCATAATTTTGTTTCTGTTTTTCTCTCGATTTCTTTGCTGATTCTGATGCTAGATTGTATGCATTTTTTAATCTTTCTTTCAATGTTTCTGTATATTTTGTTAGTGTTTTTGGTTGGTTGATGTCAATTCCAAACGCAAGATCCACGGGTAATTTTGGATGTCTGCCGAACATTAAATAAAACGGTGAATAGCCGGTACTTTCATGTTTTGTGCAATTATATGCATGTACGAGAGGACCAACATGACTTTTCCAGTCAAATTCTGTGATGGTTTTAGTGTTCTCAACATCGATATAAGTGTTCTGTTGAACCTCTCGCACATGCCGTTGCCCATGGGATGGTACGGAGTTGTTCGTGATTTAGATATTCCGGCGATGGTACATAATTCCTTGATGAGGCGGCTCTCGAAATTCGCTCCTTGGTCCGAATGTATTCTAGATGGTAAACCGTAGTGTGTTACAAAATGATTAAAGAAAGCTTCTGCGGTTGTTTTTGCAGTTTGGTTCCTAGTCGGAATCGCCTGAGCGTAACGTGTGAAGTGGTCGGTAATCACTAAAATATTTTGATATCCTCCTTTTGATGTTTCCAATGTTAAAAAATCTAGACAAACAAGTTCTAACGGTTGCACTGTTGTAATGTTTATCAACGGAGCTCTTGAATCCTGAGATTTATTCCTCAAACATCTTCCACATCTTTTAATCCAATCCTCTGTGTGATTTAACATACCAGGCCACCAGAATCTATCACGTATAAGAGAAATGGTACGGTCACGACCTGGATGTCCCAAGTCGTCGTGAAGTGATTGAAGTATATCCGTTATAAATGCTGATGGTAAAACAAGTTGTGATGTTGTACTTTCATCTGTTGATGTCTCTCTATACAAAACGCCCCGTTTAAGTTTAAGATGGTTGAAATTTTTCTTAAGTGATGGTAATTCCATTGTCGTTGGATCTGTTACTTTCTTTGGTATACATTGATTTTCAACAGCTTTAATCCAAAACTTTAACACTTGATCTTGACTTTGAAATTTTCTCCAATCACGGTAATCAAACATAGTGACATCACTACCAGGGTGTTCATCTTGATAGATACTATCGATTACTTCGGCTGAGTTACATATAGTCTCTATATATGGTGATACTTGAACATTACAAACTGCCTTAATAGATTCTGTGGGAATAATTTCGGTTGTTTGTTGTTCTTGACTGGTATTATTTGATAGTCTTGAAAGTGAGTCAGCATCTTTGTTATTTCGTCCAGGGCGGTAATTGATCTTGAAATTGAACGAAGCTAATGCGGCTAACCAACGATGTCCTGTTGAGTCTAGTTTTGCCGATGTTAACACATAGGTTAATGGGTTATTGTCTGTCAATACGGTGAACTGTTGGCCATATAAATAGTCATGGAATTTCTCTGTTATCGCCCATTTTAACGCTAAAAATTCTAACTTGTGCGCTGGGTAATTCCTTTCTGCTTTGTTTAATCCACGACTTGCGAAAGCTATTACTCGTTTGATGTTGTTCTGTTCTTGATAGAGTACTGCACCTAGACCTTGTGTGCAAGCATCAGTATGGAGCTCAAACGGTAATCCGTGAATAGCATATCCTAAAACTGGTGGTTTTGACAATAAATCCTTAAGATGCTGAAATGCGTCCTGTTGCTCTTTATTCCATTTCCATTTTTGAGTTGTAGAATTCTTAGATTTTTTCTTTGATTTTGGTGTTGGCATAATATCATTTAGCGGTCTTGCAATTTTTGAAAAATCTTTGATGAATTTGCGATAATATCCAGCGAATCCGAGAAACTGTCTGACTTGTTCTGATGTTGTTGGAGTTGGCCAATTGATCACTTTAGAAATCTTTTCTGGATCCGCTTCAATACCATCGACAGAAACAATATGTCCAACATACTTTACTTTAGGTTGCAAGAAAGAACATTTCTTTGGTGTTAATTTTAATCCGCATTCTTTCAGACGTTGGAAAACTTGTTTTAGACGATCTATGTGTTCTTCAAATGTCTTGCAAATATTATTATATCATCTAAATAAATACAACAAATACTGTAATTTAGATCTCCAAGGCACTCCTCCATCAGTCTCTGATAGGTTGCTGGACTATTACTTAACCCCATCGCTAGGCGATTATACTCAAAGAAACCCAAAGGGCCGACTGTAAATGCAGTCCGTTCTTTGTGATCCTCATCAATGTCCACCTGATAATAACCGCTTTTCATGTCCAACACACTAAAATAACGTGATCCCGCCAAGGTGTGAAGAATGTCATCTATTCGCGGTAACGCATAGGAATCTTTGATGGTACGCTGATTCAACTGGCGAAAATCCACGCACATTCTTAGTCTTCCATCATGTTTTCTTACCAAGACTACATTTGATGCCCATGGTGAATGTGATCGTCTTATAATGCCACTAGCTAGCAATTCCTTTAGGTGAGTACGTATTTCCTCAAACATAGCCGGTGGAATTGTCCTATGCCGTTGTTTAAACGGTATATCATTTGTTAAGTCGATACGATGCTTAACTGAAGTTGCGTGGCCTATATCTGTGTCACCCTTGGAAAATATTTCTTCATACTGGTGAATAAGATTTTGTGTTGTTTTTAGTTGCTCTTGTGTTAAGTCCGGTGAGAATTTCATCTGCTCCATTATTGTTGTAAATAGTGTTTCATTATTTTCCATATCATGATTGCCTATGTTATCCTCTATTGTAACTGGTTGCATTTCACATATCAAAGCTCTCGGTGGTATTACTACAGTTCTAGTTGTGACGTTTGTAATATCAACCTGTACTTTCTGGCTGTTATAATTATCAAATTGTACAACTGATGGTGTTATGTCTATATCTTCACTTAATACTGAGTGTTCGGTGCTTTGCATAACTGCGCATGTCACTTTATAATCAAACTTCCTATCTATAAAACCATCAATTACAACATGTGAATTTGCGGGTATTGTAATGTTCCTAGTCTCTGCACTCTTCACAAACCCTATAACATAATCATTTCTCTTCAGTTCTTTTTGTCGCAGTGCTATACATCTCAACGCTAAATACCACGGAGTATGTAAATTCGCATATTGTAAATACTGAGTTCCATATTGTTCCTGACATAGTGACATATAATGGCATAAAATATTGGTTCCTAATATTACAGGTACAATTTTGTTATAATTACTATCAGGCACAACTAATAAAACACCTTGTTGTTTTCGTGACCATGGTATACCAGCAGCTTCAATATCCACTTGAATATAACCATCATAAGGTAACATTTGTCCTCCTGCACACTCAATGTTTAAAATATCATTTAAAGGAAACATTTCTAAACTCGAAAAATGTTTTTGGTAAAACGAACGACTTATCGTTGACACATTTGAACCTGTATCTAAAAGTGCTTTTGTTTCAATCCCATTTACTAAAATATTTGCCTCATTGCACTCTCCAATGATGTTCTCTGGTATTTTAGGCATGTCTTTCATTGAAAATTGTATGGGTCTATTCGTGTTACCACCTATTGATGACCCTCCGCAATAGGCATCTTGGCGTTTAAACGTGATCTTGAAAAATCTAGACGAACGCGGCACCCATATCTCAAATGCCCTAATTGTCCACATCGGTAACATGTCGGTTCTTGATTAGAATTCCGTTGACCTGAATTTGTTGCGGTGCTGTTGAAATTTTGTCGCCAATTACCACGGTTTTGATTTCCTTGATTTCTGTAACCACGTGATTGTTGTTGCATTGTGTCTTGTTGTTGTTATTTTGTTGTCGTAATTGTTGTTGTTGTTCATTAATTTGTTGTGGAAATTGTGGTTGTTGTTGTTGTTCGGGGGGTTGTGATTGTTGAAAGTGTGGTTGTGTATATCGATTTCTTGAATTACTGAATCGTTGACCTGGTCTTGATTGAAGATGCTTGTTTTGTTGACCATATTGTACATTTGAGTATGTCCGTACTTGTTGAACTTCCTCTCGTAATGTTTTCATTTCTGACGACAACTGTTGTACTAATTTCTCTAACTTATCAGTTCCTTTGTCTGTTGAAGCAGACGCCATTTTAGATTGTGCGGTTTTACCTTTCAATTCCTTATGTTCATCCTCTACACGACGTACAGCTCTCCGTAATTGATCGAAATCGGTATACTTATCAAAAAGATGACCGCATATGTCCTTGATAGAGTGTTTCATTCCTTTTTTAAACATTTTAATCAGTTTCGAATTTACGTCGGTTTGTAGAACAGCCTTCCTCCACTGCTTTGTCCAATAAATCTTCAAGACGACATCCCCAATCCGAAATTGATTCATTGTCGCGTTGTTTCGCAGCGTAAAATTCGGCGAGAATATCCTCTTCCTCCGCAACTGAGCCATAAACGCTTTGGAGTTTGCTCAATATTGTGTTTAAATCCACGTCCGCACCAAGACGTCTAGCTACTCCAGCTGCCTCTCCCTTTAGAGAATTCCTAACCCCTTGTGATATTGCTGCCTTTGTATAAAGATGTTCCTTCAATAAACTACGCACGTGATAACGCCATTCAATAAAAGACACTTCATTTTTACCGCAACGATCGTCCCCGGTAAATATAGGTAAACGCGGAATTTGTCCAATCGCAGATTTACACTAACTCTGTAGTTTCGGGTTTAATATCGGCGTGTCCTGTACTATTTAAATAATCCTTCATCCATGCCGTTAATGCTTCCGGTGTATCCGCCTTAGGTTTGACTCCCATCGCTTTAAATTGATCGACCAATAAATTTACTTCTTCCTGTGTAAATTCGGCCATATTTGTGTCCGTAAACGTTACCGTATTAGGTTTATCTTAATTAAACTTAATTAACTTAATTAATTTTAAATTAACCTATTGGTTTTATTTTATATTGTGTATTATACTCCGGTATCATTTGTGAATATGAGTACGTTGAAACGTTGTAGATTATAGTACAGCGCGTAAAGTATCCAACGTTGTAGAGAATGACGCAGTATTATCAAACTTAGCGGACCGGTATTATTCAACGTTGCGAATTACTTACTTTGTTCCTTAATCATCACTGCGCAAATAAATTCCTTTATTGACGAGCCGTAACGTTAAACAAAATCAAATAAATTCCAACGTAGAATCCACAATATTTTCCAGCGTTGTTGATAATAAATGCTTTATTTCAAAACACAAAATATTGTTATAACGAAGGTTAGTCCCAATTACTAGTGTAAATGTCAAATACTAGTACAATGTTCTATATAGTTAATGTTCTATGTGAAGTCGTTGATCCAACTTTGCATTTAAGTATTTGATGTTTGTAATAGAGTGTAGATTGTAACTAATCCAGTTGGTTTCACGGTGTAAAAATTCGCGTAAAATAAACCATAAATATCGGTAAATTGCGCGTTTAACTAAACTAAGCTAACCCTAACTAAATAACTACCACTTAATTAAACTAATTAAAACTAAATAGTAACAATAAAAAAAAAATACTAATAAGCTATTTACCGCAATACCTACCTCTTTGTAATTAATGTGATACAGTACACCATTAAGTACTGTGTTTTGGTTTTGTTTTTACTCAATGTACCTAATTAGGATATGGTATAGTACATTTAAATTACTTAGTACTATGTGTTGCATTACCAATATTACCCATGGTAAATAAATGCGCATTACCGGATGAAAGAAGAAGAGAAAAAAACTGTCAATAGTTAATGTTAGTAATGCCGTGAACACAAACACACACATGTAAGCTAACCAAACATAAATGAAATGCAAAAAATGAAAAAAAAAAAAAAAAAAAAAAATTAGGGGAATATCCGCACTGTTTGACTATTCATAAACAACTACAGATATAACACAAATTCTATACCCAAGAACAACAAAAAAAATTATAAAAAATAGGGAACACCAAATACTCATACAAATACAAAATAAAGCAAACACAAAATAATAGCAAAATAAATAATAAATAATTAGCTGCAAATAAATCAAATAATAAAAAAACAATACACAAAATTACAAATACACAAAATCATAAAATAATACACAAATAAGCGGAAAGCACATATAACACAGTGATAACACAAAGACAAATGTCACTGATACAACATCAATCAAATCAATGTCATTCAAAATTAAACAAATATGCACCAAAATTAGTCAATATATACAACCAGAATTAATCAATTTATCTTTACTGCTGCTACCCCTTTACCTATAATCTTTAGTTGGTATATATTCACGACATGTAACTGTACGTAGTTCCACCGATTATCTTCCACTCACGTTGTATACAAGCACAGTGGTTGACCTAATTCCTGAACTTCATACATCAAAACATGCAGACGACGACTTCCGGTCTGGTTCCCATACCCTAGTTATATGACTAAACCAACGTGGGCGCCAATGTAACAGACGTGTTTTCCCGGTATAAGTAATAAGAACACGGACTGTTTGGGTTCAAATATGTTTATATATTAAAGTGTCAAAGTCATATTTAATGAAAACTAGGGTATGATGGGATCCAATAAGCACCCTAGAAAATATACAATACACACAATAAGTATAACATATAAAATTACATAAAACAATACAATTATTTCACAATGCACATACATTACATGCACCATAATATTTACATAAAATCACACATTCTATATACTTTATAGCATTGACATAACCACGGATACACACAATACAACAACACACTTTGTATTATTGTTACCAAACGGTATATATGTATATTACAAACACTATGTATAGACATTTAACACATAAATTAGACTGGATGAAGAATAGCGTTATAAACAGTGAAATAAATACCAGACAGTCTATACCACACTGAACATAAATACATATAACATATAACACCTACCAGAATGTGGATCTAAGTGCGTGTCCTTAAAAATCAAACAAGGGATACTGGACTGACTCTAAACCATGACCTAGATAATGAAACAATATAGAGTCAGTGAAGCGATTAAAATGAGATGATGTTATAGCCCGTGATTTTACTAAACATATAATACAATATAGGCTTTAACATATATAGACAAAATGTGTGTATAAAAACAAACGGACTAAATAATGACCCTTGATTTGTTTACACATTTCGTACCTGACACTGTTATAGTCAGACAACACTTTATTTATAAAAATATATATATATACATTATCTGGGTTTATATTAATGTAGTTATGTAATCACCCATTTAAACATCCATACAGGTCGTGATTATTAGTAGAATGAAAAGGTTTTAAACAAAGGTACATGTAGCAGAACGCGCAATGCCGGGTCTAACAGAAAATGCTAAAATACCCTAAATACTACAAAAAACTAAATTAAATATAAAGTAAGAGTTTAAGCTTAAAATAATTGTGTCCTTACCTTAAAGATGAATTGGAAAAGCTCCATTTTAACAAATAGAATGTAAAGACCAATTCATGGCTTCCGTCCTTGTATATGAATTTCAAATGTGTATATGACCTGAATAAATTGACCAATGAGACCAATGGTCAAAACAAGGGAAATAACTTACCTATCCCGCTGCTAATTAACCAAAGTAAGTAAAGACTAAACTTAATAAAATTACCTGTTTTACCCGGAACATTACCTCTGAACTAAACAACTTAATTAATTTAGATTAAAACACTTAATTAACCAACACTAATTTAACTACATAAAACTAACGCTACTACAAAACTCTAAGGATGATTTTTCGCGCATTATTTTACCAAACATTTTTTTTTGTAATACCTTAAAAAAGTATTTAAAAAATTGGCAAGTTTAATTTAAAGAAAATCAAAGTTAATGAATAATTGTGAAACTGAGTTTGATATTTTTTTAGGGGAAACAAACCGTTGGTACCAGAAGTTCTCGGGTTCGAGTACTAATTATTTTTTTATATATATAGTTTTAACTGTTTTATTTCAGAGTACGGCAGGGACGTATAGGTGGCAGTTGGCGGCATATAAAGGAGGTTCTAGGACATGGTGGTAGTAGAGTAGTATATGTAGATGGTGAGTATGATTATTATAAACATTATACAACGGGATTAATTGGGGTAATGGTCAAGATACTTTCACTTATATCGAGGCAATCAATTCAGAGATGGCGGAGAAATACACCCCTATCTGTGACAGGACAAAATATCCCCTACTAGGAACTGCAAAAGTCGAACTTATGTGGTGATCCGTAAGCCTCACAACCAATGTTCCCTGTTAAAAACATGACACCAAATAAAATGTAATAGGTCAAATCACAACCCGATCATTTTAGTTGAAGAAAGACATACAGAATACTTGAAAGAAATATACTAGATATACTTGAAAATTGAAAGTGGAAGACCACTTTTACATACTCCTAAATATTTGAAAATAAGACGATCGCTTTTTAAAATCCATTGTGTTGGACAGGCCTCTATTAACTAATTTTACAAACGGTCGGACTTACAGACAACGCTTACAGAATATTCAATATGTGTGTTTATATATTGAAAGGCGATTTCTGAATTTAATGGAAGTTTATTTGGACAACTACTTTCCTTCATAATAGGACGATTTTACGGAACTTACCGAGAAATTATGAAAGTGGGCAAACTATTATAAAAAATCATAAAAGTGACTCTTTTCCACTTAAATTTCAATAGAATGTAGGAAACCAATCACAAAAAATATTTATTTTTTCATTCATTCATTCATTCATTCATTTTGTGGTATCGTGGAGGCAAGTTGTATATCTCAAAATGTGCATATACACGTGTACCTAAGGGGGTCAAAAGTTTCTTTTTTTCAATTTTTATGTCAACCCATTGTTTTACCAGTTGCATTTAACAGCATTTAATACTTGATTATTTTAGGTTTAATCAGTATTTATGACCAAGAGAATTTTAACCAGTCCCTCCATGCACAGTCCCCAAGTAGACCACACATACAAAAGAACATGTTTGGACCAGGTAGTAACAGAATCGGTGTCAGATGGCCAGAGACTCCAGGAGAAGGAGTACAGCGTAAGTAAAAGATGGGTTAGAGTAGAACAATAGAGTTTTATGCCCAAGTCAAATTCGTTCACTAATATTGAGACAGTCAGTTCTTTGATGGTGGAGTGCCCCTACGAACCTTTGGCAAGTGAAGTTTTCTCATTATTATTATTCTTCCACTTAAATTTGTCCTTGCGTTTTCACTCAATAATAATCCATACTTAAATTATTGATACTTAAAACTTGTTACCAACCCTAAGGTAAATGTGCAATAAGTTTCTCAAATTTTCACAATTGTCATGGAAACTGCCGAAAACTTTAATTTAATTTTATTGCACAATTTAGTGATCCAAAGTTTAACAACTGTTCTTAAGAATAAAACCTGTAAGGCTTAAAATCAGAAATTTCTTGAAAACTAACAAATTTATTCAGATTTGAAAATTGATTTTAGTTGATAAAATTAATCTTAGTTAAGGAATGATTGTGAAACTGGACCCTGCTGTTCCTTAAAAGTAAGGATGTCACTACAAAAGAGATAATTTTGTAAATCTCTGAACATAATGTATTTCTTGCAGTTCCATGCATTTACCAACAACGTTAATTTTACTGATATCTGGTATGAACTTCTCATATACTTTTGTCGAAATCGCAACATGGTTCCTGTTTGCGGAATCGACCGAAGTTTGCAGAGTTATTTATAAAACGGTGTCGGGGTTTGTCGTATCGTGGTGTTAGTTAGCCCCTCAGTCTTATAAAACTAATGTTGTGTTTTTATGGTGAGAAATAATGCTAACTATTTTATGTGGATTTTTGAGGATCAAATTAAATAATTGTAAAACTTAATTACATTTGAGGTTATTCTAATACTATCCGGTTTGTAGTGTATTCATATGTACATAGTTTTATGCAGTGAGTTTTCTGCTTATATTAATGGGAGATCTGTATACACTTAACTGTCCAAGTAACCGAGATATATTAAGCAGACAAAATAATCTTCATCACAATCCCATCCAACTTGAACATTCATCTTCTGGCCACACCCTAGACACCCTAGACAACTTAGCAATCGATGCCTCTATCACGATATCTTTGCAACCGACGCCGGCATCACAATACATTGGACGATATCTTAGTAACCGATGTCCATTTCAAGATACCCTAGCAACCGATGCCTGTGCCAAGATGAACAGGGACGGAAACTAACTTTCATTGTTACTTCAGATGATACCTTTGCACTATACCATGGCAAATAATGCACAAATACTTTAGCAGTCGATGTCCATGCCATAAGCAGGGTAAAAAAACCTTCACTGCCCTTTGTCATAATCTTATTGAAAATGTGGAAATTTCGGCATTTTTACTTTAAATTAGTTTTGGAATCGATGATCGAGTGGTTCAAAGTGACATATGGATCACAGTGCCAAAGTTCCGACGAATTCTGCTCAGACATGCTAGTTTGAAAATGTTTGTCAGATGTCTTGCCAAAGGTTGAAGGGTTTCTCAGGACACTACAGTTAATTTCCATCACCATCCCAAACTGACTGCAAGAATCTTAACTTGGGTGTTAAACATGATTTTGATACTCCACTTCAATTCTATATCCGAAGTTGTGTCTCTCTTGATTTTTTAATCTATGGCAGAAATGTAAACGGACATATCTTGCTCTGTTTCTCCCCTGTTTCAATTGAAATTGATTTGTTTTGAAAGTTGAGGTAAAGTGAGTGAGATGAAATGAACATTTGCCAATATTATATAATACCGAAAGTTTAACATGGTTTTTAGCCGCTGGTAAAACAATGTGAAATAAAACAGCGGTGTAAAAAGAAGAACGAACAAAAATGAATAACAGATACTTGGCAACAGTATATGCAAAACAACAGACTAAGGATAATAAAATACATGATAAATAAAACTAACTGCCATGTTAAATGTATTTAAGAAGAATTTTTTGATGTTTTGTAAAATTTGTTAATTGTAGCGAATTATTTCTGTAAATTTGGAATTTGGTTTCTAAAGGAAAGGTTTAGAGATTTTTTTAATTGGTAATTGCAACGAACTAAATCTGTAAATTTAGGACTTATTTTCAAAACGAAATTTTTAGTGTTTTGTAAAATTGGTAATTGCAACTACTGTAAATTTAGAATTTTCTAAAAGAAAGGCTTAGAACTGTTTTTGTAAAATTGGTAATTGTGTAAAGCGCTTTATTAATGTTAAATTGATTGAATTATCGCCCTTTAACTGACAAAACCTGGTAACTAGAATCATGATCAGCTGATTAAACCCGTCAGGTCTTTGGTTCGCTTCGCTTTGGGTCCTCTGTCAACAGAATTATTATTTTCCCCGTATACTGTGAAGTTAAAGGGAGGGGGTATATGAGTGATCACCTTTTCCGTTCCACTATCACAAAATATATATGGATTTTCATCAGACTTACGACAAATTTATATACCAGCATATGATGATACCAAAATTAGACATGTAAGTCAAAGGTCCAGGTCACGATTTAAAATTTTAGATTTGGCACCCGTAGAAACTTTTGGATGGAAGGTTATTTGTCTTTTAGGAGACTACTCTTCTGAGTTAAGTCCCTTCTATTTTTTTTCAGTTCCAAACATTGTTGCTTTAGTTAATTTTAGTTTTTGTTTTATTTTCAGTTCCAAACATTGCTGAAACCGTCCAGTATAAACACGTCGATCCTGATGTAGCCAGAAAACTGGGACTACAGACTTCGGATAAATATAAAGGATTTTATCGCTATAAGTGATAAAAGTGATAAAGATTGTGATAATGTGATAAATATTGTGATAACCACTTTCAGTATTATTGTATGATGCTGCCTGACAATTGCTCACTAATTTCTATTTCAACATAAGATGTTATGATTTTAAAAAATAAAATGTATTGAAAACACCTTTGAGGAGAAAAAATATATATAAAAAAATTAAATGTTTTTGTTAATAAAAAAGGTCCTATTATGGCATTAAACCAGTTGGACATATTGGCTTGCTTCGTCATTGGTGAAGCAGACATTTGATGGCTTAAGCCCAGCACAACCTAATCACCATCTAAAAAGCCAAGTTGGTAATTTGGGTAAGGTTTTTTTTTTTTGCATAAGGGACGAAATATGATTGATGCCGAGTTTCATTTCTTTAGGAAGTGAAGTGCATTTTGTCATTGTCAGGTTTCGATAGTCGATTTTCCTATTTCTCAAATCCTTTAGGAAATGATATCACCAATTATCTTGTAAACGTTTGGTAAAGAGATGTGAGAAAAACTGAGTGACAATTTTGTCGTCAAATTTCTAAAATGATAATAACAACGTTGGTGAAATATGAATACTGTCAATAGAAAGTCGACAATGACAAAATATATTTCTCTTTCACAAGAAATGAACCTTCAAGTCTGATATCGGCCGCAGCTTTCGTAATGAATGGATTATAACATCGCATGTAATGCACTGATTCAATGTTTAGAAAGGTACACCAAAGTGCAGGTTTTTTTCCGCAAAGAAAGATTACACTGACCGAAGACAGCCGTCACAGAGATCATGTTGCGCGAACGCATATGACTTGGCGTGCGTCACACCACAGGATACCGTTATATCATTTTGGCCGATGTCCATCCAAAGTCGTGAGTCATCACAACAAAATACCCTTCTATCATTATAGCTGATGTCCATCCAAAAGTCGAGAGATTTATAATCTGCATCGCACGACAAGCTACAATTTTATCAATGTGACCGATGTCCGTGCAAAGTCGGGAGTTTTAATAATTACACAGTATCGTGGCACAGTGCTCCATAAGCGCGCATCAGACTAATTGGCCGACACCATCCTCCCAAAAAAGAGGCACAATTTTTGTCTTAATATAATCTGAAAACTCTCGAATTCGTGTCTACCAATAAGCACATAAATCTTAATTTAGTAGTAGTATCCAGACAAAAAAGTAATATTCTAAATGATAGTACTCAGTAAAGAGGAGGTGCTTACCCCTCCGGAGCACCCGGCCTTACTTCCCTGGTGGAAGTTCACGTGTCTAATCTGACTTGTCAGGTCCAAAAATTTACTTTGCTTCTGAATTGTGATTCGGACATGGATAGGTATGTTTGTTTTTAATAGTACTCATAGAGTTATGCATGACTTGGTCAGAGTTCGAACCTACGACCTCCCGCTCTCGAGGTGGACGCTCTTCCACTGAGCCACTAATGCGCGCTCCTCACCAATTGGGGTATAAAAAGTTGTCTTAATACAACCTGGTATCTCTCTTAATCACATCTACCAATAAGAACATAAATCTTAATTTAGTAGTATTAGTCCAGACAAAAAAGTAATATCCTAAATGATAGTACTCGTAGTTAAAAGACTATCTTACTAATAAAGACGTGGTGGAACATTTTAATGGCATTCCTATAACTGGTATGGGGTTACTGGTACCAGGTGTAACGTATATAAACCGGTTGATCCCTGATAAAAACTTATAACGTATCTATAGGGATTATTTTTGATCATGTAACAATATTATTTTTGGTATAATGGAAAACCTGGACTGGTCTTTGGACTTGGATCCTGGACTCGGGACCTTAACTCTGGTCTTAGACTGTGGCTTGTTTGATTGTTTGAATCAGGTTTTACGTCCCAGTCAAGAATATTTCACTGACATCGAGACATCACCAAATATAGGAGAAATGAAATGTTAGAATTTTTACCTTTGCGGTGCGCTCAGGGCAATACGAAGGGGAGGGGGGTCTTTAATGTGCCACGATTGTCGTGACACGGGACATCGGTTTTAAGATCTCCTCCGAAGGACCCCGTGACTTTCATGTCTAAATGCCAAATGCGTAGTGGCCAGACTCGACGGGGGTTTGATCCAAACGACGCCATCATACGGAGCGAGCACTCTTCCAACTGAGCTACCGTAGTAGTACTTGAATTCTGGATTAGGAAATTACCAAATGTCACATACTGCAAAGCTCTGTTAATTCACTTTAATTGGATTATATGCAGCGGTGATATGGCCTCCAAATCTAGAGTCAAAGTCCGGCCTCCAAATCTAGAGTCCAAGTCTGCATTTCAAGTCCAGCCTCAAAATCTAGAGTCAAAGTCTAGACTCCAAATCTAGAGTCCAAGTCCAGCCTCCAAATCTATAGTCCAAGTCTGAATTTCAAGTCCAGCCTCCAAATCTAGAGTACATGTCCAGACTCCAAATCTAGAGTCCAAGTCTGAATTTCAAGTCCAGCCTCCAAATCTAGAGTCCAAGTCCAGCCTCCAAATCTAGAGTCCGAGACCAGACTCCAAATCTAGAGTCCAAGTCCAGCCTCCAAATCTAGAGTCCAAGTCCAGCCCCCAAATCGAGAGTCCAAGTCTAGACTCCAAATCTAGAGTCAAAGTCCATCCTCCAAATCTAGAGTCCAAGTCCAGACTCTAAATATAGAGTCTAAGTCTAGAATCCGAAGTATCTAATCTAAGTCAAAAGTCCATTCCATCTTTTCCATTATACCTTATTTTTTCCACATAACAAGTAAATCAAAATGATTATATGAAAGTGTAATGATAACTCGTAATATCGACTGATCTAATACAAACACCAGGTGGCAGAGTTAATAAAGAATGTTACTGCCCGTTCTTCAATGAAGATATTTATCTCAAAGCAAGACACAAATGCCGTCAAATAGCAGGCTCTAGATGGTCCGGTTTTCTGATGTTGGTGCTTGTGCTTTGTGTGTGTTAGGGAAACTTTCGAAATCTATCACTATATAGTAGCTCAGTTCGACCCGTGTGTGAGAGATCATGGTTCAACCCCAGCCGGGTTCTGACCAAACTTAAAAATAAGTAATGACTGTTCTTTCGATAAGCACTCGGCATTTAGAAAAAGAGACATTAAAACCGATGCCCTTTGCCTTCCTACCACATTAAAGAACCCTACGTGCACATTCATTTTCCTGAGCGCACAGCAAAGGTCAAACTTTCGGATACTTCACATATATACCTGGTGACGTCTCGATAATGTGAAATATTTAAACTGGGACATAAAACCCCATTCATTCAACCATCCAATCTATCGATATCAAATTGTAAGATTCAGATGAAATCCCTTATTCATGGTGTCCAGTGTTTGCAGTTCTTAGACAAAATACTGTTTATAGGGCTTTTAATTTGTGGTTTAAACGTTTAAACTGTATCCGTTTAAAGTCATTTTGTAATATATACTATTTCTTGCATATCAGTGTATCCACGATTGTAGCGAAACAACGAAAATTGGTCTTCCAGGAAATTTAATAAACAGAAATGAAAGTTGTAACCGAATAAAGTTGTACTTGACATCAACGAAATCTATCAGGAAAAAAAATACAACACAAAATGGCGAAATCACAGGACTAGCACAACACATAATACTTTCCTAAATTGTGGGCCCACTTATTGTCAATTTGGGATGACAAGTGTCCTACAGAAATACTGTAACCACAAAAGTGGATAAAATTTTATCACTACAAAGGCACTTGAACAACGCCACTTTACATGTTGCTCGCTCAAAGTCGGGAGTTGTAAATCTGTGGTCTCAATACAGTCAAACCTGTCTATAAAGGCTATCCAAGAAACTTGTAACATTTACCTTTATGGACAGGTGGCCCTTATATAAGGTTCAAATAAACGGATTAGAGATCAATTGGGATGAAAAAATTACTGGCCTTTAAAAACAGGTGGCCTTTAAGGCAGGTTTTCATTTGATTATTATTGTACTTCTTGCCGATACATATATTTAATAATTTGTTGAAGTCGGTCTGGCTATTGTCAAATGAATCAGAGAAATTGATTTTCGACCTCCCGACCAGGTTATGGTTACAACGTTCTACCCTTGACTTATACCGAACGTTGTGACCCTCTGTAGCCCCGTACATACTTCAAATCATTCTGATACCTGAGTTTAAACATTCAAATTTTAATTATACCTGGTACGATTCTTTAATTAGACAAAATAAAAAATCTCAACCTGAAAATAGATTCGATCTTTGAACGTCTGCCAAGGCGTGCATCATCATATACCTTCATAACAACGTCTGCTATCTTGATAGATGAACTTCAGTCAAGAAGTTTTAAGAATGTTAAGTTTTACAAATTCTTTACCGAGTTTCTTTTCAACAAATTAGGAAGTATTTTGGAAGAGGTAGTCAGTTATCGCACCAATCAACATTTTAGAAACCATGTGAAGACATTTCATTCATTCAGGAAATTGTTTTAACTACCAACATGCATTTACTAGTAAAACCTTTTTCTTAACGAAATAATCATTTTAACATCACAAATTGTGAATATAAGTTAGCTATAAATGAACTTAAGTTCCCATGGCAATTGATCATTTTGCTGATCTCCCACCCCGAACATCCTCTACTCGCATTCATCAACATGGCGTATCCCTTGGACAATCAGGAAAATAAGGTTGTGCTCGATAGCAACTATAATACCAAGGAACAATTGGTATACCAATGTTGTATTCGAAAGCATCTCGCATGTAACAATCAATGCTGGGTAGCAACTACAAAACACAGGAGCTGTTGTATTCGATAACATCTGTCTGTACACGTTGATCATATCTACTAGTAATTGATGACTTTTAATGCCTCAGTCAAGACTTTTTCACTTATTGCGGGACGATCAGTTCAGAGATGGTGCAGAAAACCAGAGTGTCCGGAGAAAACTACCAACTTTCGGCAAGCGAACTGAAGAATTTTATCACTCTAGTATCTCTCCCGAGCGGGATTCGAGCCTAGGCGGTGAAAGACTGTAATTCGTAAGCGTGCTCTTACCTCGGTAACCGAGGCCCTTTTTGAGTGCAAGTTCACTTGTCAGAGTGACGCAGATTGACATTTCAGACTTCTCAGTTCAATTATACTTGTTTCAAGCCAACCAGCAAATATAAGTCCTTTAATGGTTTCCATGGAGTAGCTGTCGTTTTATCTTCAGAAAAGTGTTTTTATCTAAGTACTCTGCAGTAACAAAAATGAAAACAGAATTAACGCTTTGTGTTGTGTTAAGTGTTCTATTTGTGATGGGTAAGTGTCTGTGATGGGTGAGTGTCTACAAGTGTTTCTAATTGCCATTATACTCGTGTGCACTTTAATTTATTACGTTTTCGCTACTTGTACACTGACGCGCACCGAAATTAGCAAATAAGATTTTTTCTAATCAGTATACCAGAGTCAATGAAATATAAAATAGAGTTCTTTTACTATTTGATTTCAAAAGTATTTGGTATAAATTACTTAAATCAGTGATCAGGTAAGTAAGAAGCATGTGTATTTTTTCTGTGAGGTTTTTTTGTGCTAAATTTAGTTAACAAAAAATCATCAGAATTATGAAAAGAACATTTTTGTATAAAGCCGTGTTTTGAGAAATGTGCTCCTTTGTTTAGACTGACTGAACCAATTGCCATTATATCCAATACGCATCCAAGAGTGTAGAGTGTGTTTTTCTTATCTTCCTTTGTTATTTCATGTTTTCGTTTGTTTGGCTATCATCAAGAACATGTATTTGTCCGTGTTTCCGTTCGCTTTTGAGTTCTGCCAATACAAAACTTTTCACGAAACATAGAAGTTTAATACTGAATTAATTTATCAGCCACATACAAATTACTTATTTTTATGTAACTATAGGTATTATTTTCAATCAAAGGAACTAACAGCACTGAAGCAACTGTCAATCAACCGATACGTCCTCTGTTAGGCTTGCTAACAATGGTTATTGGCCAATGTTTATGAAAACCAACATAGCGTTCCCTTTAAACCGATCAAAACTAGTTTAAGTGCATAAAGGGCAATAATCCGAAAAAATGTCTGAACTTTGATTATGGATTAAAAATGGAAACATGTCATATCAAAATAGGCCTTAACTTTGAATATCACAAATTATTTAACTTCTAGTATCGAAACATGTGTAAATTTCGCAATTATTGCAATATATCTAACTTTCAGTATCCCAATATGTCTAGCCTTCAATCTTCAGTATTGCAGTATCACCCATATGTCGTATCATCTTTCAGTGTCGAAATGTGTTTTAACTACATGTATGTAGTGTAACAATATGTATAATTTTCTGTATCGAAATGCGTCTTAATTTTCAGAATCGAAATATAAAATTTTATGAAAAAATGAAAAAAATACTACACTTATAAATATTGACAATAATAATTATAAAGTAAATTCATCTTCAATTCTTGGTTTACAATCACGGTTTATCTTGCATTTGAGTTGAAAATGTGTACATTGACATACAAAATTACAACCTGACCCCCAAAATACCTGTTGTCAGGCCAATAAAATCATTAGCAAAAATTAGGCAACGTTATCCAAGAATTTCAATTGAGCAACATGCATTTTGATGTGAACTTTATCTTAGAAATGTCTCGTCAATCTCTATCTCTAGATGCACCATTTTGAGACTGACATTACAAAAACTTCAATCAATAGCTGTTAGAAATTACGTAATTTCTCCGAAAATAAAATTTATTAATGAATCTGCGTATCTGTCTTTGTTGTTTGTTTTGAGTGATGATAAAGGATGTAGAAAGAAGTGGGCTAAATATTTGGGATTCCATCTGATGTGTTGTATCTGAGACGAAGACGAAGAAAATCCTCGCCTCCTCCTCCTCCTCTTCTATCACAGTACGTCGGTAATTATATTAAGCAGTGTTCCGTTCTCATCAATCCATCCATCTATCTTACATTGCTACCAGTTGATATCAGAGGACTGGACAGGCAGCCTGTTTACAAGCGAATTAGTTTAGTATTAAATCTCTTGGTGGTTTCACAGCACGGTACGTGTGATTTTCTCATTACTGGATCGTTATTCTGTTAACTTTAGTGATAAATATTTAATAATTCTTCAAAAAGGTAAGTCAGAAATTGTTTTGATATCCTGGTCATAAACGTGTATCTGCATGGTATAAATATAAATACTATCATTTTCCGGATGTTTCGACTGGCACAGCATATGTTTATTGTGTTTATTGCACAGGTTCACAACTCTCATATCATGATACATTTTGAATATAGTCGAACCTGGCTTAATAACAGCCCCTGTATAAGGTCCACTTAGTTTTAAAGACCAGTTAAATTTCATCCCATTTTATCCAAATTGCTCTTTCTTCTTGTTATTTAGACCCCTATATAAAGACCACTTGTTTATTACTTAAAATAATTAGGAAACACAGGTTCATAAGTCATATATATTTTTATATAGTCGAACCTGCCTTAAGGTTACCTCTATATAAGGACCACCTGGTTTAATCCCAATATTGCTCTTTGTAATTTTAACCTCAAAATAAATGCCACCTGTCCATAAAAGCCACGTTTTTGTTTTCTTATGGTGGCCTCTTAAGTCAGGTTTAACTGTATATGTATTTACAAGCGTGTGTATTGGATAAATAGAAACCTGGATGTTACTGAACAGTACCAAAACATGGAATATTTGATTTACAGAAGTCTAGATAAGTTTATATTGTATATCCTTCAGATGTTTACATCTCCTATCTCACGTATAGACCATCTGGTAATTATAGAATTCTGACTTTACTTGAACTATCACATTTACTCTTAGGTTTCAGGCCACTTCAAACCAATTTGAAGTTTCACGTATGGTTTTCATTCCAAAAACACTTCCAATTTCTCATAATTTTCTGCTTCAGTTCTAATTTATGAAAGAATAAACAATGCTTGGTTCAATTTTATAACAAAAAACACCTAATTCAAATTTCTCAGAATGTAATGCTTCAGTTCTAATTTATGACAACAATGCTTGTTTGATGTTTTTTGTTCATTTTATTACCAAAACATCGGATTCTAATTACAAGTAATTTTCTGCATCAGTTAAAATTTATTAAAACAATGCATGTTACCATTATCGTATAATTAATTCTAAGTGAAAACACTCATTAGTTCTTCTAAAACTATTTTTCTGTCTGCAACGCCGTAATACTTTTAAAGTGCATTATGATCTTGCACCTTTCAAAAAGGTAATTTTGTGCAAGTACGTTTATTCACGTTTTTTTTTAAATAGCTTAGCTGATCTTTATTGGATCTTTGGAATCTGTATTTTTTCAAATATATTTTAAATCACCTTATCCTACACATAATGATACTTATTTATTTCAACTTGTTTAACACCAAACCCAGGGAAACTATAATTGAAAGTATTGAACTTATAATTGATTGCACACAGTTGGGGATGAAAGGGCTAAGGGCTGTCCAAACTTGCTGACACCATTGTCACTTACAGAGAAATGGTATAATTTCAAAAAACAAAACATGGTATATGAAAATTTAATAAAGTAAAGTTTAAAGAGAGTAAACACGGTTTTAGGAGATTTAGTTTATTAAATTTTTATATACCATGTTTTGTTTTTTATCATTTAATACATTTAAAAATGTTATCTGACATATTGTAATTCAAGACATTTAAAAATGGTATACGACAGGATGTGTTTAGAACCTTTTGGTGCGAAAAAGTATACCCTATCGATCACATCATGTTCATGAATTAGCACAAAGGCAAAATAGAATGGTTGGCACCAAAGTGGCACGTACTTGGCAGTACACAAAATAACTCAGCATATGTTGGCATATACATCAGAGTTGTTAAAGCCACGATCACATTTATATTTTCATCCACTGATATAAAAGACACGGAACTTCTCAATCAACTATACTCAACCTATAAATGGATTTTCACGTCTACTGCCCCAATTATATTTTTGTCTTTTCATGTTTGCTTGTTTCTTTCGTGTGTTGTTTTGTGTGTTTTGGTAGCATCGGTTAAGACCTTGTAACTTGCTTCCTCGTATTGTACCTGGATCTCGCCATTGGATACCATTTTGTCATCATGCTTGGTGTACATAATAAAGCCGGCATTATATGTTATAATCAGGACTTGTTTATATTGAACATTGATTTTTACTGTGAAATCATTAATTTTCGTGGTGTCCAAATTTTTGTTGTTTTCGTAAATAACCTGACCCATGAAATTATTTGTCGACGAAATCATAGTATATATGACAAACGAACCTAAATTACAAACTATAGATTACAAATTTACCATTCCACGAAAAAGTATTTTTCTTACAACCACGAAAGTTGGATACCACGAAAATAGATGATTTTACAGTATTTATTTCTAAAAGTGATGTAGGCATGATTGCTATGACTATTACCAAGGTTACATCTACAGTAAGTACAGGTCTGTCAAAAGTTAAACAATAAGTTAACGAATTCGCGCCGACTCGGCAGTTCATTTCGACCCTTCATTCCTGTATCTCGACAACTGTGCAATTTTTGGCACTAGCTAGCCACGTTTTGGCAACTCAGTAATCGAGTTTCGACTCCTGTTCGTTAGCTCAATATTGAACTTTCGACATGCCTGTACTGTAGTTTGTAATGCCCTAACCGTTATCATATGAGATACAACAGTTGTTATGTCACTCTTGCTTTTATCAACATGATGCCAATTTTTCTAGTTACCGAAAAAATTAGCTACAGTGTAAAAACAAAAAAATTATAATTTCCCACTTCACGTTTTTCGATTAAACCCAATTACCAATTCCTAAATATATATCGACCTGTCTGCTATGATTGCGCAATAGATAATTAAATGCATGTTCGACTGATCTCCATGAATGTAAATAAGTGTTTGAACTATATGGATGATGTATCATGATATTGGAATCTCTTAGGGAATATTTTTACACTAAGAATTTTTATCGTTTTCTTGAAATAGTAAATGCACTTAGGCTTAAAATGATTTTGGATATGTTGCAGTCTTCTAATAGATTCTAATCTTTATCTTCAGAGTGGAGTTCGGATAAGACAAGCCGACATAAACCATTAAACAAGACATCCCTGGCTGACTGGCTGCCTGCTCTATTTTTGAAACTCCAGGATTACACTTATCTGTGTTTTATACGTATATTAGTATACCTTCTTCCAATATATATATAAAAGATTGATAATGGCCCGTTTTCGATCAGAATTACACGTGCCTGTGAAACGGGATGAAATGACTTTTCAAGATCGGCAAGTTAAGTCTTGGGAGGATATGGAAGTAAGAATGTCTAATCGCCGTAAAGAGTGGGACGAGGAATTTGAAAGATTAAGAAAGGATTTTTTTAAGTTGAAGCCGACCGAGAATAGTTCAAATGTTGATAAGATAGAGCATTTAAACACGGCATATGAAGCGGACCCTTTTGGAAACCAGCGGTTTAACGTCCGGTTTGACGTCAGCGAGTTCCGGCCGGAAGAAATACAGGTCAAAGTTCAAGATAATAAATTAACGGTGAATGCTAAACATGAAGATAAATCTCCAAAATCGTCAGTTACTAAGGAATACAGTAGACAGGTGGACATTCCTAGCAACGTGGATCAGGAAAAACTACAATGTTTGTTAAGTAAAGATGGCATATTGTCTGTAGATGGACCGGTCAAAGACCAACTAATGACGCAAAATAAAATGCTTCCAATTCAGCATTCACCAACGGCCACGCAAAATAACCAAGTGGCAACAATTACCACGTCGTCTCCTCCAGCTAAGCCACTAGAGGTAGCCACAGCTGTCAAAAATCCTATCATAACAGAACCGGATGGCTCCCGTAAGTTACGGCTTTCTGTCGATGTCGGAGAATTTAAACCAGACGAAATAGTTGTCAAAACAGCCGACAGGAAGTTGATTGTTCACGCTGAGCATGAGGAGAAACTGTCTGGCCGTACGATGCATAAAGAGTTTAACAAGGAATATGAACTACCAGAGAGCGTAGATCAGTCAGCCATTACTGCTTACATCGGCGAGGAGGGTAAACTATTTGTTGAAGCTCCCCTTAGACCAGCACAGAAAAGATATTCAATTACACAAAGTCATGACGTCAGAAAAGTAGTAGTCACTAAAGAATCCCAAGTGACCATCACAGACAGTCAAAACAGACCAATGGTCACCATTAACGTTCATAGGCGTTAGCGGAAGTGGATAATGATTTTAATTGGATATTTAAATTTTGTGTTTGATCACGAGGCTTTACAACAAGAAATACCGACCCGTATTTTTGTTTTTAAGAGAAAATTATTTTATTTACTGTTTCACAACGGTCAGTTGTAGCTTGTGATTGGTGTATGATAGTGTTGGATAGTTATAAAGTCGCAATAAGTCATGCGGTATCCAACACGAAACGGATTTTGATGGATAAATTATGAATAGAAAAACGTGTATAACCCAGCAGGTGGGTAAATGCGAGAATTCGTGCGTAGTGATTTTTATTACAAGAAAATATGTTATGCTTCAATAGTTCCGTGTTGTGAATATCCAGGGCTTTCATATATCCATAGATTATACGTAAGATTGTCAAATATAAGGAGTTTATGTGGTAACCTGTGGATTGCTGCCATAGATCAGGCGATAAAAGTTGGCGTTTATCTGTTTATCATGACGTAGAGATGTGTTATCATGGCGTAAGGATATGTTACAGTCCCGGGTGTATCATTTTACCACTAAGTTCATCCGCGTAATGGTTGGATTACATTTTATCTATCTTGGCTTTCGATCAGTTGGTTTAAGTACTAAAATATTATCTAATGCTAAAAAAGTCACGTGATATTTGATTTTGAAGTTTACACGTGATGTGCCTATGTATCTACTTCACAAAAGGAGAAAAAAGGTTTTTAAATTAACAAAAATTGTCTAGAATCCAATTGTTTGTGTAATCCTTCAAAAGTTAAAAAATATTAGACCATTGAGTTTCTTTTAAAGTCAAAAGGGTTTTCTAACAATACGTCATATATCATGTTTCATTTTTGAATTTCATCCAAAGTACACGTGCAGTCGGCCATTAAATAACAGTGATGTATGTATACATGAGAGTTTATAGTAACTGCTGAGTCGGCGAGCTTTTATGTGGGATTTAGTGCGAGTATAGGTGTAATCATAACTAAAAGGTGTATATGATCATTTATATATTGTATTTAATGTTACGTGTCGTACAGATGTAGATAATGAAAAAGGACGAGGGTTTCCGATATTATTGTAAAACCATTTTAGCAATGTCAGAAATTTCATGTTTTTAATTTATTTAATTTATAAATGACAATATTTATGATCTTCAAAAGTTTTGAGTATTATTTCATTTTTTTATGCTTACCGATCTAGAGCTTGATTTATGTCACCCCTAATAAGGGCAAAATTAAGGTGAAATCAGTGTTCATTCTAGAAGGAACCGTGGGTCCATTGATCTATTTTGTCTAATGATCCAATTGTTGAGTCCTTAGTGGGCCATATTTAACATTAAATGAATGCCATGGTATTAATGTTATTGTGTTTAAGAGGAAAGTTTTTGAAAATTCATGCCCCTTTTTGAAACATTCTAGCTAGATTAAGCATTGAATAATTATGAAGATAATAATATATTTGGATCACTAGTTATTAAAATTAGAAACTTATATACGAAAACTTTCCGATTCAATTTTAGCATAGAATCTTATTTTTTCTTTGCGTTTTGTTTATTAACAAAAAGAAGAATGCCATCACGTGTCACTACAGTTTTACATGGATGACGCCGCGAGCCTGCAAAATTCAAACGTTGATAATGATTATTAACTTTTGACACTCATATACAGAATTTGAATAATAAAGCATGTGTTGTCCCACAGGGGCCAGTTTCATAATAAAACTTAAAAATACCCATTTAAGTATATAAAAAGAGTAAAGGGGAACAACGAATCGGATCTTTGACTTGTAGGTGCTCCGGCAAAATTCTACATTATTTTTTAATTTGTGTCCGATCATCGTGATCTTGGTGTCATTTTGTTCCCAGATAATATGCTAGAATACATGTAGAATTTTGTCGGAGCACCTACAAGTCAAAGATCGGATTCGTTGTTCCCCTTTACTCTTTTTTATATACTTAAATGGGTATTTTTAAGTTTTATTATGAAACTGGCCCTGTGTTTTGTCCCTAATCTTGCTCGTTTTAGGAGTAATACCAATGTTGCTCTTGATCCTGGATTTATTTCGTGGAATTTCCAATGCAAAATGATTGTTTCCGTTTATATCAACATTCAACTAATTTTGTTAAACATTTCACTGGTCAAACTTTTTAGCTCATTATTCCAGTCTTTCAGACACCCATAGCAAGTGAGTATGCAGAGCACAAAAGTCTACACTGGGGTCCAAATGGGAAACCTTTAGATTGGACTCCTACATTTGTTGAAATATCTCAAACAAATATACAATAGCTAGATAATTTAAAGTTCAGATGTTGTATACTTGATGCAAGTAGTTTGCATAAACCTTTATATTGGGATCCCAAATGGGGAAACTGTATAGGGGCTCCGCGGTTTACAAATCATTTTCTATGATTGATTAGGCAAATGTTACTAAGTTATATATTTTTCTTGTAGTATAATTTTTAAAAAATGTCTGGCAATTTTTTGTACAAGCATTACTAATGATAAACATCCCGAAACGACTGTATAGTGCTGTAATTAACATAATATGTAATTTCAGGGTGTTTACTATTAGGGTTGTTAAAACAAAAGAACAATTCAAAATTAGCATGTGTTTTCAATATGCTGATAGCCGAAAAACTGCCTGGAAATAGCGACAATGCCGAAAAGCTGCCGCTATATAGAGGAGCGAGATGAGCTGCCGATCTGACATTTATAATTCGTTAACTCACTGCTAAACTTTCGACAAGTCTGTACTTTACATAAACTTAGTACTTCATACCAACATGGTACACCCTCATGTGCCAATATTTTGTTGTCAATCAGAACAGCTGTATCATGGCGGGAATCTCGGTCGGTTGCCAAAAATTTTAACGATTTTCCTTAAATTTGATTCTAACTTTAAAATAGCTCACACCACACGTGCTTCGTAAGTAATGCACGATATTTGGTTACAGATTACAAGTACAAACCCCCGTTTTGTATATTTAAACGGTATAAGTTTTCAAGGTAATTATTCCACTTTAACGCTAAATTATTTATTTTATTGACGTAAAAACAACATTTTCTAGCAATCTTTATAGCCATCAGTACTCACGAAAAATTCCAATTCATCAAAGGAATTTGTTGTAAAATAAAAGAAATAAAAGTAGTCAGCTATCCAAGTATGTTAGCAATGTATACGTAAGTAATTAAAATATAAGTAAAAACCTTTACCCTTCATCTTGACACATCCAAAAAGGTCTGAAAGCTTGAAATTTCCTTTGCTGCCTGAATGGCTACAAAGTTCGAGAAGTTAGTTGAGTCCCAATCAAGGTCACCACGATGATTTTCAAAAGTAAAACTTTCAAACATCTAGTCGTGGACCGAAAGACATAGAGGCTTCAGTCTTTACATGCAGTTTCAGTGATTGAAGATCAACATTGATATTGATTTGTCTCGATCTTCGTCCGAATATAATGTCAGAATATATATCCCGTGCAATTTAAAAAAGTTGACCTTAACCTTCATTCAAGGTCATAGTGATTTTAAATAGTTATTTGGACGGGTTTCTAAAAGGTTGAAACTTGAAATATAGCAACATCACATATTAAGCCTTAGCAAGAATTAAAATGCTCTATTAGATAACAATAATCATGTGCTTCTTCATGTATGCAGGTGACCATATCAGGTCCATTTGGTCAAAAATGGTACAATCTTCTTATTTTTGGACTAAGGCCTCTTGTATCAAAATGTCATTTGTAAGACTTAATTATTAGTTATGAAGTCACACGTGCAGATGTGACTAGAGGTGCTTACCTTTCCAGAACACCCGGTCTCACTTCTCTGGTAGAAGTTCATCTCTTTGCCAAAGTTTTTACTTTAATTTGCTTATATGATTGTCAACTTGGCATGGATCTGTATGTTTTTGTTACAAATAAGCTAAGTTTGTCCATGTGTATTGTATGGATGTAAAATGTGAGTTTTTATCATAATTATTGCATACTTCCAGCCTCTATCTCTAAAACCGTTTCAGGTATGGATTAGATGACCATCTTTAGGTTGGATGACGTAAGCGACCCTGTATGTTGTAACCGGAAGCGGATGTTTCAGATTCGTACACGATTACATAAGCCATGGATCACACCTGTTATTTTTCACTTGTATCCAGAATTAGATATTTCTACATGATAAAACAATTACGTAATGGCATAACTGGCATATATTTGTATAGAAATGCTCTTGAGACTTCTTAATTGGCGTAATTAGTTAAAACAATTTACATTTGACTAAATAACATTTAAGTGGTAGACAATAGGCCCAATTATTTGTCTTAATAATGGCAGAGACATATAAAACCCGGTTTTATATGTCTCTGATAATGGTATGTTACTTTTTCATATTGCTTCCATGGAAGCGATATATAAAATGAAATGCGCAATCGTTAAGGTAACGATGGCGCTTATCCAATCCTACAGTACTATGGTCCGCCAATATGTTATTGGTCCATTATGGTTCGCCAGGATTTTATGGCACTGGTATACCGAGAACAGAGTACTTTGGCCAGTATGTTTCTCAGTAGTGGTATGTTGTATTTGTGTTGTCTATTTATATATTTATTTGTTTATATATATATTTTTTTATTTATGTTTTCCTGAGGAACCTGTGCTACTATAGTATTGTCTTGGGGAGTATAGTGCCTGAGCCGAAGGCACTATACTCCCCAAGACAATAATATAGTAGCACAGATCTTTCAGGAAAACATAATAATGTATTTAGTACATCACATGACACTATAAAGCACTGTGCATCTTAACCGTTGTGTGCCCTTTAAATTTACAGACAGACATTAAGACACAAGGCAATTCCAATTGTGTAGTTTGCAATCCGAGAACACCACTATGGTCCGCCAGTATACTGAGAACAAAGTGCTTTGGCCAATATATGTTTCTCAGCAGTTGTATATTGTATGCTTGATGAGACCACTGTGCCAGTACTATGGTCCGCCACTATATTTATACTGAGAACACCACTATGGTCCTCCAGTATACTCGGGGAACAAAGTGTTAAGGCCAATATATGTTTCTCGGCAGTGGTATGTTGTATTTATGTTGTATATAGATACAATATGTGTGCTGAGACCACTGTGCCAGTACTATGGTCCGCCACTATATTTATACTGAGAACACCACTATGGTCCGCCAGTATACTGGGTACAAAGTGCTATGGCCAATATATGTTTCTCAGCAGTGGTATGTTGTATATAGATACAGTGTGTGTTATGATGTTTATCATTAACATGTAATGAGTATTTATGTATTCTGTATCATACAGTACAGACCTGTCGAAAGTTCAACATAGAGCTAACGAAGAGTCGAAGCTTGACTGTCAATATATTGTACAGACCTGTCGAAAGTTTAACATCGAGCTAACGACGCCTGGCTGCTGAGTGGCCTAGATATTATGGATGGCAAAAGACCAAAATGTTAAAAGAATGCCCAGGCCCCAGTTTCACAATCATTCCTTAGCTAAGATTTTTCTTAACTTAAATCTTGCAAAATTTCAAATCTTTATAATTTTCTTAATTTTCAAGATATTTAGGAATTTAAGGTGTCGATTTTTAAGATTACTGCTAGATTAAAACATTTGCATTTAGTTTAGACAAAAATATTCATCAGTAGTTCCAAAAAGAGAATTACCAAAATTTGCTAAATTTAAGTTAAGGAAAATCTTAGCTAAGAAATGATAGTAAAACCGGGGCAGGTACCGAGTAACGAGAGGCAGAGATGAACTCCTGATTCAGTACCAATTCGTTCAATAAATGTTAAACTGTAGACATGCCTGTACTGTACATGGAGGGGATGGTCTCGTCAGTACACATTCTCGATACTCAGCCAGTATCAACATCTGAAGGTTAACTGATTGTAAATAAACAAACTGCATGTCAGTATTATCTTCTAGTCACAGATTGATGGAAACGTCAGACAGACGAATGGGCGGTCTAATGCATTTAGGTTTGCTAATCTACTATAGTACATGTCTATTCAACATTAAGCTGACGAATAATTGCCGAAAGGGCGGCTCATCTGGCTCCTAGTTAGTTAATATATCCATGTCTTAATTGTCAGATTTTTGGCCACTTCAGCTATCCATACCTCGGCAACCAATCTTCGATTCTGTAGTGTTACCCTTTCGACACATCTGTACTATTAAGTATTCCCGGTGCTTTCTAAATTCACTCAGTAAAGGATTATCCAAGTGTGCTGTGCTCTGGTATACACTGCTACCATGGTGGCTCAATTGGTTGATAGCCCGAGATTCCTCTGGCCCGAAATTTTTTTTTTTTTTTATCAATTTCGGGCCAGAGATCGGGCTTCATTATTTTACATAACGTGATGCCGTTGAAATCCTACGGCAGGGTAAGATTTAATTTGGCGGATATGTTCACTTTATTTTCACGGGCATTGGGTAATGAACCAGTCAGATCGCTTACCTGAACCTTTATTCACAAGAATCCATCGAAAAAACTACGTGGCAACTCCGTTTTATATCCATTCCAGCCATATAAATCCAACACATGTGTATCAAAAGGGAGACTTTAACCCGCGAGATCTCGCGTTATTTGAATATCATAACATAAAAAATGGCGAGATGATGAAGGATGTGTTGGATTTATATGGCTGGAATGGATATAAAACGGAGTTGCCACGTAGTTTTTTCGATGGATTCTTGTGAATAAAGGTTCAGGTAAGCGATCTGACTGGTTCATTACCCAATGCCCGTGAAAATAAAGTGAACATATCCGCTAAATTAAATCTTACCCTGCCGTAGGATTTCAACGGCATCACGTTATGTAAAATAATGAAGCCCGATCTCTGGCCCGAAATTGATAAAAAAAAAAAAAAAAATTTCGGGCCAGAGGAATCTCGGGCTAAATTGGTTGAGTACTCGTTCTGTATGCTAGAGGTTGGACCAAGACTTGTGAAAATAGTTAGTGACTTTCTTTTGCCAAGCACTTGGCATTTGTAATTGATAGTCATCAAGGGTCCATTCGGGAGAGACCTTAAAACCCGATGTCATGTGTCACGGTAGGCGTATCACGCTAACCACCACCCCCGCACGCTAAAGCGCCGACAAACATTAAACCATGAGCGCATTTCAAAGGTCAGAATTTCTGCCATATTACCTTTATCTGGTGACGTTTCGATATAAGTGAAATATTCTTGACTAGGACGTAAACCCCAATTCTATGAATCAATTCTGGCACATGTGTTTTACACATGTTTTATATAGAATATTCTTGCACAAAACATACATCAGTAAGTAAGAATGTTGTTAATTGATAAAGAAGGAAGTTGGGACGAACTCAAACATTTACATGCAAAAGCTACAAGTATCCTAGTGGTAATAATAACACCTGAAATCGAAATTTATTTTTAACATCGATAGTGGTTTCTTTCCACTGCGTTGTTTTAGAAAACGAGATCTATTGCTTAATGTGCGCTATGTGTTTAAACCCGGTTCTAAATTTTATTATACACTGAATATGTAGCCATCTCTTCTATAAGAATATATTGACTTGGAATTGACAGAAAAACTTCGAATGTGGGATAATATTGTTATGAAGTAACTCCGTTATTCCATACAAGAGAAAAACAACAAACGCCTCTTGGCTGTTTACTTTTATAATTTCAGAAGATTTTGTAAAAGAGTTCTATATCTTTTTACTATTGTTTTTATAAGAAGATATTGACAGATACTGTCGGTCGGATTATAATTATTGCTGTGAGGTAATTCTATAATCCCTGGCGATAGAAAAGAACAAACGCCTCTTAACTGGTTACTTTAATACATGTAATTTCAGAGCAATTGCAACACGTGCCTAAATATTTCATTTTAGTCATAGTTTCTATTGACAGAAAAAACTTCAACAATGAGATCTATTGTTTTAATATGTGCTAGGGTTTGAACCCGGTTCTAAATTTTATAATACACTGAATATGTAGCCATCTCTTCTATAAGAATATATTGACAGACAAAAACTTCGAATGTAGGATGATATTGTTGTGAGGTAATTCTGTAACCCTCAACGATAGAAAAAGACAATACACGCCTCTAATTAGCTGGTTACTTACAATTACAAGAATGTTTAACACTTCTACATCATTGTGTCATTGTTTCTAAAAAAAATTAATAGAAAAATACCTTTAACTTTGGTGAGGTTATTACACAACCCCGAAGATGAAAAACGGCATGCGTCTATCAATTGGTTACTAGTACTTTACTAATTTCAGAACAATTCCAAGATTGTTTAATAGTTCTGCCATTGTTTCTATAAAAAATATTCACAGGAAAAAAACCTTCATTTGTGGAATTATATTGTTGTGAGGTAATTTCGTTATCCCTAACAACAGAAAACAACAAACTCCTCTTAGCAACCTGTTGATCATTCATTATATAAAACATCATACAGAATATCTGACAATTATACTAACAATATTTGGCGGGAGTATGTGTGATCATCTTTGCCAAAATATTTGTCTATGATGGCTATAACTCGGTAAGACATCAAAAACAACTTATTAGGCATGATTCATATAAATGATATCAAAGAATTCAAAAACATAAGATCTCTCTCTCTCTCTCTCTCTCTCTCTATATATATATATATATATATATATAGATAGATAGATAGATAGATAGATAGATAGATAGATATTTGTTTTTGGAAATAAATTTTGAGTTTCGTTTGACGATAGTACGATAGTAGGCTTTAGAAAAATGGTTTCTGGTACAAAACTGTCATGTGCTACTTTCTATTTTTTATAAAAAAAATATTCAAAAGTAGCACTTGACATAACCATTCTGAGTTACCAACATAAATGATGTGACTGGTTGGGTCTTGATGATGCTGCAATCAGAAAACATTTAAAGAAGACGGTTCAGAAAAATGGCAAAATGGTAAACCAAATACCTTACCATATCCGGTTTGATTAAAAATGTTCATCTAATCCGTCAAGTGCGTTGAAAAAGGCCAAACGGAAGACGTGTGTGTATGTGTGTACACGCTAAACAATGTCATATATTATATCTCACTCTCTCTGTGTATGTGTGTGCACGCTAGGCAATGTTATATTTACTCTCTCTCTCTCTCTCTCTGGCAATTTTGCTAGGGATACATGGATTTATATTACTGTTAAAGAAATCAAAATCATCAATTACACATAGTTTACCTGCTTGTATTTGAGAACGTTAAGGCAGTCAGGTTGCCTTGATGTGGAATCTAATTTTGGGTAACGCCGGCTGTGTTTTGGTAGGGTAATTTGGTCGACTGGTAGTAAAAATAACTTAACAGATATCTATATCTTGGGTTGAAATTGTATTTTAACAGAGTTGGTAACTTCCTGACTACCTGGCAATTATCTGCTAAATCGTTATATAAACTCTAATTACACGGCTCGCTTATAAATAAACTTGTTAACAGCAATTCAGAGAGAAATCCCACTTCTGATGCCAAACAAAATATATTGGATGATTTTAATTCATAACTGATGCTCTAAGATAAGTGTTAACTGAAAAGTAAGACTAAATGAGATCACTTAAAACGGAGTGAAGTGGGGGTAATGGAGTAATTTTACGCCAATGTCATGATTTTTTCATGGATGGTGGAGAAAACCAGAGTGTCCGGTGGTCCGGAGAAAACCACCGACATTCGGCAAGTCAACTGACACAAACATTTTACACTAGAACTTTGTGGAGATTTGAACAGGATTGAAACCTACGGTAGGCGGAGAGGTATTTGTGCAATTTAGAACATTCGACCACTGAGGGCACATTTTTCTGCTACTCAGATGTTACAGTATTATCCAATATATATGTCTTGTCAGATACCGTCATTATAAGATTAAGTTGATTAAATGTGGATTTATGCCCCAAAGAACATTTTACTAACATTAGGACGTATACAGCTACATAGGTAAAGTGACAGATTTTATTTACCTTTTTGCAGTGCTTTCAGAGCAACGTGCAAGAGGTTCTACAGCCCCACGCCTACCGTGACATGGGGCAACTTGTTTTTTAAAGGTCTATTCCGAACTTAAATTTCTAAATACCGAGTGCTTGGCGAAAAAACAGTAATTACGTATTTTCGAGTATTTATCAGATTATAACCCCGACCTCTCACATACGGAGCAAGCTTTCTACCAACAAACCTTCGACATCAGATAAAACATGCGCTTGTAATCAAAATCAAAAATTGAAAATAGCTGTGCATTTATAGTGTCAAGTGACTACATACATTAGTTATAGAGTTCATCAAGGAAAAAGAATAACGGTATTTAATTTTTTCAAGTACATATATATATATTAGAAACAATACAGATACAAAATTCCATCCCTCTCAGTGACATTAATATTACCAATGTACCCACCGTCACGTTCGTCTTCCAGACAATAGAATTCAAATAAAGGGAAACAACTCGGGGATTGGGCTTTTAATAGAAAACAGTACCGGATATATCATGACTGTTCAAGTTTGTACTTCCGTACAATTAATGTACGTCTTCCAGAGCATCGATACACACGTCATTGGTCGTTCATCGTCTTACAGATCACACGGTCTCTGTAAACGGTCCCAGACATCTGGTTTGGTTAAACTTTGTTTACGGACTTCTGACAATACAGATATCATATGCTTCTGGGACGATCCTGTATATCACATCTGAAAATCTTATATCTAAAAAATCCAGAATTTAAACGTGACAGAATGGTTGTAATACTGGGGTTTGACCCAGCATTCATTACTTCCATAACTGCAAAACATCGTGGTGATCTTGTATGACCGTCGTTTGGTGGCTACGGTATTCCTAAAATCACGTATATGGAAACCCGATATTCGCAATCATTTCTCAGCCTAGATTTACCTTAACTTAAATATAGCGTATTTTGGCAATCTTTACGGAACATAAATTACAAATTTTCGCCAAAAATAAAATCCTTATATCTTATAAGCTTTCAGTTATCTTCAATATGACAACTTTAATTCCTGAATATCTTGAAAGATTTCAAAAATGCCAGATATTAATCAAGGAAAATCATAGTTAAGGAATAATTGTGAAACGTACCAGGCCCCGGTTTCACAATCATTCCTTAGCTAAGATTTTCCTTAACTTAAATTTTGCAAAATTACAAATCTTTATAATTTTGTTAATTTGTAAGATATTCAGAAATTTAAGGTGACATTTTAAAACTCACTTCCAGATTAAGATATTAGCATTAGTTTTGAACTTTTGACAAAAGATATTCATCAGTAGTTCCAAAAAGAGATTATCAAAATTTGCTAAATTTAAGATAAAAAAAATCTTAGCTAAGGAATGATTGTGAAACGTACCAGTGCTTCGTTGTTGTACATAAATAATCATCGTTGATAACAAAACCTTTTAATACAATTTAAAATTATTTGGCTATCGACAATTCATTAACTTCAGTTATTTGCAGACAGTCAAATTTTTCAATTTTATAATGAAAATGCCGATATATGCTTTAATGTTATCACGTCTTCAAACTGTGTGCGCAAATTAAATGATATAATTTGGAATAAGAATCGATAAAATTCCTGGAATATCAATTCAATTTCTCATTATTTAAAACCAGTTACAATCGGTTTTTTCCAATCTGATGTGATTTGGCACAAATCCAACAAGTGTTGATAGCGTTGCTGATAAGTTAATCCTGTTGGTATAATGTACTTTATGCTGTTATGCATTTTTAGTTATTGATCTAGACAGGCCGTTTACAGCTCAGTGATGTGTTTCTCACCAATTTAATCAATTCGGTAGCATTAACTAAGTGGTGATACATTATACAACGATTCCCGCTGTAATAGTCGGCGGATGTTGTTTGCAAAGCAAGATGCACTTTTACTTCCGGAACACCAGGCGTCGCTTCTTGAAGCTTCTAATGGCTGTCCGTAATTTTAAGTGTCTTTGCTTTATGTTTTGCTTCCGTGTGGATTTCTGGTAATATGATATTTGGGTACACAGATATGTACCACTCTATATGGACACTTGGCTCATACCATTTATGATCATGAGCAAATGAGTCGGTACATAGGTCAAGGTCACAAGTGGAAATCTCCAGTGAATGGCATTTGTCTTTCACTGAAGAGATTGCTCTAGTTAAATTACAAAAATACTTTTTAAATTCGCAGGATATCAAGCGGCTAGTACACTCAGAATAACAGAAAGCATCAACACTCCAGAATTAATGCAAATGAATTGCTTTTATATACATTAGAATATATAACGGACAAAACATTAATTCTACCGTATGTCTTTGCAATCGAGATAATTGATTAAGCAATTATATCTGTCTTGTATTTCGCAATATTACATGATTAATGCGTAAAACCACCTGTCGCTACATCATTAGTTAATTGATGTTACAACAATCAGCTATATAAGATAGGATATTGCCAAGTAAACCCCAAGTACCAAGCCGTTTTTTACAGTAAAGACCTGTCGAAAATTTTAACACAAAGCTAATCGGAATAGGAGTTGAAGCTGGGCTGCCAAAAATGACCAATATATGTCAGCTAGTGGTAAAAAAAGCTGACGAGTGAAAGATAAAAGATGCCAAAAAAGCTGGGGAGATATATTGCTAACGAGGGGCCGAGATGAGTTGCCGATTCGTGAGCCAAGTGATAAACTTTCGACAGGTCTGTACTTTGTTTGATTTGGCATGCGGTAACACCATATGTAAATTATAAAGTATAATATGCAGTAAAATTATGAAGATTAAATACTTAAAAGATGAGCCAGCCATAACTCCCATTTACATAAATATACCGACACCTGTTGTTATTTCGACTTTTATTGGATCATTGAACTTTTGTAACGTGGATATCTTCTTCAAACTTATACGTTATTTCACTTTTGATTGGATTTTTGTAACGTGGGCGCTAAATGGATATCTTCTTCAAACTTATATGTTATTTCACTTTGATTAGACTTTTGTAACGTGGGCGCTAATTGGACATCTTCTTCAAACGTATATGTTATTTCACTTTTGATTGGACTTTTGTAACGTGGGCGCTAATTGGTTTTCCCTTAGACCTATATGTTATTTCACTTTTGATTGATTCATTTGACTTTTAATAGGTAGGCGCTAATTGGATACATTTGTATTTTCCTCCACGTTTAATTACTTGATAAGAAAAAAACAACAACAAAAAGGTCAGGCGACTAGTGTTGGTAAAACTGTTGATTAGTTCATTAAGATACCCATTACTCACCTCATAAAGTTAGGTATTATGTCTTCACAACACATGTTTCGCATTTAATGGACATAACCGTTCTCTGCATAACAAATCAATCAATTACGGACCTGTTTGTAAACACCCTGGTGTGTTATTTGAAGATGTGTTCTGACACATAATCTTGCATTATTCAGGGTAATTATGAAACCATTACTGTTATTAATCCTAATCTTCCATGTGGTTGCTATTTTTATTAGATCACAACTTGTATTGGTATTAATTAATACCACAAGATTACAGTAGACCTTCTTTATAATGGTCCACAATACCTTTCCATCAAGCTTATAACCAGACTAAGTCCCAAAATTTTTTTTTATAATCATCCTCCCTCAGTTTATCGCCAATTGCAAAACCCCTTTATAAAGCCATAATTTGACTAAACTAACGATGCATGGTGATGGATCAACATTATGTGGACGCCATCAACCGGTATGACATCGCAGTCAAGATTTTTTTAACTTATATCAAGACGTCAACAGCTATAGGCGAAGTGGCAGAAATTTTTACCTTTCCAGTGTGCCCAGAGCAATGTGCATGGAGGTTTCTTGAACGTACGCTCGTACAACGCCTGCCGTGACATGGGACATCCATCGGTTTCTTTCAAAAGACCTATTCGGATAATAATTGGTGACCTCGGTATACCAATATTGGTGGGCGGAACTGGATATTTGATAGTACAAGGCCTTTCATGTTAACTTTTTTATTCTGTTTGTTCATCTAAGATAAACTTATTACGCTAATTATTACAACAAGAACTAACTACAGTCAAACCTGTCTATAAAGGCCACCCAAGGGAACCAGTAAAATTGTCTTTATAGGCAGGTGGTTCTTATATGCAGGTTGAAAATATTAAAAAGAGGAATTGAGATTTTTACTGGTTTTTAAAAGCAGGTGGCCCTTATATAGAGGTTGCCTTTGAGATAGGTTGGACTGTACTCATTTATCAACTTGAAGCATTCTGAAGATGATCACACCGAGAATAAGTATGTCCACTTATTTGTAAGTACTACTGTGATTTATTATTAATTAAAGGTGTGTCTTACTTACTTTGAACTCAAAGGTAGTACACTTTCTAACGATTTATCAAACCCACGCATCATAGAACTTTCTTCTTATTTTACTTGTCGAAGTCTTGGCTTTTTCATCAACGCTTATCATCAACGGAACAAAAAGTGTGTAGACAGACACACATGTACTTGGCAACATGTACATGTCCGAAAACCCGGACCTTACAGAATTTAAGCTTATAATTTTTTTTATCAGTGGGTCGAATAAATGCTTGTTCTTCCTTGTTTTTGTTTACAGTTATCTTATTGACTTGTATTGTGTTGTATGTTCTTGGTCGCGTTTGCTGTTACATCATGGTACACGTTTTTCGGTTGTAAATTTCTGTCTTCTGCCAAAAGGTGTTTGATTTCTCGGGACTATAGTAATGTAACCAAGAACGCGACACAGAAACAGTTGTCCTGAAATTGTTAAAAGAAGACGGAATCTCATAACAATAAACGCTTCAAATCTATAGGAAACAAACAGTCGCTGAAGTAATACAAATAGCAAAGGCTTATAAAGATCCATCCATAGCCAAGGAAGTCCTTAATTGTAGTATTTTGTACATTTAATTCATTGCTACATGCATGCCAAAATCGTACTCACCAAGTAAAAAGACTTTAAATAACACGCGCATACCAGAAACACGTAAAGACCTATAAAGATCATTCATAGCCAAGGACATCCTTACTTGTAGTAATTTGTACATTTAATTCAATCCTACATGCATGCCAAAATCTTCCCAGTCACTAAAAAAGGCTTTAAATAACACACGCTTATCAGAAACTTGTATTTTTTTTAAAAATTCACATGTAACCAAAAACACGACATAGACACAAATATCATGAAAACGAAAATCCATAAGTAACAAACAGTTGCTGAAGCAATACAAATACGTAAGACCTATCAAGATCTATCCATCGCCAAGGTGGTCCTTAATTGTAGTAATTTGTACATTTAATTCAATGCTACACACATGCCATAATTTTCCTCACCAATAAAAAAAGACTTGAAAATAACACACGCTTAACAGAAACACGTAAAGACCTATAAAGATCATTCATAGCCATAGACATCCTTAATTGTAGTAATTTGTACATTTAATCCAATGCTAAACGCATGCCAAAATCTTCCTCACCAATAAAAATGTATAAAATGTATATGTTATGATTAAATTAAAAAATGATATACATGTATATAACACTAGTACTGATGCAGTACAATTTGTAAAGACCTACATAGACCAACTCAAAGCCAAGGTTGGTACTAATTGTAGTAATCTACAAGTACATTTAATTCAATCCTACATGCATGCCAAAATCGCACTCACCAATTTAAAAAAACCCTTTAAATAACACACGCTTATCAGAAACTTGTATTTTTAAAAATTCGCATATAACCAAGAACACGACATATAAACAAATATCATGAAAACGAAAATCCATAAGTAACAAACAGTCGCTGAAGCAATACAAATAGTAAAGACCTATAAAAACCAATCCATAGCCAAGGAGGTCTTCAATTGTAGTAATTTGTACATTTAATTCAATGCTACACACATGCCAAAATTTTCCTCATCAATAAAAAAGGCTATAAATAAGACACGCATATCAGAAACTTGTATATAAATTTAAAGACGGAATGCATAAGTCACAAATAGTTGCTTTAATCAATACAAAAAATAGAGACATGTCCTAAATAATAGTAATTAATGCTAAATTCATGCCAAAATCTTCCATACCAATAGTAAAGACTTTAAACAACACACTCGGACATATCAGAAACTCGCAATTTTTTGGACAGTGTGTATTTGGGCGTTCTGTTTTGATCCTGAATAAAAATTGGCAAAGAGAAAATTCCTGCAATTTATGTTGTGTTTAGGATTGCCTTATCTGCACATTAAGGTATTTATCTCTTAAAATTTAAACCATCGGAACTATTTTTTTTATTAAAAGATAAACATTTTTTGAAAACCTGTAGACACATACATACTCTGTTGTTTTCAATTGATTAGCAAAATTGACCTAGGCTAGTAGCTATGACGTCATGAGATAACTATCAATTTCAATAAAAATACGTGTGATTTGTTTTACTCGATCTTATCTACAGACTTTAAATCAAACTCCTGAATCCAAGAGAGAAAGACTGGAGCAGAGGAATGGAATTTTTTGCCTATATCATGATATTTTTCACTTATATCGAGCCGGTCAGTGTCAGAGACGGGAGGAGAAAACAGGAGTGTCCGGAGAAAAACACCGAATTGCCGCAAGTGAACTGACAAACTGCCTCGCACCATGATTTGTCCCTAATGGTATTGGAACATAGGCGGTGAGGTGCCGTGTTCCAGGCGTAAGCGTGCGCTTTATACAAGCCGGTCAACAGAGAACCTCAACAACAAGAGAGATGTATGCTCAAGCCCCAGTTTCATAATTATTTCTTAGGTAAGATTTCCTTTAACTTAAATCTGGCAATTTGAAATCTCGATAATTTTATCAGTTTTCAAGATTTTTATGAATTTTAAGCTGCCATTTTGAAAATCAATCTAAGCTTATAAAATCGATATTTTAAATTTGTTGTAACTTAATTTTTATTATTAGTATCACAAGATAATGCCAAAATTTGCTATATTTAAGTTAAAGAAAATCTTAGTTAAGAAATGATTGTGAAACCCAGGAATAATGATCATTGGAAACAAATGATAGCTAGCAGACGATCGCGGGTAATTGCCGCCAAAATTGATTTAAAACATCAGAAACCATTCATCACGTTTGTTGGGTCTTTATCTAATTTTATCAAACATTCTTACATCTAAGAATGAAAGTAACGTTATATTCTTTCTTAATCTACTATATATCACTTCATCTCAGACAGGCGAGTTTATTTATGTATATTTTCGCTCCAAATGTGTTTTATTTTGCCTCACCAATTAACTGCACATACATCAACAGATTGGCCTGTGTAATTCCATTCTTCGTGATCATTACGTCTGTAGGTTCCGGATAAAAAATTTCGAAGCACTTACCATCTTTGGTTTGATTGAAGATGTTTATTCTATTCGGTTTTACTAATATTTAAACTCTACATCGTTCAAAGCGTGTCTTATAGTTATTGGGCAACTATGATGCCCCTTAACTTGCACATATATAGTATTCAGCGGTATACACATATTTATACCCCTCCCCCGCAAACAAGTTTGAGGGGGGGGGGTATATAGGAATCACAATGTCTGTCTGTCCGTCTGTCTGTTTGACCTTCTGTCCGTGTAAAGTCGTGTCCGGGCTATATCTCATCAATGCTTTGTGGGGGACATGATTAATCTTCATCGTCCAAAGGTATGCCCTGACCTTGAACCAAGGTCATATCGGATAGGTCAAGGTCGCAGGAAAACGTTAAATGTTGGGGCGGGGGGGGGGGGTATTTGCGTCTCAAGAGACAGTTCTAGTTTATCATCAAGTTTGGTTTTCTTACCACACTGAAGGTGATGGCAGTCGGCCAAAGTGCAGACCATTCCAGAAAGAAGGAATGGTATTGTAAGCAACATGCATTAAGCTTTTAGTCTAAGCATCTCCAGACAAGGCGGGAAATATGTACAGTCAGACGTGTTTAAGCTACACATTTCAACATGCTAAATACGGAATAGTTTGTTTATTTCAGTCACTCATTAGTACATGTATATCGTGTGATTTTTCTTAAATGTTTTACTTAAAATGTTTTTCGGCATTTAAGAAAACTCCCAGTTTACTGTGAGTCATACATTTCGTACTTGCAGGAATATCAACCACCCAACCAGAAGTTACGGAAACAAGCTTGGCAAGACACAGCGGAAACATCCGTATCTTCAGATAAACCAATCAAATTCCTTGTTACTTCTTATCTTTTAAAGTTTTTAATCTAAGTCATTTTTTTTAATCTTGAAAATTTTAATTGGTCCACTGGATGATAAAAAAAGTTTCCATGTTTTTTCTGAAGGTGTTAAAAATGTTTTTCACTTAATCAAAATGACGCCGTACAAGCTGCGTTGGTAAAAAATAAAATGATAGAATGTGTTTTATACGGTGGCTGAATGAGGCAATGCAGAAAAAAAATCCACGTGCGTACGTAGAACTATTACGTGGGAATTTTTTTCTGCATGGGCTCATTCAGCCACCGTAGTTTAAGATACTTTCGGACGAGAACAAAATTTTAGGTTGCAACTGAATTTTATGTGACGTTAGCAATCTGCGTTTAAACTACTTCTACGTGACCATGACAGATTGATTGATTAAATTGGGGTTTTTACGTCCCAGTCAAGAATATTTCACTAATATCGATACTTCATCAGCTATAGGTGAGTTGTCAGAAATTTAGACCTTTGCAGTGCGCTCAGGGCAATATGCAGGGAGGATTCTTTTACCTGCCATACCTGCTGTGACACGGGGCATCAGTTTTAAGGTCTCTTCTGAATGACTCCATTAATAAACGCCGAGTGCTTGGCGAAAGAACAGCCACTACCTTATACAAGTCATGTTTAGATCGAACCCACGACCTACCACATAAGGAGCGAACACTCTACCGTTGAGCTACCGTAATGGTGACTAGTGATAGAGAAAAAAGCTACAATATACGACATATGAGTGATCATGAATTGTTGGTTGGTTGATTGATTAAGGTTTATAACCTAGTCAAACATATTTCACTTATATTGAGAGCACGCCAGCTTGAGATGAAGAGGTCAGAAATTTTAATTTTGCAGTACCCTCGGAGCAATGTGCAGTGACGTTCTTTAGCGTGTCACGCCTACCGTGACACGAGTTATGGTTTTTAAGATCTTATACATATCATTTCTAAATACCGGTTTTTAGGCGAAAGAACAGTCACTACCTATTTACAAGTGTTGGTCAGACCCGGTCTTGTTTCGAATCCTCGACCATCCGCATACGGAGGTGATACTGTTGCAAAAGGTGAAGATTATAAGGTGTAAATATAAAATATTTATTTTAAGGTTTATGGCAAAATTCTCCAGGTACATGAAGCTTCAGAACTAAGATAAACACATGATTAATGAGCTCTGTGTGTTTATTTCCACATTTTTGTTTTTTGAAGTTTTTTTTATTGATCTTTGTGATATGTTTATATCTTTTACCAGAATACTTTTATTTTATTGAAAATCAAAACCCGGTTGATAACAAATGTGAATCAACTCTTAAAGAATTTAGTTAGATAAAACCAAATATTCTATGAATGCTTCTTATTTCTAGATTGGATTAAAATCTTAAGTGTAGGAAAATGGAGTGAAGTTCTGGTGTTTTATCCCCCCAGTCAAGATCATATCACTTATATCGAGACAGCCAGTTCTGGGATTGTGGAGGAAACCGGACGTTCTAATGAATATAGATATAGAGTGGAGTCGAGATTCTTTTACTTAAATCGATAAGTCAATTCTGGAATTTTGGGGGAAACCGGAGGTTCTAATGACAATAGAGTGGAGTAATGGAGTTAAGTTTACGTCCCCGTTAAACACTTATATCGTAGTAGTCCGTGAAAATGGGAGTATCAGAATAACAACACTCTATGACAATTAAACTGACAAAGATTATCACATTATAAGATTCGTTTATGTCGAGGCGGTTAGTCCTGGGATGAGAAAAGAAACTAGACTACCAAGAGAAAACATTGACTTTTAGCCAGATAATTGATAACGTTTCTCACTAGGATCTACCGTAACGAATTTTAACACTTTTTACCCGATTATCAAAAATTCAGTTATTGATGAAAATCTATTATAGGCCGTCTCAGTTCGAAACCCACTCGGGACAAGTCCTATCTATATAGGGTGGAAAAACGTGTCAGTTCGCTTGCCGAAAATAGTTAGTTTTCTCCGGGCACTCCGGTTTCTCCCACCACAACTGACCGCCTCGATATAACTGAAAGATTTGTGACTTGGGCTCAAAACTCAATGACTCCACTCCACTCTATAGCTGCGAGGCGCCATTTCAGAATTATTAACTATTTCAACATATGGATGATGCATTGGTCGAATTTTGCCTACAGTATATATGTATGTAATTTTTTTAAAAGATATCTAAAATATTTAAGCATACATTGTATGTTAAAATTGAATCTATTTTATATATGTGGAAATCTATTTTTACATATGCAAAATTAGATTCAATGTCGTGATATTGGTATATAAAATTGGTTTATGTTATTCTCGGTTTCGGTGTGACGTCACAGGTGAAGATGGCGACTTAAGACACCTTGGAAACGGTGACACTAACCCCTTAGATACTATAGATTTATATAGTGATTCGTACAGGCCAACATTAAAAAATAGAATAAAATTTAAGTTTGGCAAGGTTATACGACATGAAACTTTCCACAAAAAAATTATGACATTAATAAATGATTAGAGACTTTCAAAATTTATCAAAAAGTCAAAAATATTTAATTTATATAAGGTGTTAAATTTGGGAATTCGGGCGAGGTAAAAATAAAGTTTAATAGAATAACCATGGAGCATGGGGAACATTCTTTAAATTTGTTTTGTAACATTTTTTTTAAATAGCATTATAAATATTTAAATAATTATTTCATATATTTTTTCCGATTGTGTATTTCTGATCAGTAAAATATGCATGAAATTGTAATTTAACGGTGCCTCTCATTCTCATTCTCTGTATCTTAAATTCTGTCGTAATTCATTTTCTGACCCTGGTATAACTCCAAATTTTAATATTTCCATGATATTGTCATAAAACAATTTTAAAACTTAAAATTTAAAAATAATTTAAAATTATAATAACTCAGAAATCGTCTCTATTTAAATTACATAAAAAACAATATTGGTTAAAACATCCCGGGATCCATGCAACACCCGGAAAAACTTGGAATAAAACATTCTTTTATTTTTTCACTATATTTATTTGATCTCAATTTATTAAAGGTAGAATTTACATCCGATTCTTACTTACCAGTAATTAAGAGATTATCAATAAACTACAGTACCGGACATCCTGTTTATTAGACATTCCATCACCGGTAATTAATTAAAGGTAGATCTACCTTACAATATACAAAATTTATTGACAGATGTTAACTGGTTAATATAGGGATAAAGTCTTTACGATGTCCCATATTAAATATTAGTTGTCATTAAGTTGGAAAGATGTGTTAAAATGGATTTTAGGTTTATATTTTAATTTTTGATTTTTAATGTATTTAGTGATGGACCGAGTAATCGACGGCAGTAAATTAAACTTATTTAAATTCACGAAATGTTGCTATTTGTAATTCAGTTTTAATCATTTTAAATGTCAAAAATGATTATTTTACTTTTTAAGTTTCTCGTGTCTTTTACGCAAAAAATTAAGTGAAAGTATTACCAAGTTCGTGACCATTATCAACGCCGACGGACAGATCAGTCCTTTTAAAAAATAGATATAAATTTACCTATAAATTATTTTTTATAAAATCATTCCATCCATATGACAATGTTATCAAATAGACTTGACTACAAATTTCATGAAAATCGCTTAAAGACTCAAATAAAGTTTAATATCCGTGGTAAATAATAGTACATTTGTATCATTTACTATGCTATATAACGGCATGTTGTCACCGTATCTAAGGCCACCGATAACATCTTGACCTGAAATGCCCGGATGTCCGGAGATACCGACACGAGCGTGGAAAATGGAATACAATCATGTGATGATTTGACATAAGCCAAAACAACCAAGAACATGACGCAACACTGAATGAAGACACGTGAGAATTCCAGGCTACTACGTAAATATACATAATTATAAAACAAAAGATAATGAATGGTTTTGAAGGAAATGTAAAAAAAAAAAAAAAAAAAAAAAAAAAACAAAAAAAAAAAAAAAAACGGCAGATTGAAGATGTTCATCTAGTCAGACATGATGTGATCTTCAACAAGACTGGGCGCCCGTAACTGCAGTTATAATAGTATTATATTTTTCAATATAATATTGCGATTTTAAAGTTATCAGAAAGAAGTCCATCATTCGATTATTCATCTACCACATATATATAATACGGCTAGCTGTTTCCGGCAATTATTTCTTTAACTGATATTTTCCTTGACTTGAATTCAGCACAATCTTTTTCGGAACAACAAATTCGCATTTTTGTCAATGTTATAAGCTTGAAGTAGATAAATTAACAAAACATTTCCCAAATCTTAAGGAATGATTGCGATATAGTCCGGATAGTTAAACCGGTCCATATCATGCTCCTATTTTACATTTATAATGTTCTCTTTAGTCAGATAAACGCTTTTTACTGTGGGCGATCTACATGTAAATGTCATGTTCCCTTTTTACATTGAAAATAATATATTGACAACATGGCAGATTTCAGAAATCATCGAAATGGTAATGAATAGTGATCAATAATCCAAAAAATCTACTCAAATATAGTTCACATGGGTAGATTGCCTTCTTTACACTACCTGTCATCATCAGAATTCGATGACATACTTCGTACAACGCAAACTTGACATTCAAAAGCATTCAGATTCCAATTTATCATGTTTTTCTTGGAAACAAATAAACAATGTTGTGATGTGATTGTTTGAAAAAAGCCACTATCAGTAGATTTATCTTATGAAATTATGCGCATGTTCAGAAAAATTAAAAACATACTAATCCCATGTCCATATCACAATCCTTAAGCAAACTGTAAAACTTTGAAACTGACCAGCTGACGGAAGTGAGGCTGTGTGCTCTGGAAGGTATGCATCCCCTTTTTAGCTAGCTTCACCTGCCACGTTGTGTGTAATCAAACATGGAACTATGGGGTGTCAAATATATCCAGGACTATCCTGGACACAGAGGTATCATGCTTATCAACAATACTGTGATGACGGCCATAAAATGATAGGCATAAGCTTGCAATATACCTGGGTCAACAATTTATTTGTAAACAGGTTGATTTGTTGTATAAAATAAATGAATTGTAAAACATTGTTGGACTGGAATGGAGTGTAGTAATGATGTTTTATGCCAAACTCAAAATTCTTGCATGAAAATGAGATAGTCAGTTCAGGGATGATAAAGGAAATCAGTGTATACCATCAACATACTGCAAGCTAACAAACAAACTTTCTCATACTAAGATCTCAGAATCTATGCTGTAGCTCAGTTGGTAGATTGCTCATTCTGTAAGTGGGAGGTTGTGGGTTTGAAATGGGTCTGACCAAAGACTTGAAAGTGGGTAGTGACTGTTCATTCGCCAAGCAATCTGCAGTGCGAAATGAAACTCACATTTCTTTTGGATACAAACTTACAATAAACCAAGTCCCGTGTCACAGGTAGGCTTGGCATGATAAAGAACCCTGCTGTATAATGCCATCAGCACAACACATAGGCAAAATTTCTGTACCTTAGCCTATAGTTGGCAACATCTTGATATAAGTGAAATATTCTTGACTGGGATATTAAACACCATTACTCAACTCAACTCATACTAGGATCTGCCCTGATAGGGAATAACAGCTAGTTCAGTTTTCAAAATTAGACAAAATCTTCAAACAATCTTTGTCTTGACAATTTCGACATTTTCTATTGTGGTATAGAGGAGACTATTGGAAAAGTAACCAGTCTTTCCCAAAAGTTACCAGTTGGTGATTGTGGAACTGGCTGTTCTTTCAAACACTTGCTAATTATAGTGTTTACTTCTGTGTAAAACTAACACAAACCTTATAAACTCACCTGAATAATTTTATTGTCATACATCTTTCAACTTAAGGAGTAATCTTATTGATGCCACAGCATTTTAAAATGTGCGGATAACAGGAGCTTTTCTAAACTGGGTTGTATCTTAGTTACTTTTGATTCAATTCTGTTCATTTATTTGTTAGGACGAACAGAAGAGATGTTGGATTCTGAGAATCAACAAAGAGTTGATGGTCTATCAAGTAAAGTATCGAGATTAAAATCTGTAAGTAAATTATAATCATAGTTTATACAATGTCACTGTCTACTGTATCATATTTACAACAAAACTCAACTTACAAGGCTAGGGGTGTCTAGTAGTTTGTTTTGGAAGCCACAGCAAGACGAGAAAAGTTGTCTGCTACTTGTTTGGATTTTGATAAATTTTGTTGGCTACTTCCACTAAATTAACATTTTGTGAATATGTTTTGAAATACATATTATTCCACACTTGCTGTCTAATTTAAGAAGTTTGTCTTCTACTTTAAAATTTACTGAAAGAGCTACACCATGCTTGTTTAAGAGCATTGTAGATTTCTTAGTCACTGACTAGATGAACATCTCCAATCAAATTGGAGATGGTAAGATGTTTGTTTATGGTACATATGATTTACATAATTAACTATGATTCTGGTTTATCAAAACACTTTCCAGAACCTTTTCATTATTAATGTATTATATTATTGTAAGTAAATAATCATCACAACAGCTTAGCTTGCAGGGATTTAAAATTAAGTTTGGTAATGGAAGGTAGGAGCCCCATATTAAGTTTTGATGTTTTCATGCGTGATTATGTTATCAGAGAACAATCTGAAAAGGGGTCCTTTTAATTTAAAAGGACAGGTCCATTGAAATTTTTCAGTTTAAAAATCAAGGTTCCTTCCAGACCCCAGACTTACAGAATTTTCAACTCCTGGCTTTTATGTTTATTATGACCCCCACCCCCAAAGGAAGAGGGTTGTCTTTGTGACCCTTGTTATACTGGTAAGTTTTGTGTTGTTTTCCTCTCTTATTTGGTTATTATCTATAGCATATTTCTTACTTATCTCCAATTTTTTCCTTTCTTTTTATTTTATAGTTAGCATTGGATATTGAAGAAGAAACAAAAGATTCCAACAGATACTTGGATGATATGGTAATCAAACTTACTGTAATGTATTTGATAAAATATTAACCATGACATATAGGAGTGCACACTATTGAAAAATTTCATCATACCACATTTTTGTGCTCATGGATAATGATGAAGCTGTGACAGGGTAGAATTCGACGTATCACCAACCACGCCCACAATGTTCCGACACTGGCCGCCATCATGGTACCAAAGCAGCGTCACAGCAACTAATGACGTACTAGTGTCAGTGATGGCGCTATTCAGGCCGAGTTTTCATTCTTTTTGTGTGTAAATCAAGCATCCGGCCATTTGACAGAACATTGTGGGCGTGGCCGGCAATACGTCAATTTGTTAGTTGCTTCCAGATGGCAATTATTGATAATGTTCTCTCATAATTGATTATGAGGAAAGATAAGGTTACTGTTATGGGATCCTTGTTCCAATGTTTTCATTTTTTAAACAGCTCCATCATATTCCAGTTTTCAAACAAACATAACTGACCATAAATAGATAAATAAAAACATATATATATGATCATCCCAAGATAAGTCTGTCAGTCTACATCAAATTCACAAATAAAACAAAACAAACAAACAAACATATTCATCATGATTGTGAATTGATGACAGTAAAACCTTATTATAAGGCCCCTCTATAACTTTGCCACCTCAATTTTGAAGCCCCAAAAATCCATTTCTTCTATGATCTATGAAACTGGGGCCTGTACTTGTGTTTCTTATAAAATAACAAAGTTATCAAGGGGCATTATAACAAAAGGGTTACTGTATAACAAGGGGTTACTGTTCTCCTATGTGTAAATGTGTTTGTTTTTATTTTGTAGTCTAAAGACTCGGATAGTACACAAGGACTTCTGGGAGGGAGCGTGTCAAGATTAACAAACATGGTCAGCGCTAACAGAGGAAACAGAAAACTTATGTGCTACATAATTCTAGGACTTGTTGTTTTGTTCATCATTTCATATTATTTTATATCCAGAGTCAGAAGTTGATGTATTTACGTCGGGAACATTCCTTATAAATTATATGTGTATTAACATAAACATGGTACAGTCAAACCTGTCTATAAAGGTGACCTAAGGAAATTTGTAAAAGGGGTCTTTATGGGAAATGGGGTCTTATAGGCAGGTATAAATAACATGAATAAAGAGCAACTGGAATAAAATTTTACTGACTTTAAAAAGCAGGTGGCTCTTACATACATGTTCAAATAACAATTTGAAGAAAATTTGAATGGCTATTAAAGACAAGTGGCCTTTAAGACAGGTTTGACTGTAAATATTATTGAGATCCACTTATTTGCAGTATTCAATCTAGAAGGGGTCCTTGAGCCATTGGCCTGTTCCAAAAATAATAATCATGTCCAACAACAATACTGTCTGTGGACCAACTCTGATCCATGTTTTCAATTTTAGTTTAATTTTGAATAAATCCAGTTATACCCCTTTCTCGTTTATGTTTTTTTTTTCAGTTTAACCCTCTTGCTGCCAAATTAATTTCAACACAGCGTTGACAGTGCCAAATTGAAGTTCACAATGCAAAGTGATATGACATAAACAATAGATTACGTCACACACATTTGTAGCCATATGATTTCATCAAGTTTATGGCAGATTTTAATCTCAATTGTCAACGTTTTGCATTTTTGTTTACTTTACAAAAAGATTATATGTATTTTTAAGTCTTTTAACCAAGAGTTGTCAATCCCATTGAAAGGACATATGTGTCCATGTGGCAGGCAGCTGGTAGAGTACACATATGTTCATTTGGCAGCAAGAGGGTTAATACTTATCTTTTCAAATTAAAAAAATAAATTTTTAAAGTTGACATAATTTTTCAAAATATGGCCTGCCCCTTTTTTAAGGTCTTGGCTCGGATGACCCCATTAACTAAATGTCTGGATTAATAACTGCATCTTTCATTATTTATTTGTCTTATCATGTTGTGTGGTTTAATTCAATATTTAAGTAAAAATGGGACAGAACAGATCTGGGTGTTCAGATCATTGTTATTTTGCTACATCAATAGTGTGTTAATATTTTTAATATTGTAGAAATGGTTTTCATTCGATTATCAAAATATATCCATAATATTTTTTCGCACAGGACTTTCATGAGAGTACCGGTATAAGTCATTGTTAGAAACTTCATTTATAATGTATTATATTACTGCAAGTGTCAGATCATTGGGGGTAACATTTAAAAAAAAATTAATACTTGTATATTCTCAAATTATACATAAAGATTATCAAAATATTGAATGTTCATTTGGAAAAAAACGGTAAACATTACTGGCATGTAAATGCAGCAATATTTGCCAAAGTCAGCTAAGTTGATGAAATATTAAAACATATGTAAGTTAATACTCTGCTAAATTGTTACAATATGTAGCATGATATTTGTGAAGTTAAACCTGTATTTTATACTGTCTGGTAAATCTAAAAAAAAATAATCCAGAGACCATATTAAAATGTGAGAAAATACTTTTATTCAATCAAAGTCTGAGAACAATCTATTCTGTATTAATATTTGGCAAAAAGTTTCCCATGACCTCATAAAATATCGGAATTAATTATGCTGGTCATAAACAGAAACTTATGTTCATATTATGAATAAATTAGAATTATCATGTTTTGAATAAGTTAAAATTGTCATGTATTGACTATAATAATCAATTGCTGTAAATATTTATTATTTTGTTGTTTACTAATCTGTGATATGTAAAGTATATATGTACCTGATTGAAAGGGAGATAACTCTGCTATTAAAAATAAACAGAAAACAAATCTTGTCTTGTTACAAAATTGAGGCTAAGTATAACAGTAACACTGATGAACCCAAACAAAGATACCACAAAATTAACAGGTCTAATATTCAGCGAGTTCTTGTCGTGTTCTGAGAGTTTGAATCAGTTTACATGATGTTTTCCAGAGAAAATAGATCATCAATCCACTTTAAATGATTTTTTTGTCTGGAGACTTTATTTAAGTCCATATAATGTACATAAAGATTTGTTCTTTTTATCTAGGTAGCCTCAGTTGCTGAATGGTGTAAAGCACATTTTCATATTCTGGTGGGAGAATGTTCGCTTACCAAAAGTCGGTGGTTTTCTTTGGGTAATATCGTTTTCTACACTATCCTTAAACTGACTGCTTTATATTAAGCAAAATAATTTTGACTGGGTGTTAAACACCCTTATTATTTAGAGTCATTGTCAGAGGGTTTTCATTTTACATTAATTTTTTAACAGCCTTGTGTTTTTTAGGAGGGGATATTTATTTTCATAGACTTTTTGAATTGTATAATTAATTTTTGGTCATTTTCATTTGTAGCTTTTTGAATTGTATAATTAATTTTTTGTCATTTTCATTTGTAGCTTTTTGAATTGCATAATTAATTTTTTGTCATTTTCATTGGTAGGTATATTTGATAAAATTATTTTTTTATAAAAGTTATAAACGTGAATTTTTGGGTTATTAAAGTTAAGTGACAAGTAAATATGTATTATATGGAGACTAAAAAACGCATATGATTTCTATATGTACATGTACAGTAAAACCTCGTTATAATGCCCCTTGCTAACTTTTGCCACCTCGCTTATCGCCACACTATTTTGAAGTCCCAAAATCCATTTTGTTTATGTTTTTCTTTATCCGCCTCCCCCAACTTATCGCCAAACCCCTTTATAACGCCAAAGTTTGACTGAACAAATGGTGGCGATGAATTGAGGGTTTACTGTATATGCTTCAAGTGTGTGTGCAAGCGTGTGTGTGTGTGTGTGTTACGAAAACAAAAACTATCTTTTTTGTTATAAAATCATTTAATTTATAAGATTGTATATTTTGGGTCTATTTTTATTAACGATTATGTTGGGGAATTCCATTTCATAAACTATTAAACCATTACTAGTATTAATATGAAATATTTAGTTTTTTTTCATACATATTTCATTGATTATAATAATGAAACACAAATATTCGGGTCCATGTTCATATCACAATCCCTAAAGTGGAACACAAACATACTAGTCATTGTCCAAATCACAATCCCAAAATCAAACACAAACATACCAATCTGTTCAAATCACAATCTATAAGTCTGTGTCCGAAGCACATTTCCAAAAGTAAAACACAAATTTAACATACAGTACATGTTCAAATCACAATCCCAAAAGCAAAGTATGAAAACTGGCAAATTAGTTTAAACATTTAAACTTCCACCAGGGAAGTGAGGCTGGATGCTCAGGAAGGGTAAGCTCCTCCTGTCTAGCTAGCTACGTCCCCTAGGTGTGAAATTAAAATTGATAATGAAAGGAACATGAAACTATATCAACGATAATTTTGGATATTCAAACAGACATCATACTTATCAACATTATTGTGATGACGGCCATAAAACTTTTTGAGGTCCTTGATGAGTATAGGCTTGTATTATACCCAGTGTAAAGGTGTTTGGCACAGAAACGGCTACTATAAAGTTTTTCATCTGATCATATCTCACAAAGTTCAAAGTGTTCTTTGTTGTTTTCAGAGTTTTTACTAAGTTTGTCCTTTTCCCTGCTAAAGGTTTTTTTCCAGGTACATGTACTTGTTTTCTCTGCCTTTCGAGAGTCAACTTAATTTTAGTGAAATAACGGTTCCATCTATCCAACAGCATTTATAGCTCTGTGATTACTTTTTAGCTCTGACAAGTATGTTTTATTCAGCTTAAAATTTGCTTTTTTCAAAAAAAATATTACAACACATTGAGTTACCATTTCACTTGTACTGTGATAGTTAAATCATATTATGCCTTCTTCTTGTGAATGGAGTCTTTGATGGCAGAGTGATCTTAAATGCCAGCGTATGTGTTAATGACTCTCATTGACTAGATTCTGTTTACAGTAATCCTATTATAAGCAGATCCTAGTGCGAGAAAGACTTGGGTGGCTTGAATAAGGTCAGCAGTTTTCCCTGTTATGGAACTGGCCCCGTGAAGAATTGTTAGTTGCAGAGATAGTTGTTTCAATAGTCACAAAGTAAATACATGGACCCTGAAAACCTAGAACTTGTTCAAGTTTATAGAGATGTGTTATCTATCAACTGGTTAGTGCCAGAACATATTTTCTGAGAGTTGCACAGAAACCTTAAAATGGAGTTGTGTAATAGTGTTTAATGCCCCAGTCAAGATTATTTCACTTGTATCAAGGCAATTGGTTCAGGGATGATGGAGGAATCTGGAGTGTCCAGAGAAAAATGAGGACTTTTCGCAAGCTAACTGACAAATTCTCTCACTAGAACCTTTCCAGATTGTTGTTCTATCCTCGACGGTGAGTGGCGGGCACGTTATAGATCACTAGCCACTGTGGCCCCTGAAGTGTGAAAATTGTCAAATGAACAACAAAAACACAGAAATGGACAAACTGAACATTTATTGCAATTGCATATTGGCTAAAAGTTATATAATTCAATCCTGACAGAAAAAAAAAAACAACAAAAATATCCAGTGTCCTATTACAATCAGAGAATTAGCATAAAGATATAAAGAGTATATATACATATACTGTTAACATCTAGAAGAACCAACACTAAATACCAATGATTGATCAATAATGATGACGGATTTATATACATAATTATGGTAATTAAGGCATTATCACAGAGTTAGTAGGTAGGTCTGTCTGACTGTATTATATGTAAGGAATCACTAAGGATGTATAAACTTTATCATAATTCAGATATCACCATGTCAAACAGTATTGTTCATTATAATTTAAACAGAGTAAATACATGTGGACTATAGTATGCATTATATTGATAAGTTTCCATTTCTGGTATCCAAAATTGCTGTTGTTTATCGAGAAATTTTTTCAAAAATAAACCTATTTTAAAAACATGAAAAATACTTTTAAACAAGACTAAATTTTCACTAATTTTTGAAAATTTGGTTGCTTAAGATTGAAAATTTATAGAAACCTAGATATTAGGGACACATATTATGACATCATCAAAATTAGGTCATGTACATGCAGTATACTGGTACATGTATGTAAAAATATTGGCAGGAATTAAAGTTTTGCTGTTTCAGTAGCATTAGGACTTTCGCTGCTAAAATATACATGTATGATACATTTAATTTTGTGATGCATTTAGTTTTTATGGTTAAATGGTGACCATCAAAAGCACAAACATTCATGCACCCCAAAGATTTCTAGTTGTACCATATTTCAATTTGCCTCAGCTGTAAATATGTAATATGCAGAGACCAAGAACTCAAAATTGAGGCATGAGAACCTCTGAACATGATTGTAAGTTTTTAATATAAAAGGGGGCATAACTCTTTAATTTGTACCACTTTATTTACTTAATATCCTGATAATTTTATGTCACAAATTAATTTTTGAGAAAATATATTACTGTTGTTGAAATTATTATGAGCTGGGCCCGAATACAGAATAATGTTTGGCCAGTAACGTTTAATACAGACTATGTATTATTAAATGCATGTTTAATTCCGTATTAAATGCAGTTGATTTGGCACTGTGTGGAGATTGTCAAGGAAATATCTGTGAATTTGGTATCATGATATTTCCTTACTGAAAATTCAGTTTAATGAAAAAATAAAAAGATGTTGAATTTAAATAAATCAATAAATCAAAAATAAGAAAACTGCAGCTGATGCTATGGCCAGATTACAAACCTTGATGATAAAGCACTGGCTATGTACAACACACGGAATGGAACATCTATCATCATAAAATGAGAACTACGGTACAGCTAGCGTTTAAAACAGAATTCATGATATCTAGCAAGTGATCGATGTTAAAGCATGTTTAAGCTTTTTGAAATCAAATCAAGAAAATAAAACTGCGACTTAAAACAAAATTGGTATACAAAGTTCTTATTAAGAGTTGCTTGTCAGCAATGTACCTACATGTATTTCATTTGAGTTACTAGTTAGTGCCAGTGTTCAATAGCAGTCAGTTCCACAGTCCGAGATTGGTAGCTTTTGGGAAGGACTAGTTACTTTTTCAATCATTTCCTATTTTCCACAATTCAAAATATTGAAATTATCAAGACAAGGACTAGTTGAAAATTTTGAGTTACTTCAAACACTGCTAGTAAACAAGGCTCCATATTTTCAAGAGTTGCCTCTTTCGGTGATTTTTTTTATATATGGATTACCCGGGTATTATCTAAAGTATTAAAACCAACTTCATACATAATACTCTTTAGGTCAATGTCAATTAATTTACAATTTGATGTCTATATCAAGGACAATTCAATGACGAAATTATTCACAAATAAAATCCAACCAAGTCACCAAGAAATAATAAATTGTCCTTAGTTCAAAATTTAATCATATAAACAGCGGCATGGTTTATGAAAAGCACTTTGTGATCAAACAGATATAAAAATAGATATATATATGCAGTGCAAGAAATTCATATTTAACACATTAAAAACGACATTATCCCTTTCATGTATTAAGTTGCATTGATTATCGGGACAACCTCGTTTCTAATTGCAAATAAAGATTTTTTTTTTTTACTTTTTAAAACAAAAACAACAGTAATTTAAAATTTTAAAAGAATATTAAAATTTAAATCAAATTTTATTCAGTATCACCAGTGAGATTCTATTATATATTTCCATGGAATTCTTTATTACATTTAAGCGAGTTTTTAAATTATAAAGACACAAGAAGCGGAGCTAAAAGCTATATAAAATGCTGATTTCTCTACAACTTTGTACAACTTATTCCATATTACACCATTGACATACAATTCTAGTAATAAGAATGTAAGGAATGGAATTCAGAATTCACAGTCTGAAATTAAATATTATATTTTTTCTGAAGAAAAAAGAAGGTTCATTTTATATCAATAAAAACCCAAATTTCATTTTCAAGATTTTTAAAACAAATTGGATACATAGGCAAATTGTCTTAAAGGGGTTTGAAATTGAAAATTCAATATTTTCCAGGCAAGCATATTAATTTAAAATTATAATTTCTATAATTTTGAGTGCATTTTCAGATAGTACTACTGATATCTTTTCAAATTTTCATACATAAATCTGTCTGGTAACAGTCTGCATTGTGTTGATTTTGAATTGTGTAATTGGCTTTAATATAAAATATTAAGGACACCTGCTTGTTAAGACAATATTTCCAGTCTATTAGATGTACTGTATGTTTAACTTTATTTTAATGCCAAATATAACTAAGTGACTTTATCACCCTAGTATTTTAAATTTAAGTCCATTTCGTCATTTCTTTAATTAAAAGCCTCGATCATTTTCTTGCCAAACCCTAAATTTATCACCAAAATCTGATTAAACAAACAGTGGCAATGAATCAAAATTTTATTGTATAAATTTGATGGTACATCCAAAATACAGGCTTCACTGTAGTCCACAAATGAGATCATTTCACATTTTCATCGATGTCGACAATTAAGAAAAAATTCCCAGTAAACAATAATGTAATGTCTACACTCTGCTATGTCATACAACTGATAATATAACATGACAATGTTAAACTTATCAATTTATTTAAATCATGATGTCAAAATGCCTGGTATATTCTGAGCTGCTAATCATAATGTTTAATAGTTAAATTGCTATATATACATGTTTATGAAAGCAGTCAGAAATTTTCAACAGCGAAAAAATATTGTAAAATATTCATTCAGTAAATTATCATACCCCTTCGACCATAATCCTTTATTTCATTCAGTTGAAGTAAATATTCATACCCTAGACCTAAATTGGAAATAAATTTTATAATGGAACAAAATTTACCCTTATGGAAACAAATCATGGATCAGATTTTTTGTATACTACAATACTTCATGATCAACACTTTGAATCTTTTTACGGTATATTAAACATTTTTTTACACAATTCATTCAAAATTTAAATTGTAATTTACATATGATTTATGTAACAAAAGTATATTAAAATTTTCAGTTAAATTTTATTTAAAATTTCAGTTTCAAATGTAATTCAAAATTTCAGTTTCAAATCTAATTTAAATTGTCAGTTTTAAATTTAATTTAAAGTGCTAATAGCAACAATTTAATCCTTAAAGATCAAAATCAACAAAGTAACCAGCTGTTATATAAATTAACAACAGATAAAATAATACAACAGTTTAAAAATTTTCATCTTTCAACATAAAATTACAGTATTTTGAAATAATGCGAGATCAAACCTTTTAATCTATACCTCAGAGAAAATCCTCTGATTAGAGATTCCATTTCAACATAAATATAATAGAGATTCGATTTCAGCATTAACAAAGCTACATATATGTTAAGGAGAATTGTTCAAAATCAGAGATTCTGTTCCAACAGTGATATATATTTATACATCAACAATTTTTATATATAAAATTCTTTGTTTAAAAGAAATTATCGAAAAAAATGTGATTATAACAGATTTAAACAGGCAACAAACAGTGATAAAATCAAAACATTTAAAAACAGAAAAAATATATAAGCAAGACCAAAGAGATTCCTTAAAAATAAAACCATATGTATATGGAATTCCTTAAAACTGGTGTTCAGTTATCCAAATCATAGTAAACACAAATCAATTTATTACCATTAATTCAGAAATACTGTGAGAGGGTGTCTCAGGTGTGGAATGATAAATAAAGCCTATAATGTACAGAAAACAACTGACAATCAGTAAGTCAACTGACAAACCAAGATGGCATTTGAACATGGGCGGCAAGAGGCACTCTGGTGATTAAAAACACTTTGCAACCAAGGAGCTGTGCTATGAAAAAGTTTTATATTTTGAACAGCAGTTTTAAGGAATCACACATGCATAAGTAATTTATTTTAAAAAGTGATGACTATTAGTTAAAATACACATTTATATATGCAGCTACACACTGAATACTACTATACATTTATAAGGTTATAATAATAAAACATAACTAACAGCAGGCACTACAGAAAAAACAAAATGAATATAGATATATATGAGAAACAGGTCAACAAACATATATAGTACCTATATAGTAATATTAACTAACTACAGTATAACTAACAATGTGTATAGTACTAAAATGTACTATATAAATCACCCCATGTGTAAACCAGAAAACGAATATTTTGTACAAGATAACAGAGTATTTGTCCAAATAAAGTTTGGAGATCAACAGGGCAGGTGCTCATATTGAAAACAGCATTTCTATCCTTAATTTCCCCAATAATAACCAAGAAAACAGATATTTTGTACAAGATATTTGTCCCAATAGAGTTCCAAGATCACCAGGGCAGGTGCTCACATTGGAAACAGCATTTCTACCCCTAATTACCCAAGTATAAATCAGAAAACGAATATTTTGTAGAAGATAAAAGTGACTTTGTCTCATAAATGTTTGGAGGTCATCAGGGCAGGTGCTCATATTGGAAACAAACGTTTCTACCCTCAATTACCCAAGTATAAATCAGAAAATGAATATTTTGTTGAAGATAACAATAAATTTGTACCAATAAAGTTTGGAGATCACCACGGCAGATTGGAAACAAACGTTTCTACCCTCAATTACCCAAGTATAAACCAAAAAATGAATAAGTTGTACAAGATAACAGTGTATTTAATAAATGTTTGGAGATCACTAGGTATATATAGGTGCTCATATTGAAAACAGTTTATATCATGAAATTTTGTATGTCAGAGAACTGTTCTCGGACTTAGCCTGTGTAATTTAAGTACGTGGTTTTAGTTATTACAAAAAGCATCTCATAAAGCAGCACTAAAATTTAATGGGTATATAACTATAAGTGATAAATTATTACTTAATATATAACGGTAAAAATAGCAATAAAATTTATTGAGCTAAGAGTGTTGACTCTTGTAACTAAAAATAGCACTAAAATTTGCTGAGCACATTGCTAAAATTAAAAGTGTTGTTATAATACTAAAAATAGCACTAACATTATCTGGGCATAGCAATAAAAGTGATGGGTTTTCAACTGTAAAAATAGCACTTAGATTACCTTGCCATAGCAATAAAAGTGATGAGATTTCAACTGTAAAAATATCACTAAAATTTACTGGGCATAGCACTAAAGAATGTTGAGTTGCACAACTACAAATAGCAATAAAATTTACTGAGCACAGTACTTGTGTCGAGTGAAATGTAAGTTAAAATAGCACTAAAATGTCCTGGGCATAGCACTAAGAGTGACGAGTTATATGACAGTGAAAATAGCACTTAGAGTCTTAAGATAAGGATAACAGTATTTGTAAATATTTCCTGTGATACTAACATCCAGAGATAATACCTTTGAGAAGTCCAACATTAAAAAGATTCTGTCCTCAATAATGTTAAAAAACGAGAAAAATGATATTAATTAAAAAAGAAAAACAAAAGTGTATGTATATATATCTATATATGTAATGTACATATGCTAAATGCTAAAGTTGAAAGGGAAAAAAAAAGATGTGAAAGATACATTGTATTAAAAATAAACCAACAAAAAACCTGCTAACACAGAGCAGCAACAATCAGCATAAGAAACATGAAAAAAACAAGGCTGGCAGATCAATTATCTATTTACAATCATGGAATCTATAAATAAGGCAGTGTAAGACTGACTGTCAATATTCAATAACAGCATCATCTGACATCGATAAAACAAATTGAGGTCATGCTATTTCTTTTTGGATGACTGTGGGGAAATGCTAAAACTAAAATTCATGTTCATTATTTTGAGTAAAAGAAAAAAAAAAAAACAAACAAATAAATACTTATTTGAATGAAACAAAAAAAAAATAAACAAATAAATATATAACTGAGTGATTGTGATTACTTGTTAAAATTTGATTCTTATTTCATGGTCTTGTCGAGGTTTTTAAGCTCTTTTAAAAAAAAATCTGATGCATGAAAACATGATAAATGGACACACTTGTGGTAATATTAAACAAATTTCACAAATAGACAAAACAATTGCTCTAGACATTATCTGAAACACAAGAAACCCCTCCCATAAATTATCATAATAACACTTTTTACACAAATTATAATTTTATCACCATTTTTTATTTTTGTTAAATACTGGTTAAAAATTTACCCTTGATATCCTCAAAAAATTTCCAAATTAACTCATTCACATTAAAACGTTACTTATTACAATAAAGATAATACATGTAAATACACACTTTCTGGGTATAAAATTTGACTATCTACTGTATTTTAAATGCTATTAATACATGTAAGTAACATCTTCATACCTTTATATGTCTAGTACAAAATTGATAAATAAATATTCATGCGGGATTTTAAAATCTAAAACAAATCGGACAAATTCCAATAAATTAGTTAAAAAACACAGGGGAAATAATTTATTCAACTTAACTAAACAAATTGGACAAGTTAAAATAATTTAGCAAAATACAGGGACATAATTCATTCAACTTTCCTTAACAAATTGGGATAATTCAAATAATTTAGTAAAATAAAGGGGACATAATTCATTTATCTAAACCCAACTAACATGTTTGGTCCCTTAGAACTACAACTTATTTGATACAAAATCAGTTTTTATTCGTTGTGCAGCAATGATATATGAGCAAGATTTTCTTATTAATTCTTTTCAGCACGGAGATGATATTATAAATAATTTAAATGCAAAATACATCCATAAAATGTACAAGTATGAGGGTTGTCCCAAAATAGCGTAGACAAGTTCCATTTTTAAAAAAATCTACGTCAGGAAGTAATGAAATTTGGCAGATGTGTAAAGACATCCCTTTTGTTTGATTGGAGCTAAAACCAATTAGATTTTTATTTAAAATAGTACCACAATTACCACTGTTTTAGTCACAGGGTGATATAGGCAGTTCTACTTTGGGACAATCCTCGTATATAGTAAAATTGACAATACTGAATCCATTCTTTAAGATGTCAATTTTTCCATGACCCAAAATGTTTAAATATTTGTTTGAGCACTATGAAAAATTGTGATCTGGCCTTGCACACATTATACATGTCAATGACAACTTTCAGACATGTACTGACTTTTATATCTATATATAAATGTACAACATTCATTATTGTTATTTACTTTATGTGCATTTACCCTGAACATAAAAACTTCAAACAACGACCGACATATTGATCAGTGGAATAAGTTTGTATTGAAAAATACACAATAAATTATGAACACAAGTCTATCTGTTTGACCCCATTAAATTGATTAAATTTCACTTCCAGACTTTTTGTAACTCATCAACACTATGAAAATTGAGTCGCTCTTTTGTTATAGAAACAACCATACTACTTAAAATTCATTAATTGATGCAAATAAAGATTATTATGCATGTAATTTTTTCATAATCCTGGGAACTGTAACTTTCCTGACAAGGTACTTGTATTTCTTATCTAGAAAATTAAAGTTTATGGAATTTTTTTCTAATTTTTTTTATTCTACATCATACAATCAAAAATAGTCTTATATATTTTCTTTTTTTGTGGCCTGGAAGCATCATGATCAATTTAATCGGATGACAACATCAAAGTAGAATAGCACTCTCACAAGGTTATAAAGCTGCCTGGTACTTATAGCAATGCATTTGTATGTTAATACCTACATACGTACAAGTATGTATGTATACAAACATGATATATGTATCACAAAAAAAAAAAAAAAAAAAAAACTTACAAAGTCATGAACAATTTGAAGCAGGACAAATGTATTCATATTAAAATGGAATTAATTACAGTCAAACCTGCCTTTAAGGCCACCTCTATACCTACCTACTTTTTAAGGACATTAACATTTTATACCAATTGCTCTTTATTCAGTTTATTGGAACTTGTATATAAGGGCCACCTGTTCACAAAGGCCACACTCATAGGATGGCTTCATAGACAGGATTGACTGTAAACAAGAGGCCCAAAGGCCTTATCACTCATTTGAATGCATGTCCGTAAAAATCTAAATCCATGTTCAAAATCATCACTATTTAAATAAGCTGCAGTAAACAGAGAGCCGATTTGATGTTATTTAGTATTTTAATTTTTATTAAATCTTTTGAAAAAGAGATGTCACCATTTGAAAACCTTAAAATACTCATAAACATGTCATAATTGGCTCAGAATTTTGTTAAATTGTAAACTTGGCAATTTGGTCATTACATTTGTCCAAGTTATCCAGATATTTGAGCATTTTCGTTCAAAAATATTACAATGGAAAACCACTTGGATCAAACCATGAGTCTGTGTCACCCAAGGTTTTCCCAAATATCCATGATCAAGCTACTGTTATTATCATAACTTATAATTAACATGGAAAGTTAAAGTTTAAGAACAATTTTCACGGCTTAAGAACTTAAATATTACATACATGTACAGTCCAACCTGCCTAAAAGGTCACCTCTATATAAGGACCATCTGCCAGTAGAAGTGTATCCCAATTGTTCTTAATTCATATTATTTGAACCTGTATATAAGAAAGACCACTCTTACTGGTTCCCTTGGGCGGCCTTTATAGATTGGTTTGACTGTATATATAAACAACTTGTATGTCATATCAAAACCATCCTCACACTAAACTTGATTTTTTTTGTTTTCATTGTTTTGTTTGTTTTTTATAAACTTTCACTGAAACATATCCAGCTGAAATTTAACATTGATAACATTATCATTGATATATATATATATATATAATAATACAAAAACTGCTAGATCAGCAATTTTAAAGCTCAGCTGGGTGAAAATCTCAGCAAAGTTAATTTATATAATAAATAATACCTGAATTTCAAAAAAAACTTATTTCGTTTTGTTCTTTTGTATAAAAAATGCATAACAATTACAATAATAACAAGATGAACTAATTTAAAAGCCTTCATTAATTTTTGTCATCTCCAGATGGTATGGTTGTAGTAAAGTTGGGATTATTTATTGTCTTCTCATTGCCAGCCTCATCCTCTAATGTAAACTGTAATTTATGAGCTGGTCCCCAATCTTTTGTAGCTTTCAAAAGGTGCCTTATTTTCTGAAAATAAAGAGAAGTACATACAATGAAACTCAAACTGGAAAAAAATGCCAAATTTTAATCACAACTTGGGTCCAGCAAGAGCACCAAAAAGCAAGTTATTTACAACTAAATGTATCTTTGGATATCAAAATACTGATCTAGATGGCGAGAGGTGCTGTGTTCTACAAATACAGGCTTTAGACCAAATGACTTATGTAAAGAATTACACTTATTCTTCCCACTTTCTTGACGATTCATGGTCTGAATTTAATTTTGAAAACTTAGTCAACATGTTATAAGAAAAAAGACTAATTTCTTGTGAGCTCTTTCATCTATTTTTAATGCAAGCTGGACAAAATTGAATGAAAACATAATATCCTAACAGTAAAATACTTGCAGACCTTGAAAAATATATTGATGGAACAGTCTTAGAATTGTTTATGTAATCGAAATGCTTACCATCTCTGGTGTTGCAGGGCCTCAGTGGCAGCATGGACCAAAGTAGACATAGAATTACAGTGCCTCTCACTGCCTAGGTTCAAATCCCACTGGGAAATATCCTAGTGGGAGGAAGTTAAACAGATCACGTGTGGAAGGTAGGTGGTTTTTTTCTCAGCACTCTATTTTCCTCCACAATCCTTGAACTGACCGTCTAGATATGAGAATCTTGACTGTGGCCTAAAACTCCATTACTTCATTGTTGCAGTAGACATATGTCTAGCCAGAAAACATGAAAACATATTTGTGCAAAAAGAAAACAACTAAAACCTACCTAGTTGATAGAAATATGTAGAATACCCGACAAATTATGATATCATACACTTACTTGGAAAAAGCTTAAATCATCAGGAGCTCTCATTATTTTGTTGATACTCATGGATGTGATCAATATGAGAGGAATAATGGACAAACACCATCCGAGTCCATTAGACCAACCAGGGTATACATAACTACCAAGTGTCAATGGCTTGTACTGAATCAAGTTGAAAACCAAAACAGCCTGGAATAAACAATGGCATGTTGTATTATAATTATTCAATGAATATATCCTTCTCTGACTTTCACATTTGGGAAAATTTGCAACATTTTAAAATTCTAGAAAAATTGAAGTTCTTAAATAGATCTTTGCAAAACTGGGGTCTCATTGTAAAGATGTGTATTATCAAAATATCTGAATTTTTTTTGTTTACTTATTTACTTTAGGAGTAAAAATGAACAGAGAACCTTAAAGGAAAGGACTTTATCTAACATTAGACTAGTTTTTCTGTCTGTATTTGATGAAATACAAGTTTTATCGAACACGCGTGATACAGAATCTTGTATCACCACACTGTGGTGGTACAACATTGACAGTAAAGTACATGCACTTCTCATTGTGACGTCATTGGGGAATCTCCGATTTGTCAAATGTAAGCAATGACGTCATTACTACAAAACATGTCATAACATAGTTCAGTGGTTTTCTGTGGTAAAATGTATTTTTTCACATAAAGTATTAGGTTTTTATTATTTTAATGACCTAATAGGAAATGTTAGATAAAAAAATCATATACACAGTGTGCATGTACAACCCTTCGTATCAGGTCTCGTCCTTTTTTCGTAGCTGTATCACTACTCGTCGCTCGTAGTGATACGACTACGAAAAAAGGACTCGACCTGATACTGAGGGTTGTACATACACACTGTGTATATAATATGTATTTACTTTGGATTGACAATCAAGTACTGAAGTTAGAAGGGTCTATTCATCCTAAGCTATGGCCTTTATTACAATGTGTTTAATCAATGAATTCTTACATAAACAATTTATTATGATGACATAATTTTGTGAAAATTGACAGATGCAACAGAAATGTTTTTACTGTGCCCAAAACCTCACTCTATATCTAACATTCTGTCTATTAAGTTGTTGTACAGAAACATCTAATACCACTGTAATAATAAAATCATATACTTACCAACAATGTAAATGGGGAAACAAACTTCCAGAAGAAAGCAAAGAAATGATGCCAAGCTTTTGATCTCTGACCAATCATCATTTCTATATCCTGTAAAAATCTCTCTGCACCTAAAAAAGTAGAACAAAACAAATGAATTTTTTATTCAGTTACAAATTAATCAGTTTTTACACCATGAACAACATCTATTTATCTCTAATAAGAAGGATTCACTTAAATCTAAACCCCCAACTTCTTACTCCAGAATAAAATAAGCAGGGATGACATATTTTTGCCATGTTTTATCATTATGATCGATTGTACTTCCCTGACACACTAGAAGAGGGTTTTACCGGAATAATTGCGAAAATCCGGAATAATCAGACCAAATCCGGAATAAACCAAATTGATCCGGAATAATCAGGTAAAGTCCGGAATAAACCGGTAAAATCCGGAATAATCAGGCAAAATCTGGAATAATCAGGCAAAATCCGGAATAATTGGACTATTTTGTTACGGTAAGTTTTCTGTAATCTAAAAATTACGGTAAGTGTCTGATTATTCCGGAAAATGACCGATTACTACGGAAAAAGTCTAATTATTCCGGCAAATGTCCAATTATTACGGGAAATTTTCTAAAAAATAATAATTTTTTAAATTTTTTTTACCGTAATAATTGGACATTTGCCGGAATAATTAGATTTTTACCGTAATAATCAGTCTTTTACCGGAATAATCAGACAAGTTACCGTAATAATCAGACACTTGCCGGAATTTTTAGAATCCGTAAAATTTACCGTAAAAATATTCTTATTATTCCGGATTTTGACCAATTATTCCGGATTTTGTCCGATTATTTCGGATTTGGTCTAAAAATTCCGGAATTGATCTAAATATTCCAGATTTTCGCAAAGATTACGGAAAGTGTCTTACTATTCCGGAATTTCGCAATTATTCCGGTAAAACCCCCTTCTAGTGACAATTCTCCATCAAAAAATTTATACATGTACTATAGAATAACCTCTACCGTGTATCCAACATGTGGGTTAAAATAGGTATTTTTAAATAATTTAATTTAGTAGAAAAGTTGAAGTATCTTTGGAAATATACAGTAATACCATTGTAGCTTATTAATGTCATTCTTTTTACATACCGTAAAACCAGCCGACAATGACACTTTCTAATGTAGCCATCATAAACACAGACCAACTAGACACATATGAGTCCATCAACTGTAGCAGGTAAAGTCCACCCTACAAAGAGAACGAGTCATAATGTAACAAATGCATGCAATTTATAATATATTGTACTGTATAATTATAAATAATGGGCAAGAGTTCCATCAATTGAATTTCTCTCACTATCTCTCCCAAGATATCACTAGTACAAGTTGCAGAAATTTGTAATTCAATGCTATTTTGGATTTTTATTTTATATGTACATGTATGAGGGTCCATATTTAGTACAAAATAAAACAAATAAACAACCTTGCCTTGTAAAAATTAATAAATATCTGTTAAAAAGCTGAAATTTCAGCACTTACTCTGGTTGTTACTGCCAATCCTCCAAGGAATCCTATAATGGATACACACAAGACAACCCATGTTTTCCTCTTCCTGAGTGGTGGATATGTATCTTGTACTGCAGTCATCACTGTCTCCAGTAGGGCAAACTGAAATGATTAATCCAAAATAAGAAATTAACACACACTGAAACAAACTTTGTGATATACAGTACAGGCCTGTTGAAAAATTAACACTAAGTTAAAGAATAAGTGGCCAGTTGGCAGTTTCTCTCGGCCCTAGTTAGCTAAATCTTGGGGCACCTACTACCTATCTCTCTGCAGCTTTTTGGCTACTAACTATTGTATCTTGTACGCTTGGCAGCCAAGCTTCAACTCCTTTTCAACTGGCCTGTACTCTACATTGTACATGCAAGTAAATTTCAACTGTACTTTTTGTACAAATTACTTGTTTATAATGTATATTATGAATCTTGGAAGACTTTACTTTCACAATCTTTGCACAACATGATCATGTGCGATTAACTTTCGCATGTTTCACAAGAACAATATAATTATGAAAGATAACTGTTTCAAACTTGTTTCTAAGAATATTTCACTTATATCAAGACATTGTCAGCTATAGGTGATGATGTAGAAATTATGCCTGGGAGTTGCGCTGATGGCATTATGGCCTACCATGACATGGGACCTCATTAACTTTAGCCTACCATGACATGGGACCTCGTTAACTTTAAGTTCTAAAGAAGTTCCAACAGAACCATGACTTTCATTTCATAATGCTGAGTGCTTGGCAAAAGAAGTCACTACCCACTTTCAAGTCTTTGGTCAGACCCAGTTGGGGTTCAAACCTATGACCTCCCACCTATGGATTGAGCTCTCTTCCAACTGAGCTACCGCAGTGGCGAAAATGGTTTGGTATACATAAATAACCAATCAGAATGGTAAATGACAATCATCAGAAATCATCAGTCAAACAGTACTTACTTCACTTCCCATACCAAGTGTAATCATCATAACAAAGAACAAAGTACTTACTACACTTCCCATACCAAGTGTAATCATCATAACAAAGAACAAAGTACTTACTTCACTTCCCATACCAAGTGTAATCATCATAACAAAGAACAAAGTACTTACTTCACTTCCCATACCAAGTGTAATCATCATAACAAAGAACAATATTGACCATAATGGTGATATAGGCAACCTTGTTACAACATCTGGGTAAACTATGAAAGCCAAACCAGCTCCTGGAAAAACAGATAAAATAGAAACATTTCACCTAAACATACAAGCAATTAAACAAGTTACAATCACAGTCATACACATGAAACCCTATCCTTCTTGACGTATCGCCGGCCACGCCCACAATGTTCGAACAAAGACCTGGCATGCTTGGATTACACACAAAAAGAATGAAAACTCGGCCTGAATTGTGTCATTTAATGACGTCACGGACACTAGTACGTCATTGGTTGTTGCGACGTTGCTTGGGTACCATGATGGCGGCCAGTGTCGGAACATAAAAGGCATGACCGGCAATACATCAATTAGTTTATTAAATGAGTTTTTAAATCCCTGTCAAGAATATTTGACTTGTACCGAGATGTCCCCTGCTATTAGTGAAGTTGCAGAAATTTTAACCTTTACGGCACACTTTAGGCCATGTACAGGAAGGCTTCTTTAGCATGACATACCTACTGTCCGCCACAGGGCATCTGTTTTTAAGGCCTCTTCCCACGGACCACATGACTTTCTAAATGCCAAGTGTTTGGCAAAATCTGTCTTATCGAATTTATGCTAGTTTTAAAATGAATGTAATTTGGTCTATCAGGACAGGGTTTTTTTTGCATCATTTCAAAGATGAGACAATTGCTAAATTTATGGAAAAACTTGGGTCGGAATGATTATGACTAACTTGTAATGGTTTCTGTATACTGACCTTGTTCAACAACATCATCAACATTCATTTCCAATTCTTTTGCCAGATACCCGATGATAGAAAATATAACAAATCCAGCAAATATACTTGTACAGATGTTACCAATGGAAACAATTAATGAATCTCTGAAAACAGAAAAAGTAATGTTGAAATAACAACAGCACATGAAAACAGAATAAGTAATGTTGAAATAAAAACACAGTGATTTTGTTACATTTGTTAAAAACTACCTTCTGCCTTTTAAATTGGGAAAATTTAAAGCTCTGAAATACAGCAAACTGCATAATGACATACTTGCTTCTGATACTCATTGCAAAGATGTTAGATTGTGAAAATATCTCATATTTTGCCGGCAAGGACAACTAAATTTAATATGCTAGTATATCACTGTTGTTTTGGGAAGTTTAGTGATCAAATTGGGAAAATTTAGTCATTTTACCCAAGGGGAAACTACCTTTATTCGGTAGTAATATTAGGTAAAAAAAATCAATGCAACAGCACAAACAAATGTAAATATTGTTTATGAAATAATGCAGTGTGAAGAGGATTATTTCAGAATTTAACATATTTCAGGCACTGACATTTGACAGTTTCAATTTCTATTTGTAAAGCCCATCCATGGCTACATGATACAAATGCACAACTGACATCCATATTTTTATGAGACTTTTGGACCAGAACCAACCAACCAACCTCCAACCCACCCATCCATCCATCCATCAATCAAACCTATCATATCATATCTATCTATCTATCTACCTATCAACTGCATTGTCTATCTATATATGAAACCTGAAATCATGTTGCGTCAGAGGAGTGGAATAAGGGATCTCATGCCCTGGATCAGTTTACATCTCTGAAAACAAGACAGCAAGCAGTGTCTTGATAATTAACGCAGGGTTGAAAGAGCAATTTTAAATAAGAAAATACTTACTTAAAACAATTGTTATGGAATTTATTGTAACTAGATAATGTAATAAGTCCTCCCCAAGCTGGACTGAGTGCAAAGAAAATCTGTGCAGCTGCATCCGACCACACCTAGAATAAATAGCCATATATGTACATATAATATATGTGTCGAAGTCAAGCAATATACAGCTACATGTATATTACAGGATATAAATTGCTTAGAATTGACAGAAGCTTGACTGGGGTGCAAAACTCTATTACTTCAGTATAAAGTGAAATTTAACTGACTTGAGGCCATGTAATTATTTTGGGCTCAGATATTCAAAGCTTGATTAGTTTAATCCACCGATTAGTTAAAACTTTGTTTCTCGTGTGTTATCAAACTTTTTTGGAAATAATCACAAGTGATTAGAATTTTTTTTAAATTTTTAATTTTTATTTTCAACCAACCCTTGTGTGATAATTTCAACATTTTCTATAGATGTACATGTATATAGGAAACTATTGAAAAAGTATCTAGTCCTTCCCTAAAGTTATCAGTCTCTGACGGTTGGACTGCCTGTTATTTCCAACACAGCATTCTTACATATATATCAATAGCAACAAGATGAAAGAAAAGATGTAATTATAATTTTTTGTAGTAAAACTTGTTGATAGTTTCCCACAATTATCATTTAAATATTAAAAGTACAGATTACTCGAGCTTACCTTTGCTGAACCTAATTTATCAAATCTTGGAGTCAGATAAAATATAATACCATCGACTGCTCCAGGGAGAGTAATTCCACGGAAAAATAAAATTGTCAGCACAACATATGGGAACAGAGCAGTAAAATATACAACCTGAAAGGAGAAAAAATGTTATACATGAATGTGTATTATAAACATAATTGGTAAATGGCTTGATGGGCAACTAAATCAAGACTATATTTTTAAATTTATTCTTAAATAAACAAGAATACCTAACATACATACTTACAAATGTATATCACCTCTTTGAAAGGGGGGGGGGGGGGGGTGGTAATATAGAATATTGCACTTAAATGATATTTACTTAATGATCAATGAAACACAGAAAAAGTATCAGTGTATTTGACACCATTGATTAGAATACTCCTGACTTATGACTAACACTTCACGACAAAATAGTGTTTAGAAGTGTACTTAAAAGTAAATGTTTGTATGCATACGCTTTACTACAATTAAGTTTTGATAACTTAAAATATCAATTCAATGCAATCTGATTTTACTTTATTCCAAGATAATTTATTTTTCCATCAAATTTTGACTCTTTTACCGACAAATAACTTACTTTTCCAGTAGATTTGACTCCTTTAAAGAGAGCAGCAAATATCAAACCCCAGGCTAGAAGTAAACAGAGAGCAATTTTCCACTGAATATTACCCATGTTTTCTATTCCTTCAGATACATCAAGTACACCTTTCCTGTGAATCAAAACAATAAACATCTTTATTATACCTGAGAAAAATCTTATCCAATCTGTAATTTGATTGTTTTTTATATAATCATGTTTCCTAAAGAACATGATTTAAATAGAAGAAAATAATGCCACATATCTCTATTCAGTCTGACAGGCCACATGTGGATGTTAAACTCGGACAATCATCATATCTCTATGGCAATGTCATATCCCACCCATTCTGAGCCTATTGCTCTTTGAAATGGAAAGCTGTCTGATGGGCATTTTTTGTTTACTGATGACAAACAATATGCTTGGCATGGATAGGATGTACACAGTTTTCCTTTTGTTTTTCATTCATTGAGATGGTTATTTTTCATTTTGAACAATATAATAAACAATGCATTACCAATTAGTGATGGCGATATTACCATTTGTTCACAGTACTGAGAAATTTGCACAGAGTTACCTTTTCTTCAGGTGCACACATTATTTTATGCTGGTAATCATGTTTACAAATTTTAGTTAATCTATCTTCAACAGTGTTGGAGGAATAAGCAAGACACTATTATGGATGGACGGACAACACCTTATGGTACCATAATACATCCCATTTCTAGAAACAGGTGTATAAAAACTGTAAAAAATCAACAATTTCTTGCTAGTGTGAACCAACACATTAACACAGTTTGAAAATCATAATTTCCAGACATTTGATTAAATAAGTTTATAAGTATTTTATAAGTTTGTATAACTCACTCAAAGAAATCTTGTGCAGGTGCATTTTTGTCATGTTTTTGGCCAGGTTATGAAGATCATACATATTAGCCAGGGTGGCATTAAAACAAGTCTGGTTGTAATATACACTGCCGTTTATCGCATTACAGGTATCAGCTTCCTTGTATGAGTAACAATCTGAAAATAAAACAATAAAATTTACTGATTTCACCGATATCCAGAGGCATTAATTACAAGTGTCTAACAAGTGTATAGATCTATCTGTCACCAGTGTATTCATATATATATCATACATGTATAAGTATATTCAGTGAATAAATTCAATGTGATGGCATTCAATAACTCAATGTGATGGCATTCAATAATTCAACGTGATCACATTCAATAATTCAATGTGATGGCATTCAATAACTCAATGTGATCACATTCAATAACTCAATCTGATGACATTCAATAACTCAATGTGATCGTATTCAATAACTCAGTGTGATCACATTCAATAACTCAATGTGATGGCATTCAATAACTCAATGTGATCGCATTCAATAACTCAATGTGATGGCACTCAATAACTCAATGAGATGGCATTCAATAACTCAATGTGATCACATTCAATAACTCAATCTGATGGCATTCATAACTCAATGTGATCGCATTCAATAACTCAATGTGATGGAATAATTCAATGTGATGGCATTCAATAAGTCAATGTGATGGCATACAATAATTAAATGTGATGGCATTCAATAATTCAATGTGATGGCATTCAATAACTAAATGGGATGGCATTCAATAATTTAATGAGATGACATTCAATAATTCAATGTGATGGCATTCAATAAGTCAATGTAATGATATTCAATAAGTCAATTCAATTGTTGGTTATAATATACAGGGATTAAGCTTAATTGTTTTGAGTTAGTGGCCCAACTCACTTCATAAAACAAGTTGTAATGGTAATAAATAGGTAAATGTGTATTTAGGAGCCAGCGGCTACTGGGCCCCTACTAATCTTAATCCCCAAATATACCTGTTTTCCTCTGTATCTTTCAAATAGGTTGTAGCCAAGAAATATGTGCTTTTTAATCACATATATTGTTCAAATTTACTATGCAAGCATATGTCAGAGAATTGCTCAAAAATTAAACACCATAAAAATTTGTATTGCTTTAATTCCCAACTTTAATATGCATTTTAGATCAAGTGTAAGAGAGCAATTTTGAACCCCGAGGCATCTGCATCAGCATCCAACATTAAGTTTACATGGCATAAAATTAATCATCCATACAGGTGAGCTACATGTACATGTATTTGGTGGCATTTGCCTTCTTCGATTTTTTAAAAATATTATTATTCAACTTACATTGTGTCATCCATTCCTCTCTGCATCGTTCCCATGGCAATTCACCAGTAAATGACATAAACAGATACAGTAAGCACCAGCCGATAATAACAGTATAGTAGAGTGCAACAAGTGATGATACGCAGATCATACCATAACCCAAACCTGTACAAATAGACAAAAAGTAGATATAGTAATTCTTCATAATGCCAATAAAAATGATAAAATACTTAAAATGAACAAAAAGGACATTTAGGACCCCTTTATTATGCTAGCAAGATAATACTTAAAAGGAAAAAGGCCATTTCAGTAAAACTTGCAGGTTCTGATTATGACTGTGCTAGCACAAATAAATAAATAGTAAATCTGTCTTATTACCTTCGATTCTTTTTTCCTTCTCGAAAAATGGCCAATGACAAACCTAGATTTTTGACACACAGAATAAGTTTTGAAAAGAGGCACTAAATATTCGGGAATTTAAGGTGTCCTTTGAAAGTCGGGTTATGCTGGTGAAATCTGTTTTCTAGTTTTGTTAATTTTTTTTATTTGCAATTAACAAAAAAAAAGTTGTTGAAATTTGTTAAATTCAAGTTACGGAAAATCTTAGTTAGGAAGCGATTATGAAACTGTTGACTTATGTCTGCAAGCATTACTTACCAGAGAAGAGAGGACAAAATCTATCAAATATAACTGCTGGTCCGAGGGCAGCAAACTGACCAAAACTGAGCTCCAAAAACATGAGAGGAATTCCAATCAAGATCAACATCAGTACAAAGGGGAATACAAAGGCACCTAAAACAAACAAACAAAACATCATATTCATATGCATTGTATAACATATATGAATAAAATTTCATGAAACCATAAACCAATGGAAAGATGGCAGGGATTTATCAAGGGCCTATTTAGGGCCGAAATTCTGCCCCATTCCCAATGGTAAAAACGTTGATTTTCCCAAAATCGGCTGAGAAAATTCCCAATTAGAAAATTGTGTTGTTTTTAAATGGAAATGAAAGTAAATTTTGTGTAATTTTGAAGACTTTGTAAAATTTGATGCTAATCTTGGTGTCCAGGACATTGCTGAGCACCTTGAGCATTGGATTTAATCATTAATGGCATCATAAATGATGTTGAAATTTTCCCAAAATGAGCAAACAGTTGATAGTTTTTCCCAACTTTTAATTTAGGGCCTTTTCCGAAAAGACTCGATAAATCCCTGGACGGTGAAAAAGAGTATCTATATACAGTAAAAACTTTGTTAGAATGACCCTTGATAAATATGTCACTTTGTTTATCGTCACATTTTTTTGAAGTACCAAAATATATCTTTTAGGTTTTCTTTTTGAAAGTCTATGCATTTATCACAAAACCTCTTTTAAAATGCCAAAATTTGACTAAACAAATGTTGGCAATGAATCATTTTTTTTACAATCTGATTCATGAAGCAACATCATAAATGAGCATCAAGGATTATGCAACATCTTGCACATCAATGACAGATTAAGAAAGAAGTTGATATATCAAGATTCTTTTTTATGCCAAGCATGTACTTTGACAGGCTATCAGTCAATTTTAAGGTCTTATCCAAAGGAGCCATCTATTAATGGTAGATTATAAAATTGCATCCCCAAATTTCAAAAATATCATTAACATCCAGTGATTTTGTTGCATGTTTTTCAAACTACCTTCTGCCTTCAAGATTGGGAAAATTGAAGTTCTGAGATCTAGCAAACTGCATTATGATATGCTGACAATAGAAAGTATGTTGAGTGCGAAGACACTATATTGTGGTACTAACTCATATTTTGGGCAGTGTATTACTGTTGTTTTGGGGAATTTTAGTGGGCTAATTGGGAAATTTTTGTCATAATTCCCTAGGAGAAACTACCTATTCGGTAGTTATTTTAAGCTAACAAAATCACTGACATGTCACATGAAAGTGTTTTGAAATATCAGAAGAACTACTGATGCTTTAATCTAAACCAAGTAAAATTAAATCATTGACAATTTAAACCTTCAAGTGGGTTTTTACTGTCCTATAATTATTGTATAAACAATAGACAGTGGTCATTTTGTGTCAAGTTTATGTCGTAAATTATTCTATCAACCTCGGTCATTTAGCGTGAAGTATATATATTTACACATAGCAGTGATTATAAAGGAGGTCACAAATTAATATTTAACATAGTTTTTAATATCAAATATAAGATAATGTTACTGTTTTTAGACCACATATAATCATCTCAGTTAATTTATGAGGTCTATCAGATATCACAGACAATGAAGTCACTGATAATATCTCATTAAATATGTCTGCAGATGAACGGTTTCATAAAATAACAATTACCGCATTAATTAGTACTTCAGTGTCACGAAGGTGTAAAGGACATACAACCCAAAACAAAATACTCTTGTTATATACAACTAATCAGGCATATATGACACAAATTGTATTTGTTTCAATGAAGAATGAACTGTCTTTATTAGCCATAAACATATCGTGATGGGCAAACTTGACCAATGTGTTCCTTTATATAGGTTAAAATATCTAGATGAATGGATGGACATTCCTTCCTTACATTCATAAGGTATTTGATTAACATGCTTGAACTGACATCTTGACAATTATGGAACAAAGCCAATCTTATTTATCAATGACCATCAAGATGACACTCATAGTAATCTCAGCGTTGGAAATTTTTAACCAGTCCTTGTCTTTCACATTTTCTATTGCAGTATATGGGAGGCTATTGAAAAATTAACCAATCTTTCTCAAAAGTTACTTGTCCTGTTGGACTGGGTCTTAATTCCAACACTGGCAACCTAATACTATTAAGTCCCAACTTTTTCTACATTCCTAATTCTCCATAGTTGTCAAAATGAAAACTTATTCCTTTTAGAAAACACCACCATAATAGGTAAACCGAGCCATTCCATGCTAATTCAAACTATTTTTTGGAGTGTATGCTCCCAAAGTCATATAAACCTACCCCCTCCATTACTGTAGGCTAGGTACGGAAATCTCCATACATTTCCAAGTCCGACTGAGTACCCCAACAAAGACATAAGGAAATCAAATCTCCCGGACCAGTTTCCTCTATCTTCAATTTCCTGTATCTCTCCGACCAAGTCATCGTCCAGCGGTGTGAGTACAGCTGTACTGGAAACATCTTGTGCGAGAGTATCATTAGGGTTCTGAAATATCAATTTCTCACATTTTATATAGATTTACAATTTAAGTCAAATTAATTGAAGAAATGTCATCATTGAAAGAAATTATAATTACAAGCTTTATATATTTTATTTTACTGCTAAAGAGCCTCAGTAAATAAGTTATAACTGAAATGGGGTACCATTCCAAAGTATATCCCAAATGAACCCCACCTTGGAAATCCCAAACTATGTGCAGAATCAAAATACCAATTAGCCAATGAAATAGCTACTCCACCCAATCATTCTTCTTGTGAAGTTTCATAAATATCTGTTAAAATTGATAGTTTTCAAGAAAAATGGTGGAAGAAATGGAGAACCGGTAAACACTTTACTAGTATGTCCCCCACTTAGTTTGGGGTACAGTACATAATTACAGCCTGGATTGAAAACTCTCAGCTGATAATTTTTTTTATGGCAATGAAAAATGTACATGCATGCTTTAGGATCCCTAAGAAATCAGCCAGGATATGAACTTCTTTTTTTTACAACTATTTGTAGTATAGGGGCAACAAAACACAGAATAATATACAAACCACTTCATCTGTTGGTGTGTCAGCATATTGCTGTTGTTTGTAGTATGCCACGCCCCATTTTGTATTGGAATCTGGTTCTTTATCACTATGGTATTTTTCTGTTCCTCTCTGAAATTATAAATATCAACACATAAAATATGAAATATGAAACACATAGAGGGTATCATAACAATTCATAAGTGAGTTTAGTTGCTTTTGTGTAGACTTTGTTTAAATTTTCAATGACATATGTAGAAGCCTTGGTGAGTGGCAAATCAAACATAAAATGTATTGCAGTAAAAATTCCCTCTGTTCTAATGTTAAAATAAATATGAACTGCTATAACAAAAGAAGTAAGAGTTATCTACCATTCAACATCAAAATCATACAATGTGACTTAGAACTCGCTTGTCACCTCATGTAATTCGAGGTTTGATGCCTAACAATGCATGCATGTAGCTACCTGGCACTTTACAATACCAAACATAAAGGGTAACATGTAATAGGAAATATGTCAAAAAGAAGAAAATAGGTATATTTCTGCAAACAACATGAAGTTAATTATTCCCTCAAGTGATCAAAAATAATGGCTATTAGAACAGAAAATGTTTCAAGTAATACTATTAATGGCAATACATACGGTGATACCAATAATGGCAATGAAGCAGATTCCAATAATGGTAATAAGAAGCATTTGGTGCAGAACTATAACAGGACAGGATCATTTAATTACCAAGGTAATCAATTACTGGTACATTTTAGCGACAAGACTGTTTCTGCAGAAAATTTGATGTGATGATGTCATATTTTCTATGGATTTTGCAGTTTTTCAGAAAACATAAGCTGAACTTCGTGGCAATTAAATGATCCAGTCCTGAGGTTGATTCGTGCCAAATGATCCTCATTTGAACAGACTTTTTGTTGAACAAATCTCAATAATGACAATTAGAAAAGAAATTTTGTCAAGTAAATCCCATCTATTGAAGCAGACCTTTTGTCAAGCAAACCCCAATATTGGTGAGAAGAACAAAAACTGTCAAGTAAATCTCAATAATGACAATCAGAAAAGAAATTTTGTCAAGTAAATCCTAATATGAGAATTACAACAGACGTTTTGTCAAGCAAATCCCAGTAATATGGCAATTAGAACAAAATTTGTCAAAGTATTAAATTTCAATTATAACAATAAGAAAGAGTTTTTTTGTTTCTTTTTTCCAAGTGATATCAATAATGGCAATGTGAACAGACAAATTATGACCAGCAGAATATACAAAAGTACTACATAATAATACAGTAGCTTGCAGCTGTTGATGAAAGCAGGCCAAAGGTCAAACAAATGTCAGTATCAAGACCATGTGGGAATATGGCATTATGGTGCCAATTTTAAAGTTTAGATTGACGGAACAAAATTAAACCAGTATAAAACTCAATCTGATCATTCCAGTTCTGTTATTAAACTTTATTTGATCATTAGTTTCGTTTCACATGGGAAGGAAGCTGTTTTTGAAAAACTTGTAATAGGAAAAGTATTGGGAGAGAAACGTATTTGATTAAAATTTATATGGTCTAGTCTCTGTTCAAATTGAAGTTTCCCCAATAAAAAACAAAGTTATTCTTGGAAACTGTGTCGTAAATACTCTGCACAAATGTTAAGGAGTATTGATCACGTGAAGCTGCCCAAGCCTATTCAATTTCAAAATGTAATTAAAATTATTTAACACAAAACCTAATTTACCTATAAAAAGAATCAATTTGTTTCAATGAAAAATTTACATATATACATGCACATTGTGTTATTAATGTTGAATCTTTTTAATTTTCCTTAAACAAAATTAATCATTTCGAGGTCAAGAAAAGTTGAATAATTTTCATTAATTTGAAAAGAATTTTAAAATCCAATTCATCAATATACCACAAAACATAATTACAATGCTCTTCAATAACTTGGCCACATCGTTTATGCCATTGTATTCTGAAGTCCCAAAATAATGTTCTCTTTTATGTTTTAATTATAAATCTCACACAAATTAGGACCTAACCCCTTTATAATGCCAACTAAACAAATGTTGTCTATGAATGTTTTTTAATATATATCTATATATATACATACACATATTCATTTTTCACTTATCACAATAAGATGCTAAACCCCAAAGTGACTAAACAAATGGTATCTCTGAATGGAGGTTTTACTGTATATACATAATTTCTGCATGTATATATTTTCACAATAAGACAGAACATAATACACACCTCTTTATCAATGATAAAATCTCCCATAGTAAATCTATACACAATTCCAATAGAAGAAAATTGATAATTCCCACACTGTCGGAAGGTATGTACACGCAATTAACACGTATTGGTATATATTGTATATATATATCAAATCAAATACAGTCACAATACACAACTTTTTATAGCTGTTCACTGCAATAGTTGAAATTGTTGTCGGACATAACAACACTGCAACAGATGTTTAAATACAAACACAGCTATTCTCTATTTTAATGCATTATGAGGACACAAACATGTTTAACTGTTAAAGTACCAGGCAGAGGAGAAGAGAGAGCCCAGAACCTAACTTGGTAATTAATCTGTCTGACCCCTCATGCACTCTGTGTGTGTCCAGTATATAATAATGATGTGAGAGAAGGACAAAAATACATGTACCGGTATAGATATACCTACTGACTGTTGACCTGGCTAAACATTATACTCACAATACATTACCCATTCTGACAAGATAGAAGACCTCCCTCCTTCCCCCTGTAATGTGAATACACCAAATTTACCCACAAACAAACAACATGTGTTTTGCTGTAATAAAGATATTTTGGAGTTCTTAACAAAGTGAATTAGTAGTTGTATTAGAGTCTGACCAGAGAATTAATTTAATTAGGGACAATAAGCCCAATCTAGAAACGTTTTTCTAACTTTCTGATAATTTGGAATGCACTTTTTTCATAAGAAAATGGAAAACAACAATATGGTTGCATAGACCCTAGCTAGAGTTTTAGTTAGGGACAATAAACACCAAAAAATGTTTTTAAAGACTTTCGAACAATTTTGAATGGTTTTTCCATAACAAAATGGTTGCATAGACCCTAACTAGAGTTTAAGTGAGTGTCACTATCTAACCAAATCAAGAAATGTTTTTAAAGATGTTCTGGCAATTTGGAATGCATTATTTTCATGACAATTTTGAAAACGACAATACGGTTCACATATATAAACATAAGTACATATATACCATCTGCAACTTTAGAGCTTTTAATTAAATCATGTTTCTTGTTTGTTTTCCAGGCAAATAATGCAATAATCAGTTTTTGTTGTGCTAGAATACCATATGTTATCACTTTTTCAATTCTAATTTAGTTGGACCTAAGGCCATCTGAAACATTGTATTTTTGTAAACTATCTATACGCAACATACGTAAATTTATTACATGTATATGGTTCCTTTTAGGCTGTATTGAGCAAAGAGTGGCATGTAGACATTATAATGTTGAGCCAATCCTAAACCCTTTTCTAAAGAAAGAGAGAGAGAGAGAGAGAGAGAAAGAAAGAGAGAGAGGAGGGAGGGGAAAGACATGGTATCTTTATGTCATGTAGACATCATAACATCGAGCCAATCCCAAACCCTGTTCTAGAGAGAGAGAGAAAGAGAGAGAGAGAGAGAGTACATCGTAGTTCAGAAATGAGAGATCGAGGTAGTAAGCTAAGTCCAGTACATTTTAATTCAGAATCTTGCAAGCAAAATGTAGTTTAAATAGAAGCTATATTACTCAATGCTCAAGTGTGTCTGAATTTAAATGGAGGCACTTCATTGTACTTTAAAGTCTACCATATACCACATTAAAGTATAATGTTTAATAATTTTTATTTGAATTAGATTAACTGGTATGTGTACATAGGTATATATAAAGCACACCAGTGATCAATAATTGTAAACATACTATATTATTATATACACTGTGTATATAAACATGAACATGTGCCATTTACTTAATCTCTCAATGCTGACGCAATCACAGAGATCCATATCCATATACACAAAAATACAATATCTGGCAAAACGCCTAATTTACATTGTGCAATTGTCAATGGTATTTAATTCATTATAAATGTAAAAAAATTTTCACATTTACGTCTCCCATTTTTTATTTTGCCATTGAATACAAAGTCCCAAAACTCGGTCAATTGATAATCACAATAATTTGTTCTAAATTTTGACAAATGTAAAACATAGAAAAAATTTCTTACATTTTTAAACACTTTTAAGTGCACATATGGAAAAAATTTCTTCGTTATTACATGAATGTTTTGACGTAAATACATGTATATAAAGAAAGAATTGGCAAGTTTGTACCGAGGTCTGTAATTCTGTAATGACTTTCAATAGTTGTACTTCATAGACTTTGGTCTAATCCTTGTTTCAGGACAAAGTTTAATCCATTAAAGCTTTTTTTTTTATTGTTTAACATAACCAAAATCCAAAATAGCTGCAACATCCACCTTCATGTAAATAGCAACAACTCAATCAAATCAAATCTTTACCTACTAACATATTGATCCATTTAGAACTTTGGATCACAGTGACCCACTTGACCAAAGTCCCAAAACGACAAGACTGTCATCTGCTGTTAGTCAAACATTCAATAATTTCAAGTGATATATCCCAATTCAATGGACCAATTTTGCATAATCAAAGGGGTTGGGCTTAGTCTCTCAACATCCCAGTAGATTGAATGTTTTAAAAGCTCATCATTAATTCCTCTTGTATAGATTTTTTTAAGGGCCAAAGGAATTTTAATCCCATGTATAGAATGATACAACACAAACTCGCATTGGCTGAATCAGGGGGATAACATATTTATTTCTACATTTTATATCTTAAGGTTCACCAAAACCATTCACACTGAATAGTAAATACGGTAGTACAGATTTCAACTTCTATGATTCAGGCCCTGCCCAGGTTCTGACACATTTACATGTGATCTTACCTCCTCGGTTTCCATTAAAGGAATACTAGCTGCTATATCCGGGATACTTCTGTTTTTCTTATCACTCATGTAAGCGCTTTTTGGAATACCAACGTCACTCAATGATCTCCCCTTAGACTTATCTCCCATTTAAAAACCGTAAATACAGTTCAGTAAAGTTCAGTTTTGTCCAATATCCAAACCAGTAAGCGTAAAATCACAATTTTCAAAGATTACCAGTATTTTGAAAGCTTAAAATACAGACACTATTTCTTTTCATTGAAAATATTCCAAAAATTCTCCCCGTTATTCACCTATTGTGTTTATTTTTCCTTTTCCTGATCCCAATGGCAATAAAAGGGCAAGAATTACGCACCAATATTTACAAATATATCGAGTATGTAAGACACTGCAGACTAATACAATATCAAAATAAATGTTCAAATATCAATAAGCTGGCATTAATCCCAATTTCTTTAAGGCCAAAGAAAATTGGCAAGCTGACACCTTTCAGACAATCAGTAGTGGGACTTAGTGAATATTTCTTGTTAAAATTTACTGGATATATAGTACAGTAAAGCACACTGTTACACAGCTGTTACAACTTAAGCTCTATGTCTTGACTTGAAAAACGTTCAAAGATTAAGCGACCTAATCCGCTGTGTACTATGTCAAGTTATAATTCCAAAAATATGCATAAAATCGCAATATATGAAACTGTCTAAAACATGTTAACAAATTTTCTTTTTTTTTAAATATCAACTGTTTAGGGAATTAAATTCTTAAAGACCAAAGTTATAGACTTGGACTTAAAATCATACCTTATTCTTTAGTGTAGACAATTCATATTTAAAGTATTTTTTGGATTAAAAAACAAACTAATCTCCTGAGTCTATTGTTTAAATTTAAAATATTAAGTAGGTTTTAAACATATAAATATGCACCTATACATGTATAATAGTAATTATTTGGAAATTATTGAGAATATAATTTGTACCGGTACCTTTTAAAGATTTCAGTCTGGTCTTAAATCTTTCGCTAGTCAATAAATAAATTTGTACATTTTCTAGATTTCAGTCTATCAACAGTCAAATTGTGAATTTCAAGATTTCAGTCTGGTCTTAAGTCTATGAATGGTCAATTTGTACCCTTTCCAGATTTCAATACGGTCTTCAATCTATGAATGGTCAATTTGTACCTTTTCCATATTTCAGTCCGGTATTAAATCTATGAATGGTCAATTTGTACCTTTTCCAGACTTCAATATGGTCTTCAATCTACGAATGGTCAATTTGTATACTTTTTCCAGATTTTAATCTGGTATTAAATCAATGAATGGTCAATTTGTATACTTTTTCCAGATTTTAATCTGGTATTAAATCAATGAATGGTCAATTTGTACCTTTTCCAGATTTCAGTCCAGTATTAAATCTATGAATGGTCAATTTGTACCTTTTCCAGATTTCAGTATGGTCTTAAATCTATTAATGGTCAAATTGTACCTTTTCGAGATTTCAATATGATCTTTAATCTATCTATGAATGGTCAATTTGTATACTTTTTCCAGATTTCAGTTTTGTTTTAAACTATCAATGGTCAATTTGTACCTTTTCCAGAATTCAGCCTGGTCTTAAATATCTCCATGGTCAATTTTATATCCAAAGTAGAGACAACTGAAAATGTTCTAATTTACAGTAAGTCAAACAAAGCCATTATTTTATGACTAGAATCTGAAACTTTTCTTAATCATTTGTGATTGCAGTACCCTCGTAATTTTCAAAGTCAGCGACTAACATATGTATGGGGCGTTTTCAAAAATGTTTATGTAGGAAATTTCCGAAATAACAGGGTTTTCAGGGGAAAATATGAACTAATATTATTCCAGATCTAATGAAAATCACTGTTCCACACAAAAATTAGGGGCATCATGCGGTACTGCGGTGAACCCCATTTCCTGGTGCAAGGATCATACATTCATGCAGCACCTGTGAAATATACCTTTGATGGGAATAATGCCAGTGTGTCGCTGTATGTTATAATTTGTAAAGAAGACTTAAGACCTACTAGACCAATATATGACCTATTATAACAATATTAACCTAATAATTGATAATAAACTGCTAATTAAATGAATCTGTCACTTTTACACTGTAATTTAAATTACCATTATTGTAAAATATAATACATAATGGGTGATAAAATTACAGAAAACTGACATCAATTAGAATACCTCTACAGGACAGCTAAGATCTATATAGTATACAAAATGAAAGTCATGAATGGACTTCAATGTATCTTGATAAACCTTTGACTCATGAGGTTGATGTTTGTCCTAGCAGAGGTTGGGTGCAAACAACTAACATACAGTGTGTGACCTCACCTGGATGCAATGGAGGGCAAAGCTTGTGGTAATTAGCAACTGTAGCCAAGGGGGTAGGCTTAAGCTATCAACAACATATCTGTGAATTGTTATTTACAAGATTTGCGTTGATAGGACTGTTAAAAAGAACAACAGTGTCTGGAGAAAACCGCAGACCTTCAACAAGTGAACTGACAAAGCTCTCACACAAAGATCTTCAAGAGTGGGATGTGTACCTTGATGGCCAATTAAGTATATGGCCCTTCAACCTGGAAGGAATGCCAGTTAATCAGTTAATCCATAGCAATTCTGCAGCAGCAAGGTTGTTGACAGCAATACAGAATAATAAATGTCTTATTCATTTTTAAATCTACGAGTCTTATCTCTGTATAACCAGGGGTTTATCAAGGATATACATCTGCTCTGGTCTCAGCTTCCAAGACCATCAGGGTATTTATTTTTTTGCTGAATCAGTTAATTTTACCTGCTGCATTTGGCCCCTTATTCCCATCAAATTTCTGCAAATTGCAAACTTCTGGGCTAGGAAAGGTTAATAAAGGTTGAAATTATTACAGGTTTTGGACTGGGTTGGGAACAATAAAAAGATTGTATACTGTATAATGCTTATATTTCACTGTTGTTTTATTTTCGCTATATTCGCGGTCAAGTGTATTCCCACGAAAAATAAAACAGCAACGGATATACATGGCTATAACCGGCTCATTAATCCTGCTAGAATCATTTTCTTTTTATCAGATAAGACTGCGAAAAATGGCACCGCGAATACACTAGGCATCGTCAAACCACAAAAATTTCACACCATGAAAATAAAGCAATATACATTATGTTACTGGTTGAGCCATGGCTAGTGGATAAAACAAAAATATTTAGTCCAGAAAACATGTTTTGACTGAAAATTCAAACATCAGAAAATACATGGCTTGAAAATAGAAAGATATCCTGCCAAAATAATCCTGTACAAAGGTTAATACATCTAATCGATAGAGAATTATAAAATTAAAACGGTGCCGCATGAAACAATTATGTCTTATAAAATGTCCTTATCTAAAAACGATTAATAGCACCATAGATTACTGATCAAGTTAAGACGTTTACAGAGAGAGTTGGTGTTTCTAAATACTTGTTAACATAAAAGCACTGAAAAATAAATCCCCTTCTTCTACTGAATGAATACACAAAATCCCTAATAACGACAAACAAACTTTAATCTTGGGACTTAACCCCAGCATTTTTTAAATCAAATAATATATAATTTCCAAATAAAGGTTAACCATATCCTAAACACCTCACAAGTTGACTATTACAAATCATGTAGATTATCATAAATTCTGATTATGTTCTGTTCTTTTCAATAGTTATAAAATACAGAGAAGTCTGTTACATGTTTTATTAAAAATCAAAAAGTGAAAAGACTAATAAATATCCAATGTCTCTGTATGCATACTTGTATAGTAAACCAAGTTATAACTGAAACGGGAAGCCCCCAAAATAAACCCTAACTGGGAAATCCCAAACAGCATAACAAAATGGTTACCAACAAAATATGTATAGCAAATAGGGTAGCTACTCAAAGAGTGTTCCCGTGAAATATATCAAGTATAGCTATTGTAAATCTGGTGAAGATGATTTTTAAAAAGTTTTTAGGGCAGCCTGTACAGTTTCCGTATTTCCAGCCCTAACTACTAAGAGGTTTGCAAATTAAATAATCCTTATTCTAAGGATACTTCATCTATTAAGTCTATCTAGGTTTCCACAAATTTAAAATAATTAGTAGCCAAATTTCCAAAATTTGTGAAAATATAGTCCTTTTTAAAGTATTTTTCCACAAATTTGCTAAAATAGGTTACTTTTTGAAAGAATTCCTCAGAAATTAGTAGCCAATGGCGATTTTGGCTACCAGGAATGGAAACATAGGTCTATGAAAACTCAGTGGGGTGGGGAGGTGTCATCACCCCCACTGAAAATTTTGTGGGGGTGATTATGTGCAACAACATTATCAACACTTATAACCAACATTATCACTATTAACTGAAAAGGAAGGTTTAGCAGTTGTACTTTTTTTCAGATTTTAGAAGACTTTCAATATTTCCCCTCTATTTCATCCATGGCCATAAGACAAACTCAACGTTTGTGCAAGCGTGAAAGCCCTTTATCTAACGTTTTTTTTTTTTAAATTTAAAGGGGTCCCACAAGTTATCAGTTCAGCCCTCATAGCCAAGATTTGTGCAAATTAGAAACTACATGTCTTAAACACCCTAAATTATGAAATATCTGAGATCTAGCACTTAATTTTTGTTAATTGAATTAAAAACGTATTTAACAAAGATTTCTAAATATTTTTAATGTCTTTGTTATGCAATATTATTACAGGGGAAGGACTTTACAGAGATTTTAAAATAATTTCAATGTTTTAAGCATGCAATATACAGCGACTAGAAAGGGAAGGGACCCTGGGCAATTTAGCACATTGCCAATGGAAATAACCTGTTAAATTGACTCGATTAAGGAATAGCATATCACTGTTCTGAAAATCTATGGCTATGAAAAACTACAACATGGCCTTTAGTGAAAATTTGCTCCCCAGTCTCTGAATATATGACATGTTTTTGTCTGATAAATGGCAATGACTTTATTAGGGTATTTATAGTTGTTTCACTGTCAAATATAAACATGCTGAAAATAGGTTTAAAGTGACAGAGAATACAAAAATATATCTGATAAATAGGAGACAAGCTCTGTCACAACACAAAATAGTTGTACTACAAGGACACAGGTGAAACTAGAACCGTCTCTTGAGACCCAAATACCCCACTGCCCCCAACATTTAATATTTTTCCCCTGACCTTGACCTTTCTGATATGACCTTGGTTCAAGGTCATGACACACCTTTGGACCTATGAAGTTTAATGACAGTCGTCAAAAGCAGCTATGAGTGAGATATGGACCATTCACAATTTAACATGGACAGACAAATGGAGATTCCTATATACCCCTCTATATAAGGGGGGGGGGATAAATATATGAAATTAATTACTAATAAGTGTATATGTATATTATTTTAGTTGATCTCAAAATGATTGTTTACATTAATTCATTTTTTATTCAGATTTTTTTAAACATTTTAAAGTCAAGTTTCTTGAGTTTTTGTATCTGAAAATCAGCTTGTTGGTTGTGTAAAACCATAAGATTTTTAATTGTGAATGGGGCTCAAAATTGGCCCTCAATGGTGGTGTGTGTGTGTGTGTGTGTGTGTGTGTGTGTGTGTGTGTTATAATAAAAAAACCCATAAAAAACATAATCATAAATTTTGCCTGAAAACATCATTTTTCAAATCTTCATTCCTAACTTTTAAGTTTAAATATATCATTTTAAACCTTTTTTTCAACAAGTTTGGCAAAGATGATATATAATCTTAAAATCCATTTAATAAGTTAATAACTTCCAAAAGGACTTGGAGATGTTTGTATCTGTATTACATAAATATGTTGTAGAACCCAGATGGCTGTTTCGGAGTCTAAAATTTAGATTTTTAATAGACATGGACTTGATGCAATATGTCTTCTACTTGACAATTTTTTGCCACTTGGTGTAAAAAACACACTTGGAATTTGTCTTAAATACAAAACCTGGCACTTCTGAAGAAAAGTTTTATCATTAACACACAATTTACAACAATAAGACCAGGAATATATTACAAAGAAAACGTCATGGAGACTTTCTGAAGCTAACACACACCAAATTTACTGGACAAAAGACAAGCAGGACATTTCTAAATACAGTAAAACCTCACTGTAATGCCCCTCAATAACTTTGCCACCTCTCTTTTTGGTCACACTATTTTGAAGTCCCTAAGTCCATTTCTTCTGGGTTTTTTATAATGTACTCTAATTTTATCACCAAACCTATTATTATGCCAAAATTTGACCAAACAAATGGTGGCAATAAATTGAGGATTTACTGTACACTTAATGATTTACTTATATCTAAATAGGATTCAACCCAATTAAAGCTCATATATAGCACCTGTCCAAGGGAGATAACTCTGATAGCCTTATGTTTATATTATAAATAATATAATCAAGTTCATGCAGTATCCCAATTGACAATACCAAATAATCATCCAAATGAACAATAGTAGGGTAATAAATAAACATGGCAATAAAAAATGTAATAAACAAAAAATACTAAAATAAACAAACAATAAACATAGTAAACAAACCAAATAAACAAAAATAATTTAAATATAAATTCTATAGTTATATTACCATGAAAAAGCAATCCACCTAAAAGTTTATAGCAATAAAATATTATTTTAATAAAGTAAAATCAATTGCGGTATTTCAAAATTTTCATGGTTCTTTTATTAAATATTATTTAGACTTAAAGTGGGTATGTTATCAACATGTCTTTGTGATAAATACCTGCTCTACTATTTTCACAAAACAAGTAAATAGTTCTTTTTGAATTTATCTACAATAATCTGGCATAGACCATGTACTTTTGACTGAAATACCAGTCTATGTTTAATAAAACTGAATTAAGCACACAAAGATCCAAGATTTAGTTCAACACAAAACAAACCACTGAAGGAAAAATTACCTTTAATTTATATCAAATTAATACTATCATTCAATAAAAAACAGTAGTTGCCTATAATTTTTGACATATTAAACTATATAATTCACAATTTATGGCCATCTTTGTGAAAAACTTTTTTTTTTTAATTTAGAGGTTTCAGAAAATTTATCACATTTATTAATAAATTAACAGGAGCTTATTCCTTAATATAAATATACAGTATAAACTCAATAAGCGGTATGTTTTAGTGGTGGTGATGGTATATATGCATGTGTGTGTGTGTGTGGTGGTGGAGGGGGGGGGGGGAGAGAGAGAGAGAGAGAGAGAGAGGATATATCGGTACCTATTTTGGACAAGGGGGTACAGGATATAATAAGGATGTTTGGTAAATATTTCAAACTTAAGTCGCTATTCTACTCATTTGCCAATCTTCATTCATGATTCAAACCATGGCTTCATCTTGCCATGAAAGGTAGACTTAACATTCAACACTGGAGCCCTCATTTGGAAAGATAATGATATGGCATTCAACACTTGTTGTCATTGACCGTGAGACAAAATCCAACAATTTGCGCTCGTTGACAAGGAATCTCTAGGGCTAATGGGGCTCATTAAAAAGAAACACTTGTGGTCATTAACAAGGAAACGCTAGAGCTCATTGACAATGAAACACTAAGGCTCATTGACAAGGAAACTATAAGGCTCATTGACAGAGAAACTCTAGGGCTCATTGACAAACTCTAGGGCTCAATGACTATGAAACCTTAGGGCTCATTGACAGGAAAACACTAAAGCTCATTGACAACAAAACACTAGGGCTCATTGACAAGAAAACACTAGGGCTCATTGATAAGGAAACACTTGGGCTCACTGACAATGAAACACTAGGGCTCATAGACAATGAACCACTAGGGCTCATTGACAGGAAACACTAGGGCTTACTGACAATGAAACACTAGGGCTCACTGACAATGAAACACTAGGGCTCATTGATAAGGAAACTCTAGGGCTCACTAACAATGAAACGCTAGGGCCAATTAACAAGGAAACTCTAGGGCTCATTGGCAACCTTTAGCATGGATGTTCTCACTGGTAAAAAGACAAAGAGACAACATCATCTCACACAGGGGTTCTTAAATGATGCAGAACACTAAAGCTGTTAGTTGTAACAAATGGGTGTGTATATAATTATGTACATATAAGTACATTTGTATATATACTTTTGTGGAAAAATTAATTACATCAGTGAGAATGCATAAAATAGATATTTATCTTATGGCCAAAAACATAAAAAATAATGGCCATTGTTTGCCTTTATGGTTTTTTAAAGATTAGACCATGTTAGTTATTTGACAGCAGCTCAATCTTTTACATGGTCAAGTAATTAAGGTTACTCCGATGTAAGAATATAGATTATTAATGAAAATGTCAACATCATAATCACATATGTCAGATGTACATTTTGGCAAGGATAGCTGAGGAATGGACAGGATATATGGTAGTACACCTTGTGTATTGTGTGTCTTTTGTTAACATTCATAAATTTACTACCTTAACATACAACAAGATAAATCTGAAAACTACATTTACTTAAAATAATAAATTCAAACTTCCATCAGTAACACAAGGATAAAACTTACGGTAGCTATTTTGGTCTAGTGACCTACTTCACTTCAATTCAATGTGGTTTTAACATCCCAGTCAAGAATATTTCACTTAATGGAGACTTCACCAGCTAAGGTGAATTCAATTGGCAGAATTTTTTTACCTTTGCAGTGTGCTCAGGTCGATGTGCAGGGAGGGTTGTTTAACGTGCCATGTTTGCTGCGACATGGGCATTGGTTTTTAAGGTCTCTTCCGAAGGACCATGCGACTTTCATGTCTAAATAACAAGTGCTTAGTGAAAAAATGGCCATAACATATTTTCAAGTCTTGGTAAGACCCGGTTGGGGTTAGAACCCAAATACAAACTTAATTTTATGATCCATGGGCTACTGGGCCCTACTTATCTTAATCCCTGTAATGTTAACATCCGTATTCTTGTTGTTTTCAAATTTAAATCTAAATTTACACTTTAAGACGGTAAAAACTTAAAGAAATGAAAAGTTTTGCTCATAATGAGTTACACCTACTGGATGTATATAAAATATCTTGGATAATAAATGGGTATCATATGAAATATGTGGCATATCATATTATCTTTAACACAACAACAAAAATTTAAGAAACTCGGTATAAACAAATTCCTACATTTCAAGGAGGGTCATTTTTGTGATTTACCAGTAATATAAAAATGTACGTGTGTGTGTGTGTGTGTGTGTGTGTGTGTGTGCGTGTAAAACAGTTATTGTGCAAGTGTTCTAAATGTGGTGTATGTATACCGAAGACTGTTGATCCCTTAATTTTGGGTCAAAATTGAGCCCAATCCCCATAGTTCAAAACCAATATGTTATCAAATATTTTGATGATTTTCAGAATTTTAATAAAAGAAGCCTGATCTTAGCGGTTGCCCATAGCAACCTACGCCTTCACTGACATGCACGCTGTACAATAAAATAAGAACCTGTACAAAAGTGTAACTTTGAATGTATTGTCCCATTGGATTTTTCTTCAAAAGTGTATCATAAAACAGTGCTAAATATATTTAAGCTATTTTCCAAATTCCAAGGGGCCTGGAACCACTACCAAAAAGGGATGCCACAACCCTGCAGATGCAGTAGTAATAAAATACTGTTGTACATGTAATAATAATTACAACAATGATTCCCTAATTAAAAAGATTGTTTTAATTTTTTGTTTCTGTAAATCTGTCAAAATTGACAAAATGCATCTGACAATGCATGTCTGAGCTAATGTCAGCCGTTAAAATAGGAAAATAACATGTAATCATAAATAAATAAGATTTATATGTCTTCCACATCTCACAAAGAGTATAGAAACAGAATCTTTTTTTTCTACAGTTAATTACATCACCAGTCAATCCTCATTTCAACCACAAGATTCAGAAAGCTTTAGAAAAAAACATACAAAGCTAATTTGCGAGACATAACATAAATATGATACAGTCTAAAATAACTCCATGTGCTAGTACATTTGTATTCACACTGAAAAAAGGGGCAAAACTCATTTAAACATTTTTGAGACTGGTACTGCAACTGATGTCTGTGTCTATAAAAATATTGTAAATTGTGCATCTAGATGAGGCAAAAACTTCATATACAAGAAAATGCTGAACTAGATAATAAGTAGATTATCTATACTGGTCTGGGCATATATACATTCTTCTATCATATAAATGTGCATTGTGTAGGTTTATGTGCAAGTATCACTGGTACTCAGAGTCAGGTTGGACTGTTGGAGGTTACATTGGTATTTTTAAATCTCCATTTACTATTACTAGTAAATTAGAAAATTTTTCTATATATCTTAAAATCTCTTTTAGTAGTTTTTTCCCCTTACATTCCAATATATCATAACATACAATGTTGGTATATTTGGATTAAAAATACCAACTTGTGACATGTAATGATGCATGTATCAGATACTCATTCATAAATTTATACACACCAAAAATTATTTTAGTTTTCAATCCTTTTATTTGAATTAATTGGTTTTTTTTTTAAATTTTCGTTAATAAATTATATTGGAGTTTTTGTGATTAGAATTACATCTGTTTCTTTAACACGGATGAAGCTTAACTATTTTGAGTTGGGGGTGTTAAATTTGTGTTAAATTTATTCCTTAACTGAGATTTTCCTTAACTTAAATCTGACAAAATTTCAAATCTTAATAATTTTGCCAATTTTTGAGATATTCAAAAATTTTCAGGTGTAATTTTGAAGATCAATTCTACCTTAAAACATTTGCATTTAGTTTTGACCAAAATTTAAATAAAATGTTTCAAAAAAAAAGATTACCAAATTTGCTAAATTTAAGGAAAATAATTGTGAAACTGGGGCCTGACTTATTTTGGGATACATGGGCTACTAAACCCACTGTACTAATCTTTACTTGTTCAAAATAGATCTTCCTGCATATATGAAGCATGTTATTTACTAAAACCTGGAATAAATTTTACGAAGTATAAAGATTGCCAATATTTTATAATTAACTTCAATAAGTTATTTTATATATAAAAGGTATAAACGGAATATTTTATCTTTTAAATAATTAAAAATGAATTAAAATTCCATTGCTGATAGAAACGGCGCGTGTATGGGCTTCTTCTTCCTCAGCATCCGGAAGTCAGCAACTAATGTCGTCTGGTCTTGGCTTCATACATTTCAATGTAAACAATAACTTTCTTGCCTCTGTAGTAAAACCATTAAAGGCAGAAGCTGTGTATGTACTTTTTATGGAGTGTTACGAATAGACCGTGCTGTCTGCACTCGTGTGAACTTACTCGGTCGATTATATGGACTTCACTACTGACGTACTGTATAATACAAAACCACGTGTGGGCATGTAAACATCTGGGAAATACACATCCCAGCCGGATGGGATTTCTTATACTCACCAAAAGATCTACTTTTGCTTCACTATCAAGATTGGTACCAATATTCGCACCATCTATTTCAATATCGTCTTGATTTTGACTGACATTTGGATACAGAGATTTGCCGTCCATGCCTGTGTGTGTGTTTGTTTATAGTGTGTATCGTCTGGTCTCGGAGAATCTCGTGAGGTTTTTTCGCGCCGCCACGTAAATGAGGACCGTGGTAGGTTTTTAAACATCTAAAACAGGTAAATGTAACATGATTGTCAGACCTATCAAATTGCAAGTTTTTGGTCACTTATTTATTTTATTTCACATCCAAGTGGTGGAGTCAGTGTCGCTTTTGAGTTCTGACACTTGTTTCACGCCGACCAAACGGGTACCGTGATTTTTCATGGCGAGTTCACCTGGTTTATCAGGGTTTATTGGTTAATAAAATTAATATAATAATTAAATTAGATAGATTCTTATAACATAATAAGTTCTTGGGGCCAGGTTGGTATTTTTCAAAAATAAAATCTAAATAGATCTATGTATATTTCTATCTCGAATGTTAGTTTAAAAAAAACCAGCGACATTGTCCGGCTGAAAAAAAAACATAAGAGAAAGTAGCTCTAGTCTACTAAAATTAAAAAGATAAAACATAAAAAAGAAAGAAACAAAAGGAAGGAATGCCAATTATCTGATCACAAGTAGCAATGAGTAGACTACCTGTCACGGTAAAATTTTAATACAAGATGTTTTTACAAATGATACTGTATAATTAGATCTGTTTCCATTTTTAGTTCTACCATTTAGAATCATAGTTGTACTTCCTTTTTGGACATATTGCGTCATTGGATTGTATAGTATGGTTCTCTTCTAAAACAAATTTTCCGAATTACAAACCAAATCTTGTTTTGGAGGACCTTGCATTTGTTTATGCAGGTAAAAAATTGTTCCTGGCATGACTATCCGAAATCCAGGATGGCCTTGTTGCTATAAATAAAAAAGGGGCAAAAAGTCAGTTGTATCAATTCGATTCCGGAACTTTGGCTTTATTGACGAACACGTTATCGAACACGATATATATTTTTTAAATTTTATATATGATGTGCTATTTTACCGTTTTAGACAGTATATCACAAATAAATGATATTTTTCAAATTTATATCACTATTTAAATCAGTAGAGTACAGGTGTTATGCTTGACTTATGCCTCTTGATTTCCTGGGAAACAAAGGGCCACAACAATACCTCTACATCTGATACGGTTTCAGTTCAGCCCAGGTCTTTCCAGCGTCGGTACTTCTGCACCAAGTTTGTTTTGACTGGCCCCTCTTCCTCTTCCCCTGTGGGCTCCAGTCAAGAGCCTGCCTAGTGGCATTTGATGCAGCCTTGCGGAGCGTGTGGCCAATCCATCCCTACAGGTGTTATAAACCCCAGTCAAAATTATTTCACTTTTAAATACGGCGGGTTCAGCTCTGAGATTGTAGAGGAAGCCGCAGTGACCGGAGAAAACGGAAGTGATTTTTTTCAATGCCGAATAGATACATAGCCCCAACAAAACTAGATAATTTAGTGAATTACTCTTCTGTTGTCCATTTTTAATATACCCGCTTAGTACTGATATCAGGTGATCAATTTTGGTTTATTTATCCACCGACTTTAAAAGAACTGATTTTTTTTCACAATCATGACTCACGCACATATATATGAGCCAGCGTCTGTAGCAACAATCATCGCCGCTGAGTCACAAATAATCAGTTATTATAGTACAAAGAGTTGAATTACAAATACACTATGACACCCTTTATGGTGCCCCATATCATAAATTCATTCATAAAATTTACGTTCACGCTCTACATAGAGAAATATTGCATCATTCCACTATTTACAGCAGGTGAATGGTGTTTAGCAGTGCGTAAAAGCAAAACTACGGTTACACGTACTCAAGTCTTCTTAGATGTAAAAAAATCAAAATAAAACGAATGTATAGTAACGGAAAGATGTGTATATGAAATATGGATACAGGGTCACGTGATACACATATAAATCCTTGGCTCCGTTCCAATTTCTAATATTGATCGGATTCAGTAATTACGTTGTCTGGTGTTGTAGCAGATTGCTGTTAAACCTTGAACTCTGGATGACTGTTACAGGGAGCCATTCAATCAAAATGTTTTTATTTATCTATTTTTTTCGATTTTTATGCGTTTAATCAACTGTGAAAACAAATACTATATATGGGTCTGATGGAAAATTGCCAAAGGTGCACTAAAACAAGGTGCACCGGAAATGATCGTTTGAGACTCCGCTTTTAGACTCTTTACAATCTCGCAAATCGGATTTAGAATGAAAAAGAAATCAAAGTGTCTTTGATGAACCATTAGTATAATGTAGTTCATAGTATGGGTATATGTAACTTCGCCGTGCTTCTACTACGGTAGCCGCAAGTTTGAAATTGGTAAGAGTGGTCATGTTCAGCCTTGTTTACCAAAGACTTGAAAATAGGCAAAGACTCTTCTTTCGTCAAACACTTAGCAGTTAGAAATGAAAATCACGGACGAAGTCCTCATTGGTTGATATATTGATAACTGAGATCTAATGTCCGAGGCACTGTAGACGTGACTCGACAAAGAACCTTTACTGCACATTGCTTCGATCGCAATGGTCAAAATTTCTGCTACTTTTAATCTAGTTGGAGACTTCCTGATATAAGTGAAATATTCTTGATTGGCGTAAAACCCCAGTGGATTGACCAATCTATCCGCGACGACTGGCGACGTTACCCGACTGACTGTATAGTTTGCTTTTCTATATTGTACTGTCATATTATAATTTTTTGAATTGTCTGAATGAAATATTAAAAAAAATTATAATATGACAGTACAACGGACGCCATTTGTTTGTATTTAGCTTAAAAAAAAAACAAAAAAAACCCGATTGCTATAGTAATGTAAGTTTAGTCACTGAAACAACGACATAAATGACTACACGTGTGTGTTCATATTGCAAGTGACGTCACTGATCCATCTGTTCATGGATGTCACATACCGCAAATTTATGACAATGAAATATAAAGCAAACACAAGCTGTTAGGCTTTTAAAATAAATTATATTAAACACTATATAAATCATACGTAGCAATAAACTAAATGAAAATATAAAATTGATTTATATATTATATATGCTACCCGAGATATCGATCGTAAAGAGTTCGAACGTGCATACACGTGTACGTAATATGTAGATGGCGTTAATAGTACAATGACCTTATGAAACCGGAATTGAACTAGAACCTAACAACCACCACTCACTTGAATTTAGCTGTTATCATTGTCATAGGGTTTATAGTACATGATAATGTAAGTGTCGAAATATAAGCCGAGTGAACTTGCGATATCCTGGTACAAGAACAATGGGCGTGTCTGGTTAGAAACCGCGCCAAATGACGTCACCTAATAACTGGTCGTTGTCGAAACCGCAACGGCAAACGTTTAGATTCAATGCATTTATATTAAAGCAACAATATCACATCCGGGTGCAAAACCAAAGGTTCCGCACTTGGTTGTTTTTCCATTCGTTTAAGATATTCATGCAAGTTGCACTACGAACTGGTTTCGACAACGTGCTACGTTACCCTCTAACGTTTTGCGGGACAATTATTTTTATGGATATGGGATATATCAGTTCACGTTCACCCGTAAATATCGTTATTCTGGGATTCGCGACGTTAACGTTTTCCAAAAAGTCCGGTACAAACGTTAGGGGGTTTTGATCACGTGGTACAGCGGCGAATTTATTTCACCATACGCACATGGACCATGAGTAGTACTACGATTAAGATCTAGACTTGCAGTTAAATCTTCGATAACCCGGCGATCGGGAGACTACGAACTTGATCTAGCGAGGTACATGTGCACAAAAAATAAATTACACAATATAAAAAGAAATGCACTACATGTAGTAAATCAATCAAGAGTTTTTGTGCTAACGCGGGGTCTCCGAGTTCTAAATCTTAAAATAGAAAATTTTATTTACATGCATACTATATATAGTACAAAATAAATTTATGAACACTTTGTTATCATTAATTAATTGTACAAAGCTCATGATAACGGCGACAGTTTTATATACAAATACAGACCCGTCGAAAGTTTAACACCAAGCTAACGAATTGGCGCCAAATATAGACCAGTAGCTTATATCTGCTTCTCGTTGCCTTTATCTCGATAGCTTTTCGGCAGCTGTTCTCTATCTTTTGGCAGCTTTTCGATCACTTGTAGTTATCGATATCTTGACCATTTAATTGACAGTCAAGCTTCGACTCCTTTTCGTTTGGTAAGTGTTAAACTTTCGACAAGTCAATATGTACTACTTGTAGTAAATTATAAATTGATTAAAATGCTGTAAATAGATGTACGGAGTCAACTCGGATGTTCGTTTCATAGAGATATGGGAGAGGGGTGAGGTTCCTTAGCCGAGTGGCCTGAAGCGCGCGATCGCAGTACCTCTCACCATCTTGGTTCGAATCCTTCTCCATCAGATCCTAGTATGAGAAAGGTTACCAGTTCGTTAGTAGAAACCAAATCACGCTGTCGTATAAAATCGTCAAGTTTCAAAACTATGATGACGCCCATTAAACTTTAGTTTGGCACATATATATGCACACGGGCATGCTTAATGTGAATTCAATACTTGTCTTGTGGTCGGTTTTCAATTTTGAAATGGTGAAATCACTCATGTTTTGTCTTGAAATAAACAAATGGTGTCGTCTTGGAATTAGGTTTTTATTTGACGAACGAGGAACAAAGTTATAAATGACCGGATGGTTCAAGAACGAATTTATTTTGCAAGTTATGAATGTAGCTAGCGAGCTAGATAGCAGGTTTTTATCCTTCCGGAGCACCCGTTCTCACTTACCAGATGGGAATGGGAATTCACGTGAATTACTTGCTTGCCAGGTTTCAAAGATTTTTCTGTTTGCTTTTGGATTGTGGTTTGGACATGATATGGTCTGCTTGTGTGGTTGATTAACCCTATAAATCTAAACCAAAATTGGCATTATTAAGTTTTTATTTTGGAGAAAAACAAATATTGGCAAATTTTAAACCCTACTTATTGAACCAAAACAACTGTTGACCAAACAGAAACCTTAGTCAATGTAGTGTTTTGTATCGCAATCGATCAGAAATGCCATACCCATAACGTCTTTTACATTAGTCTCATTGACGGACGGAATAGTTTAGTTGAACCCTGTATGAACTCTTCAGAAATAAAATCTTATAATAAATTAAATTTAATTTTCTGTATCATGTGACGCGTTTAGTTTTTGAAACAAAACAGAACAAAAGAAGGTTTAACTTGTAAAGTCCGTTAAATAAACAGTTCTGTATTACCCAGTAAATAGTTTAAAGGGGCACATAACATATTCTTGACAACGCAATCATTTAAAATTATAATACCCCACCATGGTTCTTTTTTCATTCATGATTGATTTCTGGCAACAGCTATAGCGCGGGAAAATAGTAACGGGATACATTTACGTTCTGTTAGGCTATGCCAAATAAATGTGTAGTTTTTCTGACCCGTATAGAATTAAGGATAACAATTAATTCAAACCGTTTTCCGCCTGTACATAATTTTCGGTAAAATCCCGCATTACAAGTTTGGTCCATTTTTCATGTCCGTGATTTTGAATTTTTCAACATTACGTCAGGGATGAGGACCGTACTCAATTAAACCACGCCAGTGTTCGCTGTTTTGGCAAATTCCACCGCCTTGGCTTTGATATTGCTATCCTTTGGATCATTTATAATTTGCTATATTAAATAGGAATTGCATCTAAAACAGCACGTTTTATGATTTTCTGGTGACTTATGTTTGTACATTTTGCCTTTTCATACAATAATATCTTTTGTGAATTTTCTTCTCGCTCGTCTGGTTCAAATTTTGTGCCCTGGGGAGGAGAAAAATGTTTTTAGAAAAAATAACTTAATTATTGTTCGTTCATTTCTGTTTTCGTAATAAATAAACAAACAAATAAATAAATAGACAAATTAAAAAAATTAAAGTTAAAACTAAAAATCAATTAAGTGTGGCCTGATAGTGTAAAACATTTGTAAATAGGTGTGTATTGATTTATTGATTGTACGAATGTTTGTATACAAAACTGTCCTGTGTTTACCTTTATAAATCATTTAAAGGTAAGGGGGAATTCTTATGAATGAAGATCGAGAAGTCGGGCATAAATAAAAGACTTTGAATAAAATTAAACATGTACCGTGTTTACATACACGTGTACGACTTGTACTGAAATAAGGACTGGGTTGTAAATTATCCCAAACTAAAAAAATGAATATAATTATACATATCAATTAATAAATGAATAAATAAATAGATGAATACGTAATTAGAGATGAATAGGTAAATAATAATAATAATATAAATAATAAACACAGATGAATAAATAAAACCCCAATGAATGGATAAATAAATAAATAAATAAATAAATAAATAAATAAATACTCATGTAAATAAATAAATAAATAAATGGGGAATGAATGGGTAAACATAAATTAAAAAAAAAACTATATAATGTATTGGATGGATAAAATCAGTAAATAGTTAAACAGCTAAATAAAAAATAAATAAATAAATAAATAAATAATTTAATATTCATATCACATGTTGCAGAATCTGATAGAGTAGAACATAGTATGTTAATGCCGTGTTACAATCAACTTGAAAAGACTAAAATGATCAAATAATAGGTTGCATACAGAAAAGAGTAGATAAACCTGTCTATAAAGGCCACCCAACGGAACCAGTAAAAGTGGTCTTTATAGGCAGGTGCCCTTTATATACATAGGTTCAAATATGATTAAAGAACCATTGGGATACAATTCTGCTGGCTTTTTTAAGCAGGTGGTCCTTTTATAAAGGTGGCCTTAAGGCAGGTTGGACTGTATCTACAGTCAACCCTAGCCTAACCACGCGTACTTTGAAACAAGTACAAATGTACATTACAAGCCTGTCGAAAGTTCAACACCATGCTAACGAATTAAGTGTCTAATTGACAGCTCATCTCTAGCAATGACTAGCACTGTCGCATTTTGGGTGTACATCTTGTCTTGTTTCCTTGCTTGTCGTTCAAAGATGGGTCAGTCGGTGTCATTGTTTACAGTTTTTACTCAGCAGTCAGACAGCGATGTTCCATAGCTCTACTTGTAAAGTTTAGGCAAAAATTGTAAATAAAACTAAGTTATTATAACTACCATTTTGTATATTGTAGAATAATTATTTTGTTGTAAACCTTTCAATTTAATGTACCATTTCCATGAACATTGCCAAATATTGTATTATATTGTATATGCACTCATAAGTTGTAAAACTTTCAGTGAAAAAAAAAAAATATATATATATCTCGGTTTGGAAAACTGCTATATTTTTATATATCTCTCGTTAGTTTTTTTGGCCACTAACTCACTATATTTTGGCAGTCGAGCTTTAACTCTTTTTCGTTATTAGCTTAGTGTTAAACTGTACTGCACCTACGATCAACCCTTACCACGCGTACTTTAAAGTAGGGGATAAATCTTGTTTTAAAACTCCGTAACGGAACGTGACGCGTATACACAAATACAAATACATCGTTGAAGTGTAAAAAGCCACAAAAACAGTATAACACAATGATTGAGTATTTATGACACTTAATCAAAAAACTAATAGGACGGCAATGTTATAAATTTTCAAATCTGAATGAGAATAAAATATGTCATGAATTTTAAATACGGTTATTAAACTCTGATTTAATATTTTACACTATATGAAAAAAAAGGTTATGAGGTCTAGTTTATGGACACGCTGTGTTGTAAAACAAATACATAATACAATACGCAAGTACTTTAACCACATCACCTGGTGCCATATTGTATAATGTCCAGTGTTCGTAAAAAGTCGGGCATATTCAGATTACTAATTAATAAAAACTATTAATTAGTAATCTGAATATGCGTGTTTATGTGATGTGTTATGATTTTATACGCATTTTTGTTGTTGTTGTGTATGTGATTCTTCTGGTTATTTGCAAGCTAGGATCGCATTTCATTTCCGCTATTTTTCACTAAGTCATGTTTTCATTTCCGCCTGGTTTCAGTTTTCATATATTTTTTACCTGTACAAAGGTAAATATTGAAATTGGGCACGAATATTAATGTTAATACGGAATTTCAGGTTGGTTTAAAAAAAAGAAAGAAATCTATTGGCTGTAAATATACTGCCTCTCAGTGGTTTGAACCCTTTTTAACGAATTTCAGTGCTTGTGGCATTAAGTGTTTTTCAATTTGTTTTTCATTAGTTTTAAAACTAGAAGCCGTTTTATTTTTAACATTTTTTATTTTCAAAATTTCCACCTCCACGTGGCGATACAAGGGACACTTAAAAATCTGGCCAACGAAAGAGATAAGCAACAGGTAAATTGCGGAAATGAAAAAAAAATCAACAATGCGGAAAATCAGTTTTTATGCGGAAATTAAATATTTCATTCGTGGAAAATTCATATCAAATTGCGGAAATGATATGCAGTGTTTCCATGAACATGTTTGCAGTTGTAAATTGTGCATATTTTACATTGCGGTTGTTCACACATGTGTTTGCATAATTATGTCACCTTGCGTGGGCACGGGTTCAACCAGATACTAAGATACTGTTTTAAATCAGAATGTCAACTTTGCCGTATTCATGACACTGATGTATTAAACTTTAGTTTGTTTTGAGTGTTTGTTTGTTAGTTTTGTTTGTAACATGTTCTTGCTTACTTTTGTTTGTTAGTTTTTTGTTTTGTCGCAACGTGCTTATGCTTACTTTTGGTCTTTTTTGTTTGGTTTTATTTTTTCATGACGTGTTCTTGCTTACTTTTTTCTGTTGTTCGTTAATTTGTCAGTTTTATTGTGACGTTTTCTTGCTTGTTTTTGTTTGCTTGTTTTGTTTTGTTACATGTGGCATGTTCTTGCTTACTTATGTTTGTTAGTTTTTTGTTTTGTCGCGACATGTTTTTGCCTTTGGTCTATTTTTTTGTTGTGTTTATTTTGTCATTACACGTTCTTGCTTACTTTTGTTGTCGGTTTGCTAGTTTTTTGTTGGGTCAGTTTTGTGGCTTTTGGTCTGCTTTATTACTGTTTTGTTTGGTCATGTTTTTGCTTACTTTTACTGTTTGTTTGTTGTATTTGTTTTGTTAGTTTTTGTCAGTGACGCAGGTTTGTTTGCTGCATGTTTGCTTTTGTTTTGTTTGTTTGTTGTGACGCGTTCTTGTTTACTTTTGGACTGTTTGTTGTGACGTGTTCTTGCTTACTTTTAGACTGTTTTTTTTTTTTTTTGTGGTTTTTTGTTTTGTTAGTTTGTTGTGACATGTTCTTGGCGATAACAGAATTCTTGTTTTCGCCACTCGTTGCCATGCTTGCTCCATTGATGACACAATGATCGATTTTTGTCCTAACTAAATCATCTTTTATAACACATAACATTAATACTAGTAGTACAGACATTTAGAGATATAATTTATTCATGTTGTAACGTTCTTTATTGTACACGTGAGACACAGCCATTTTGTACTTGATAAACCAATAAAATTTTACCACAGTGAACACACCTTTATTCAATGGAATGCAAACACATTAAATGTTATGCAAAACTGCGCCTTGCAGCTTAAGGATAAATACACAGAATATATTGCCCGTCAGTCTATCAATTCAAGACTTTTACCACCGCGAACAGTAAAGGCCTGTCCAAAATTTAACACCTAGCTAACGAATTTGGCCCGAATCGACAACTTATCTCGATCCCCCGTCACTTATATCTAGACAACTTTTCATCTGCAGCTTTCTGTCTCTTGATAGTTTTTCAACCATCTCGACCAAGAACTTTTCGTTATAATTATTAATTCAGTGTTAAACTTTCGACAGGTCTGTACTGCATATGCATACACGCCATGTCGAGACTTTTACCACCACAAACAGTACAGGCATGTCTAAAGTTTAACACTGGGCTAACGAATTGGTCCCGAATCGACAACTTATCGGCCCCTTGTTACTTATATCTAGACAGCTTTTCATCAGCAGCTTTTATCTATACATAGTTTTTCGACTTTCTTATGTCGACCGAGTACTTTTCGTTATAATTATTAACTCAGTGATAAACTTTCGACATGTCTGTAATGCACATGCATATAAACGACATGTGTTATTATAAGTGACTTATTTTTATCACTATGTCCTGGCTATATGCCATTGCCGCGAGTCCTAAACAATCCAATTTTCAAATTTATTTAATTTTTAGAATGCCTTTGATATTGTTTTTGTCGTGGTATATAATGGTATTTTCAGATTGCAATCTTACCACTGGCCCCGGTTTCACAATCATTCCTTAACTAACATTTTTCTTAACTTACGTTAACTAAATTGTCAAATTATGACAATGTTTTTTTTTAAAAAATGAAGAAACGTTTTTGACAAAACTAAACAAAAAATTAAGATTGAAGTGATTTTCAAAATGAGACCTTAGATTCCTGAATATCTTAAAATTTAACAAAATTATTGAGTTACAAAATTTGCCAGATTTAAGTTAAGGAAAATTCTAGCTAAGAAATGATTGCGAAACCGGGGCCTGGTTGTAAAATGAGTGGAACGATTGGGTCTTTCAATAGTAATCCACAATGCTGGTTGTGAAATAAGTCCTCTTACTGTACATTAAACACCTCATTTGTTGTAAAATAAATGGGTCCTCCAATGGTATCATGACCACAACACTGGTTGTGAAACAAGTGGGACCGTTGGGTCCCTGAAATGTACTATAACTAACCCACTTGATATTTAGCACCTGGTCGCATGCAGTTTCACAATCATTCCTTAACTAAGATTTTCCTTGACTTAAATCTGGCAAATTTTAAATCTGAATTATTACATTATTTTTCAAAACATTCATAAGTTTAAGATGTCGTATTGAAGATCACACTAAGCTTATGGAATCTATGTTCTGATATAGTAGACATTTTGCATTTGTAGACCCATAAAACATTACCAAAATTTGCCATGTTTAAGTTAAGGAAAATATTAGTTAAGAAATGAAACCAGGACCTGTTCAAAATGGTCCCAATATGCATGTGTCTTTTCTTGTCTGGCTGTTTTTTCATTGGTTTTTAATTTCTTGGTTGCGTTGGTTGTTGCCAAGTACATGGGTTTCAGTTGCAAATTGCATAGTTCTTTATGTTGTATTCCTTGTCACTATTAATGTTAAACTTGTATGAGGTACAGAGAAACAATAAACAGGTCTCATCCCAGACCTTGCCTTAACAAAGTCTCTATGCATCAGTGTTGCTCAATCAGAACCAAAGTATCAATACATTTCATATTGTCTATACAATACAGACCTGTCGAAAATTTAACATTAAGCTAACTGGTGCCGAATCGGCAGCCATTTTGGTTCCTGGTTACGTATACTAGTATATCTCGCCATCTGTTTTATTCTCTCCGTAACTTTTCGGTCACTATCCACATCTCGGTCACTCGGTATTGGAGCTTCGATTTCTTTCTCTTAAGTGTAAAACTTTCGACGTGGCTGGTCAGTACTGTACGTTTTTTTTACCTATGGCGATTGGTAGTCCATTCACTAACGGTATACAACACATTAGCCTCGCACCTGTTACACATGCTTAATGGTAACCAGGTAATAAGTCATTAAAACTGTATTAACAGTTATTTTACAGTGCAAATAGTATTAAAGTACATTTTGCCTCAATTATTTACCTGTTATCCTGCAGCTGATAAAGCGTCCGCCTCTGGAGCGGGAGGTCGTAAACTACGTATATGATAAAATGCGTTATAACGCAAAAGAAAGGCGTTATATAGCGCGAATTGAAGGACGTAATAATGCAAATAAAGACGTTTTAACGCCAAAGAAAAGCACCATATAACGCGAATAAAAAAGGGGAAATAATGCAAACAAAATGCGTTTTTACGCCAAAGCGCTGTATAACTTAAGTTAAAAAGGCATAACAACGCGAAAAAGACATTATAACGCGAAAAAGACGTTATAACGCAAAAAGTCTTTAAAGAAAGACGCCATAAAGCGTGAATTAAAAGGCGTAATAACGCAAATTAAAGGCGTTATAGCGTCAAAAAATGCGTTTTGTTATGCTTTTCGCTATATTTGCGCATTTATGAATATAATAGGCTTTCGTACTAGTATGTCGTTAGATTTGAATATTTCTTTTATTAACACATTACACCAGTAATAACATTATAGAGTTAGAATGTGAACCATGCGAGAAATTCCTAAAAATAACAATTACATTTTAAAACCAGTTAAAGTGAAATGTTTCCGCCTTCCTATGGTACAGTCCGGTCGAAAGTGTAACTCTGAGCTAACAAAAATGATTCGAAGATCGGCTTTGGGGTTACCAAAAACATTGATAACTTGTGATCGAAAAGCTGTCCAGAGATAAATAGCAGTTGGCGATATGCGGCTGAGATATTGCTGAAAAGGATGAGCTCGTAGATATAAGCTGTCAGTTCGAGACTTATTCTTTAGCTCAGTGTTAAACATTCGACAGGCATGTACATGAAACTCATAATCGCACCTGTAAATATGAAAACTGTTATGAATTAATCTAAAGAACACGTGTTTAGACGCTCTCATTATTTCTGACCTAATGACACAAAGGGAAAATATGGCATTCATTGAAATATTTAAAGCATTCCAAAACAATATTTTCAGATGTATGGTATTGTTTGTGTATAGGCAAACAACATTGACCTGTCCGCTTGACCTTTCTTTAAAATATTTAATATGGACCGGTGCATTTTTTTATATGGAACACAATTGTTTAACAAGTATTATTTACGAATCCTAACAATACCCATCCATTTGCCATTGGATGGATCATCGGATCCGGATATGCATATTTGTAATAAAAGGTCAAACGGACAGGTCACTGTTGTACCAGATTTTATACGGTTGACACAATACCTCATTTTAAACCTCTAATAAAATAAAGACATATTCAAAATATGTTTTGCATAATATTTAATAGAATTCATTATAACACATATCAACTAACACAGTTTCACATTTACAGTACAGACCTGTCGAAAATTTAACAATAAGTTAACGAATTGGTACCGAACCGGCGACTCATCTCGGTTCCTAGTTAGCTATATTTGGACAGCTTCTCGAGAGCTGCTATCTATCTCTCGGCAGCTGCTAACTATCTCTCGACAGCTTTTCGGCCACTGGTTATCCATATCTCGGCAACTCGACAACCGAGCTTTGACTTCTCTTCGTGAGCTCAGCGTTAAACTTTTGATAGGGGCGTACTTTGTAGTTCTTATTCAAGTTCTTGGCCATTGTTTGACAAATTAAGATTAGTTTAAAATTTTAATGTACGTATACGTATTTATGAGCCATCATGGAGAACTCTTATTAGACATTCACCTAATACAGATCAGGGTTGGGTAACTCGAACCTACATAACAGTTACTAATTTTTTACGCCTATGGATAATGTAGGTGTCAAGTACTACTGTGCATAAAGGCTATTTTGAACATGGAATATTGTAAATTACATTTTAATAAAAAATCTTTTGGACAAATCAACAGTGCATATTTATTTACTATTCAAAGACCTAACTAAAAATTATATTTTTGTCAATGCTGCATGTTTTGGTTAACGTCTGTATATAGAAAAAATCACATTTGTGACAGAAAATATATATTCCAGCTATCCATTTGGGCCTCAAATTACAAATGAATGTACCTTTTACCTGCGTGATTGAATCAAGACAATTCACACCTGGACGACCTACATATAACCAATGAGGTACCTAATAGGAGTATTTATACTTAACCATTTTGATTTTATAATTTATGGTATGCACACACTCACATAGACTGATTTAAAAGAAAACATATTTTTTCCACTTAGGTCTCTCTTTTCTTTGTTGAAATATAATAAAAATGTTAACAAAAAGATATAAATAAAAATTTAATCGCAATATATGCATGTTCAAAATAGCCTTTATGCACAGTAGTATTCGTTACCGTCAAGTTACCCGAGGGGCCCAGATGAGCTGCCAAGTCCAAACTAACCAATACGAAATGAATGTAATATGAAACAATTTTGTTTTAATAGTTAATTGTGGGATTGACTTATTGTGACAATTTGGGAATTAGTGTAATTTCAAACTTTGCTAATATTTGCGAAAAAGTGGATGGGATGCATTATCAGTTGGAGTTTTTTATTTTATTTCATTCAGTGTCTGTTCAAAGTAGGGAGTTTTACAATATATCCAATATATATGCGTTTTTCTGTTTTCTTGGATATAAACGTTTCGGTTTTTTTTTTTTTTTGTGTTTTGGTTAAATTAGTTGATGTCAAGGCATTGTGACATTTTTCTTGGAATTATTTGAAACATTGCCAATGATTATGAAATAAATGGAATGCAATTCTACTGGGACTGAATTTTGTTCTTGTCTTACTTAGGTTTTAATTAACATTACCAATGGTTGCAAAATATAAATCATTATTGGACTTTAATTTAAAGTGGAGAGTCCCTCGAGAGATAAATTAGAATGCAATGGGATTTATATTACATTTAGTGTCCGTTCAAGGTTGGACGTTTGATATCCACTATATAGACAATGTATACTCAACAAATGAAGTTAAATACAACATTAAAACATTAATTTTGTAGAAGTAAATCATATCATTTCATCTTCACACTTCTTGTAATTTCATTAAGAGGATTTAATTTCATGCACAAAAAATTTACTTCATTACATCATTTGAAACAAGAAGAGAACAAGAACAAAATACAGATGGATTTTTATATTTTTATTTTAAATACATTGGTCTTTAACTTTTTTGTTGTATATACATGTTTATTATATATAATCTACTAATACGGTCATACAATAAAAATCGTATTGAATGAGTATGACGCCATAAATCCAGAGTGACGTCACATAATTGACCTAGTTCACAATTGTTTGTTTCATTTCGCACTGTTTGTTGATTCTAATTAAGCCGATACTTTTCTTCTAAAAAGAAGATACATTGTATTTAAATTGAAAATGTTTGTTTTGTTTTTGTATCTTGCGGACAGACTATTGTTTACTTTTAATATTTCAGCAGGATTACTTTTGGCGCATTTACACAGTTACGTGAAATTGTTGTGTTTCGGTCAATCAGCTGTTTTCTTATAATGAGAAGACAAGTTTTAAATCTACGAAAAAACCCGTTTTATGGGATTATATAATAAATAGAATCTTGCATTCGTGTTTATGCAATATTGAATTTATTAAACGAGTTGAATAATGTTTTATGCAACTCGCCAAGGCTCGTTGCATAAAAATTATTCAACTCGTTTTAAATTCAATATTACATAAACACTCATGCAAGATCCTCTATATATGAGTCGTTTGTCTGTTGTCTGGTTGGTCAATGTTTATTAGTTTCGGTTTCGAAAGCTTGGTTACACTGATTGTTGCCTAGTACATTTTAGCATTTTTTGCCTTATTTTGAAATAAGTTGAAACATTACAACTGATTGTGAAACCAAGCCGATGCAATTCTAGTAGTGAGATTGAATTATTCATTACACTCACTGCCCGTTCAAAGTCGGGAGTTTTATATCCAAATCAGGACTGTCACACGTCAATTTGGCACTGGGTCCGAGGCCCCTGAAATTTGGAAAGCAAGTAAGCGTCGTTTTGTGTAATTTTTGGAATAAATCAATGGAAAATACATTTATTTACAACTGTGTACTTATTTAATTCAAATTTGGAAAAATGACCAAAATTTTTTAGGAAAAAATCAAGTTTTTGACACTGGGAAATCAGTCCCGTTTTGGACCCGAAATTAAGCATACTGACAGCCCAACCATATACATATACAAACATGTATATATGTGTTTGCATGTTTTTGTGCTATTTACTCGTTTCTTTCATAAAGGTGTTGTGTTTGTTTCGTGTTCCTGGTTACGTTGGCTGCTGCCAAGAATGTGGATTTTTTCTGTTTCACTGATGGTCTTTTGTTTGAATGACAATTTTGCAAGTACTTTCTATACATAGGCGTAGGAGCAGGGGGGGGGGCAGCGGGGGCCACCCCCCCCCTTCTCTGACATTGGGGCCCCCGCAGGCCCCCGCAATACATTGTGTGAAATTTTGTATCATAGTTTATGTTTATAGTGTAAGTGCTAAAAAAGAAAAACAAAAAAAAACAATAAAAAAAAAACCCAAGAGCTTTAACAGGAAATGTCCATCTGGTAACCAATCAATTATCAATTTCATCATTATACTTGTAAAAGAGCGTCAAAATTTTCCGGGGTACCCCATATCCAGTGGCGAATTTAGCGGGGGGGCATAATCCCCCTTTATGTCGCTAATAATACATATTGTTCAGCTCAGATTGCACCAGAATGCAGGATTTTTGCGCCACTTTTTCAAAATTTTCCGGAGGACCATGCCCCCGAACCCCCCTAGAAGGTTCGAGCCTTCGGCTCTCACATTATACGCCCCCCTTTCTAAAATTCTGGATCAGCCTCTGATATCCATCTCCAATGAGAGGGTTGATTATGGAACTTGTGTCATACAGTTATTTCTTGCCTTGATATCACAGTATTTTAACCTATCAAAAACGATGCACAATACATTGAAAATGCGTCTAGACAAGACTTAGTTTTGAAAATTTTCCCCCGGACCCCCACCTATACTCTCCCCGCCTCGTGCCATAAGCACGAGGTCGTACCTGCGGCACGACATAGACATAGCTTCGGTTTCAGGCCCCCCCAATATTAAAAACCCTCCTACGCCTATGCTATAAACGCAATGGAAACATTTTTGTCGCTTCATCTGTAGCTGGTGGCGTCGAGATATAAAGCAATAATTTTTCCCGAGACATAAAATCACATTTAATCACTCCATCTACCCATCAATATAACAAAATATCTACAAAATCCTCAAAGACCCAGTGATATTCAATAGTTATAAAAACAGTATCATTTGAGGCGATTTTCTAAAAATTTCTGTCATGAATCTTTGTCACAGCTTCTATCCTTATATTATGTATGGACAAGATGTACGGTATCCATCAGTTCTGCATTAGGTTATTAGGTCAAATACAGCAACATCTGTGTCAGTGATAAATACCGTATCCGTTAAAGAGAACAGATTTAACATAAATACATGTTTTATCTACCTACATATATATAAATAAAGTCAGAAAGACAAACGTCACGTATTACAAAAGTTGTGAAAAACTTGTTTATTATATCCATAGTAATGACTTAAATGCTCAAAACGATTTTAAAACGTGTGTGTGTGTGTGTGTGTGTGTGAGAGATCGAGAGATCATGCTTTGACAACTAACCTGGAGGCACAATAGCATACAGTAAGCAAAAAAACACTTCTTTTAGCCACAGTTAATTAAAGGGAGCTGAAAAATATACCAACTGATGTTTGGTGTTTTTTTAACGTATAGTTGAGACCTGTCTTGCAAAATATGGATTACTAGAGACCGAAAAGCTTCCGAAAGGCAGATAGCATCTGCCGAAATGCTGTCGAGGGGCCTAGATGAGCTGCCAACTCGGCAGTAATTCGTTAGCTTAGGTAAAACATAAATGTAGAATTAGTTATGGAATAAGTTAAGCAACAATGCTTTGGATAGTGTACAGAATATCAAAGTCACTATTATGAAAAAAAACCGCAACAAAGAGGTATGGCGGGTTTGATAGGCGCTTTTCACATTGCCCCCCTGCTTGAATGGATGAATGACGTAACGGTGTATTTTTAAACACCTGAGGATTTCGAGTTCTATTATTAGACCAGGTCTATGAAAAACAAGCGCTTCGTTTGTGTAAACTTGTTTTTTCCTTGAAAAGCCGAAGATATTGAACAAACCTTAACATCCATAATCTTCATTCTTCATCTTTATACAATAAACAGAAAAACTTGAACAATAAAGTATTAACTTACATCACGCTTCACTAAGAATTCACGGGTGATTTGTGTAGATTAATCACTGTTAAGTGTATAAAAATGTAACCTGGCTTGATCTGCTAGTAGTGTTATGAGAGAAGATAACGCTCATTTTTAGAAACTAATATTTGTAAAGGAAAATTTTTACAATAGTATTTTATAAAGATAAAAATAAAAAAAACAATAATAAGAAGAATAAATAAAAAAGATATCCGGATGGGATTCGAACGCACTCCTTACAGGTTGCAAAGCGTCCTCGCTACCCACTGAGCTAACCACAGAGCTAGCCACAGCAGTTAGTGCCAGTCGTGTTAAAATGCAACATCACTTATATGTGCAGTGGTCAGTTTTAATTTTCCCTAATTTTCAAAAATTGACCATTTTCTCCTAAGAGGACCAATTTTTTGAAAACTCGGTATGATTGCATTTTAAAAATATTTTCAGAAACAATAACGTAAAAAATGGTCTTCCGAGGAGAACACTTCGATAATAATTATCAAAGACGGGGAAACCCCTTTATTTTTCATATTTTAGCATAAATGAGCACAATGATGAGCTTATTAAGAAAACTACCAGTAAAATATACCTTTGTATGAGCCAAAATCCGAAAGTCCACATAAAATACTGCTGCTTTATTATTTAAGTGCAAGAATATTTAGACTTTTATTTTTCAAAAACCAAAATGGTCCATTTAGGACAAAATCTCATCAAACCCGCCATACCTCTTTCTATCATGGTTAGACAAATGTTATATATATACATGATGATGGGGGACGGGGGTAGGTAAATAATACCAGACATTGGCCTCTAACTGACCCACAGTGACAAGCTAACAAAACCCTCCATATATCATGATCAGGGTGTACAATGGCAGAATTAACCTTCATGGACAATACCTGCCGTTATCAGGTAACCCTCATCAACAATACCTACCATCCGCGGATTAATGAAGTGACCGCAAATTACACCTGTCACAAGCTTTCCAATCTGGTATATGTTACATCTACAATACATACCTGTCCAAAGTTTAACACTGACAAAACGAAAAGGAATCGAAGCTGGGCTGTCGAGCGGTTGGGCTAGTGAAAAGGAGTCGACACTGGGCTGTCGAGCGGTTGGGCTAGTGAAAAGGAGTCGACACTGGGCTGTCGAGCGGTTGGGCTAGTGAAAAGGAGTCGACACTGGGCTGTCGAGCGGTTGGGCTAGTGAAAAGGAGTCGACACTGGGCTGTCGAGCGGTTGAGCTAGTGAAAAGGAGTCGACACTGGGCTGTCGAGCGGATGGGCTGTCGAGCGGTTGGGCTAGTGAAAAGGAGTCGACTGTCGGCTGGCGATATATGGATAGCTAGTGAAAAAAAAGCTTCGGAGAGATAGTAGTATTTGTCGAGGTATAGCTAACGACGGGACCGAGATGAACTGCCGATTCGGAGCCAATTCCTAATTAGTGTTAAACTTTCGACAGGTGTGTGCATCTAGCTCATAATCTTTTACATATGTTTTTGTCCAGAATTTCTGACATATTGTTGTTATGTGATGGATGGTAATGTACAGCACAGACCCGTCGAAAGTTTAACATTAAAAAACGAGAAAAGAGTAGAAACCTAGAATACTAAGTGACTGTAGCTAATGGACGAGAGACAGATAGTAGCTGTCAAATAGCTGTCGAGATATAGCTAGCTAGTGGACGAGAGACAGATAGTAGCTGTCAAATACCTGTCGAGATATAGCTAGCTAGTGGACGAGAGACAGATAGTAGCTGTCAAATACCTGTCGAGATATAGCTAGCTAGTGGACGAGAGACAGATAGTAGCTGTCAAATACCTGTCGAGATATAGCTAGCTAGTGGACGAGAGACAGATAGTAGCTGTCAAATACCTGTCGAGATATAGCTAGCTAGTGGACGAGAGACAGATAGTAGCTGTCAAATACCTGTCGAGAAATAGCTAGCTAGTGGACGAGAGACAGATAGTAGCTGTCAAATACCTGTCGAGATATAGCTAGCTAATGGGAGACAGATAGTAGCTGTCAAATACCTGTCGAGATATAGCTAGCTAGTGGTCGAGAGACAGATTGTAGCTGTCAAATACCTGTCGAGATATAGCTAGCTAGTGGACGAGAGACAGATAGTAGCTGTCAAATACCTGTCGAGAAATAGCTAGCTAGTGGACGAGAGACAGATAGTAGCTGTCAAATACCTGTCGAGATATAGCTAGCTAATGGACGACAGACAGATAGTAGCTGTCATATACCTGTCGAGATATAGCTAGCTAGTGGACGAGAGACAGATAGTAGCTGTCAAATACCTGTCGAGAAATAGCTAGCTAGTGGACGAGAGACAGATAGTAGCTGTCAAATACCTGTCGAGATATAGCTAGCTAATGGACGACAGACAGATAGTAGCTGTCATATACCTGTCGAGATATAGCTAGCTAATGGACGACAGACAGATAGTAGCTGTCATATACCTGTCGAGATATAGCTAGCTAGTGGTCGAGAGACAGATAGTAGCTGTCAAATACCTGTCGAGATATAGCTAGCTAGTGGACGAGAGACAGATAGTAGCTGTCAAATACCTGTCGAGAAATAGCTAGCTAGTGGACGAGAGACAGATAGTAGCTGTCAAATACCTGTCGAGATATAGCTAGCTAATGGACGACAGACAGATAGTAGCTGTCATATACCTGTCGAGATATAGCTAGCTAATGGACGACAGACAGATAGTAGCTGTCATATACCTGTCGAGATATAGCTAGCTAGTGGTCGAGAGACAGATTGTAGCTGTCAAATACCTGTCGAGATATAGCTAGCTAGTGGACGAGAGACAGATAGTAGCTGCCAAATACCTGTCGAGATATAGCTAGCTAGTGGTCGAGAGACAGATAGTAGCTGCCAAATACCTGTCGAGATATAGCTAGCTAGTGGACGAGAGACAGATAGTAGCTGCCAAATACCTGTCGAGATATAGCTAGCTAGTGGACGAGAGACAGATAGTAGCTGTCAAATACCTGTCGAGATATAGCTAGCTAGTGGACGAGAGACAGATAGTAGCTGTCAAATACCTGTCGAGATATAGCTAGCTAGTGGTCGAGAGACAGATTGTAGCTGTCAAATACCTGTCGAGATATAGCTAGCTAGTGGTCGAGAGACAGATTGTAGCTGTCAAATACCTGTCGAGATATAGCTAGCTAGTGGACGAGAGACAGATAGTAGCTGTCAAATACCTGTCGAGATATAGCTAGCTAATGGACGACAGACAGATAGTAGCTGTCATATACCTGTCGAGATATAGCTAGCTAGTGGTCGAGAGACAGATTGTAGCTGTCAAATACCTGTCGAGATATAGCTAGCTAGTGGACGAGAGACAGATAGTAGCTGCCAAATACCTGTCGAGATATAGCTAGCTAGTGGTCGAGAGACAGATAGTAGCTGCCAAATACCTGTCGAGATATAGCTAGCTAGTGGACGAGAGACAGATAGTAGCTGTCAAATACCTGTCGAGATATAGCTAGCTAGTGGACGAGAGACAGATAGTAGCTGTCAAATACCTGTCGAGATATAGCTAGCTAATGGACGAGAGACAGATAGTAGCTGTCAAATACCTGTCGAGAAATAGCTAGCTAATGGACGAGAGACAGATAGTAGCTGTCAAATACCTGTCGAGATATAGCTAGCTAGTGGACGAGAGACAGATAGTAGCTGTCAAATACCTGTCGAGATATAGCTAGCTAGTGGACGAGAGACAGATAGTAGCTGTCAAATACCTGTCGAGAAATAGCTAGCTAGTGGACGAGAGACAGATAGTAGCTGTCAAATACCTGTCGAGAAATAGCTAGCTAGTGGACGAGAGACAGATAGTAGCTGTCAAATACCTGTCGAGATATAGCTACCTAGTGGACGAGAGACAGATAGTAGCTGTCAAATACCTGTCGAGATATAGCTAGCTAGTGGACGAGAGACAGATAGTAGCTGTCAAATACCTGTCGAGATATAGCTAGCTAGTGGTCGAGAGACAGATAGTAGCTGTCAAATACCTGTCGAGATATAGCTAGCTAGTGGACGAGAGACAGGTAGTAGCTGTCAAATACCTGTCGAGATATAGCTAGCTAGTGGTCGAGAGACAGATAGTAGCTGCCAAATACCTGTCGAGATATAGCTAGCTAATGGACGACAGACAGATAGTAGCTGTCAAATACCTGTCGCGATATAGCTAGCTAGTGGACAAGAGACAGATAGTAGTTGTCAAATACCTGTCGAGATATAGCTAGCTAGTGGACGAGAGACAGATAGTAGCTGTCAAATACCTGTCGAGATATAGCTAGCTAGTGGACGAGAGACAGATAGTAGCTGTCAAATACCTGTCGAGATATAGCTAGCTAATGGACGAGAGACAGATAGTAGCTGTCAAATACCTGTCGAGATATAGCTAGCTAGTGGTCGAGAGACAGATAGTAGCTGTCAAATACCTGTCGAGATATAGCTAGCTAGTGGTCGAGAGACAGATAGTAGCTGTCAAATACCTGTCGAGATATAGCTAGCTAGTGGACGAGAGACATAAAGTAGCTGTCAAATACCTGTCGAGATATAGCTAGCTAGTGGACGAGAGACAGATAGTAGCTGTCAAATACCTGTCGAGATATAGCTAGCTAGTGGTCGAGAGACAGATAGTAGCTGTCAAATACCTGTCGAGATATAGCTAGCTAGTGGACGAGAGACAGATAGTAGCTGTCAAATACCTGTCGAGATATAGCTAGCTAGTGGACGAGAGACAGATAGTAGCTGTCAAATACCTGTCGAGATATAGCTAGCTAATGGACGAGAGACAGATAGTAGCTGTCAAATACCTGCCTAGATATAGCTAGCTAATGGACGAGAGACAGATAGTAGCTGTCAAATACCTGTCGAGATATAGCTAGCTAGTGGACGAGAGACAGATAGTAGCTGCCAAATACCTGTCGAGATATAGCTAGCTAGTGGTCGAGAGACAGATAGTAGCTGCCAAATACCTGTCGAGAAATAGCTAGCTAGTGGACGAGAGACAGATAGTAGCTGTCAAATACCTGTCGAGATATAGCTAGCTAATGGACGACAGACAGATAGTAGCTGTCATATACCTGTCGAGATATAGCTAGCTAGTGGTCGAGAGACAGATTGTAGCTGTCAAATACCTGTCGAGATATAGCTAGCTAGTGGACGAGAGACAGATAGTAGCTGCCAAATACCTGTCGAGATATAGCTAGCTAGTGGTCGAGAGACAGATAGTAGCTGCCAAATACCTGTCGAGATATAGCTAGCTAGTGGACGAGAGACAGATAGTAGCTGCCAAATACCTGTCGAGATATAGCTAGCTAGTGGACGAGAGACAGATAGTAGCTGTCAAATACCTGTCGAGATATAGCTAGCTAGTGGACGAGAGACAGATAGTAGCTGTCAAATACCTGTCGAGATATAGCTAGCTAGTGGTCGAGAGACAGATTGTAGCTGTCAAATACCTGTCGAGATATAGCTAGCTAGTGGACGAGAGACAGATAGTAGCTGTCAAATACCTGTCGAGAAATAGCTAGCTAGTGGACGAGAGACAGATAGTAGCTGTCAAATACCTGTCGAGATATAGCTAGCTAATGGACGACAGACAGATAGTAGCTGTCATATACCTGTCGAGATATAGCTAGCTAGTGGTCGAGAGACAGATTGTAGCTGTCAAATACCTGTCGAGATATAGCTAGCTAGTGGACGAGAGACAGATAGTAGCTGCCAAATACCTGTCGAGATATAGCTAGCTAGTGGTCGAGAGACAGATAGTAGCTGCCAAATACCTGTCGAGATATAGCTAGCTAGTGGACGAGAGACAGATAGTAGCTGCCAAATACCTGTCGAGATATAGCTAGCTAGTGGACGAGAGACAGATAGTAGCTGTCAAATACCTGTCGAGATATAGCTAGCTAGTGGACGAGAGACAGATAGTAGCTGTCAAATACCTGTCGAGAAATAGCTAGCTAATGGACGAGAGACAGATAGTAGCTGTCAAATACCTGTCGAGATATAGCTAGCTAATGGACGAGAGACAGATAGTAGCTGTCAAATACCTGTCGAGATATAGCTAGCTAGTGGACGAGAGACAGATAGTAGCTGTCAAATACCTGTCGAGAAATAGCTAGCTAGTGGACGAGAGACAGATAGTAGCTGTCAAATACCTGTCGAGAAATAGCTAGCTAGTGGACGAGAGACAGATAGTAGCTGTCAAATACCTGTCGAGATATAGCTAGCTAGTGGACGAGAGACAGATAGTAGCTGTCAAATACCTGTCGAGATATAGCTACCTAGTGGACGAGAGACAGATAGTAGCTGTCAAATACCTGTCGAGATATAGCTAGCTAGTGGACGAGAGACAGATAGTAGCTGTCAAATACCTGTCGAGATATAGCTAGCTAGTGGACGAGAGACAGATAGTAGCTGTCAAATACCTGTCGAGATATAGCTAGCTAGTGGACGAGAGACAGATAGTAGCTGTCAAATACCTGTCGAGATATAGCTAGCTAATGGACGAGAGACATATAGTAGCTGCCAAATACCTGTCGAGATATAGCTAGCTAATGGACGACAGACAGATAGTAGCTGTCAAATACCTGTCGAGATATAGCTAGCTAATGGACGAGAGACAGATAGTAGCTGTCAAATACCTGTCGCGATATAGCTAGCTAGTGGACAAGAGACAGATAGTAGTTGTCAAATACCTGTCGCGATATAGCTAGCTAGTGGACGAGAGACAGATAGTAGCTGTCAAATACCTGTCGAGATATAGCTAGCTAGTGGACGAGAGACAGATAGTAGCTGTCAAATACCTGTCGAGATATAGCTAGCTAATGGACGAGAGACAGATAGTAGCTGTCAAATACCTGTCGAGATATAGCTAGCTAGTGGTCGAGAGACAGATAGTAGCTGTCAAATACCTGTCGAGATATAGCTAGCTAGTGGTCGAGAGACAGATAGTAGCTGTCAAATACCTGTCGAGATATAGCTAGCTAGTGGACGAGAGACATAAAGTAGCTGTCAAATACCTGTCGAGATATAGCTAGCTAGTGGACGAGAGACAGATAGTAGCTGTCAAATACCTGTCGAGATATAGCTAGCTAGTGGACGAGAGACAGATAGTAGCTGTCAAATACCTGTCGAGATATAGCTAGCTAGTGGACGAGAGACAGATAGTAGCTGTCAAATACCTGTCGAGATATAGCTAGCTAATGGACGAGAGACAGATAGTAGCTGTCAAATACCTGTCGAGAAATAGCTAGCTAATGGACGAGAGACAGATAGTAGCTGTCAAATACCTGTCGAGATATAGCTAGCTAGTGGACGAGAGACAGATAGTAGCTGTCAAATACCTGTCGAGATATAGCTAGCTAGTGGACGAGAGACAGATAGTAGCTGTCAAATACCTGTCGAGATATAGCTAGCTAGTGGACGAGAGACAGATAGTAGCTGTCAAATACCTGTCGAGATATAGCTAGCTAGTGGACGAGAGACAGATAGTAGCTGTCAAATACCTGCCTAGATATAGCTAGCTAATGGACGAGAGACAGATAGTAGCTGTCAAATACCTGCCTAGATATAGCTAGCTAATGGACGAGAGACAGATAGTAGCTGTCAAATACCTGCCTAGATATAGCTAGCTAATGGACGAGAGACAGATAGTAGCTGTCAAATACCTGTCGAGATATAGCTAGCTAATGGTCGAGAGACAGATAGTAGCTGTCAAATACCTGTCGAGATATAGCTAGCTAGTGGTCGAGAGACAGATAGTAGCTGTCAAATACCTGTCGAGATATAGCTAGCTAATGGACGAGAGACAGATAGTAGCTGTCAAATACCTGTCGAGATATAGCTAGCTAATGGACGAGAGACAGATAGTAGCTGTCAAATACCTGTCGAGATATAGCTAGCTAGTGGTCGAGAGACAGATAGTAGCTGTCAAATACCTGTCGAGATATAGCTAGCTAGTGGTCGAGAGACAGATAGTAGCTGTCAAATACCTGTCGAGATATAGCTAGCTAGTGGTCGAGAGACAGATAGTAGCTGTCAAATACCTGTCGAGATATAGCTAGCTAATGGACGAGAGACAGATAGTAGCTGTCAAATACCTGTCGAGAAATAGCTAGCTAGTGGACGAGAGACAGATAGTAGCTGTCAAATACCTGTCGAGATATAGCTAGCTAGTGGACGAGAGACAGATAGTAGCTGTCAAATACCTGTCGAGATATAGCTAGCTAGTGGACGAGAGACAGATAGTAGCTGTCAAATACCTGTCGAGATATAGCTAGCTAGTGGACGAGAGACAGATAGTAGCTGTCAAATACCTGTCGAGATATAGCTAGCTAGTGGTCGAGAGACAGAAAGTAGCTGTTAAATACCTGTCGAGATATAGCTAGCTAGTGGACGAGAGACAGATAGTAGCTGTCAAATACCTGTCGAGATATAGCTAGCTAGTGGACGAGAGACAGATAGTAGCTGTCAAATACCTGTCGAGATATAGCTAGCTAGTGGACGAGAGACAGATAGTAGCTGTCAAATACCTGTCGAGATATAGCTAGCTAGTGGACGAGAGACAGATAGTAGCTGTCAAATACCTGTCGAGATATAGCTAGCTAGTGGACGAGAGACAGATAGTAGCTGTCAAATACCTGTCGAGATATAGCTAGCTAGTGGTCGAGAGACAGATAGTAGCTGTCAAATACCTGTCGAGATATAGCTAGCTAGTGGACGAGAGACAGATAGTAGCTGTCAAATACCTGTCGAGATATAGCTAGCTAGTGGTCGAGAGACAGATAGTAGCTGTCAAATACCTGTCGAGATATAGCTAGCTAGTGGACGAGAGACAGATAGTAGCTGTCAAATACCTGTCGAGATATAGCTAGCTAATGGACGAGAGACAGATAGTAGCTGTCAAATACCTGTCGAGAAATAGCTAGCTAGTGGACGAGAGACAGATAGTAGCTGTCAAATACCTGTCGAGATATAGCTAGCTAGTGGACGAGAGACAGATAGTAGCTGTCAAATACCTGTCGAGATATAGCTAGCTAGTGGACGAGAGACAGATAGTAGCTGTCAAATACCTGTCGAGATATAGCTAGCTAGTGGACGAGAGACAGATAGTAGCTGTCAAATACCTGTCGAGATATAGCTAGCTAGTGGTCGAGAGACAGAAGTAGCTGTTAAATACCTGTCGAGATATAGCTAGCTAGTGGACGAGAGACAGATAGTAGCTGTCAAATACCTGTCGAGATATAGCTAGCTAGTGGACGAGAGACAGATAGTAGCTGTCAAATACCTGTCGAGATATAGCTAGCTAGTGGACGAGAGACAGATAGTAGCTGTCAAATACCTGTCGAGAAATAGCTAGCTAGTGGACGAGAGACAGATAGTAGCTGTCAAATACCTGTCGAGATATAGCTAGCTAGTGGACGAGAGACAGATAGTAGCTGTCAAATACCTGTCGAGATATAGCTAGCTAGTGGACGAGAGACAGATAGTAGCTGTCAAATACCTGTCGAGATATAGCTAGCTAATGGACGAGAGACAGATAGTAGCTGTCAAATACCTGCCTAGATATAGCTAGCTAATGGACGAGAGACAGATAGTAGCTGTCAAATACCTGTCGAGATATAGCTAGCTAATGGACGAGAGACAGATAGTAGCTGTCAAATACCTGCCTAGATATAGCTAGCTAGTGGTCGAGAGACAGATAGTAGCTGTCAAATACCTGTCGAGATATAGCTAGCTAGTGGTCGAGTTGAATGATCGATTTCGCACTAATTCGTTAGCTCGGTGTTAAACATTCGACAGGTCTGTAATATATATATAAAACATATAAGCATGATACGGTTTAATTGCAACAGCAGGGGATTCATTTAAAGGTTATGACCTTTGGAGGACATACCGGTACTACAGTACAGACCCACTTAGATAACGAAAAGGGGTCTTCTGCCGTGTGGTCGAAATATGGATTGGTTGTTACCGAAAAACCGTCGAGAGAGATGCAGCAGCTGCCAAAAAAGGTACTGAGTGACTGCTAATTCGGTACTATTTGGTTAGCTGTGTTAAACTTTCGACAGACATGTACAGTATATACCGTGTGTATGACCTGTAGTACATCAAGTAGTCTGGAAATATCATGTTTCATTCATTTGAAAGGTATCAAATGCACATACATTGTATCTATAACGGTGAACAAGAAAATTACCCTTCTACTTCTGGGGTCTCTCAAGCGGTCTATAAGGCGCGCGGTTACGGATCACCGTGTCTCTCACCGCCTAATATTTCACTTATATCGAGACGTCGCCAGCTATATAGGCGAAGGTGCAGAAATTTTGCCTTTGCGTTGCGCTTATGGCATTATACTGCAGGATTCTAGATCGTGCCAAGCCTGCCAAGACACGGGACCTCGTTTATTTTAAGTTCCCATCCGAAAGAACCGCGACTTTCATTTCGTATTGGCGAGTGATTGGCGAAAGAACAGTCACTACCCACTTTTAAGTCTTGGGTCAGACCAAGTTCTGGGGTTCGAACCCACGACCTCCCATTTGCGGAGCGAGCACTCTACCAACTTAGCTACCGCAGTGGTAGTTTGTTTTATATAGACAATATGTATAAGTTTTCTTTCAGTGACACACATATAATAATTGTAATGTAATAATTGTTGAGGAGACGGGTTAATAAAACTTTTTGTGCACTGTCATATACTTTTTTTAGTAGATACGTAATCCAAGTTTGGTGTAGGAGGTCTGGTAGTGAAATGTAGATTTCATTCATAAACAACGTCACACATTATTTCGTAATAACCGTTTAAAATTTCATTCAATATACATTAATTATAGTCAGTGTTTACATAACCCTGGTGTTTATGTTAGTAAAGTGTTGATTTCCGTCAATGGAATTATCCATACAATCCGTACTTGGGTACCTTTTTAAAAAAAAAAAGGTTTAAATTGAGCTAATATTGTATTGTATACGATACCAGGCCCTAGTTTCACTATCATTCCTCAGCTAAGATTTTCCTTAACTTAAATTTAGCAAATTTTGGTAATCTCTTTTTGGAACTACCGATAAATATTTTGTCTAAACTAAATCCAAATGTTTTAATCTAGAAATTATCTTAAAATTGACATCTTAAAGTCCTGAATACATGTATCTTGAAAATTAATAAAATTATAAAGATTTCAAATTTGGAAGATTTGTCTTAGCTTAAGAATGATTGTGAAACTAGGGCCAGTCAATATACAGTGCTGAACACGTCTGCAATGTGCTACTTTTGATGAAATAATTTTATAAAAATTCAAAATTCTACACGAATCTTAAAAGGGACCTACATTGATGGCCCAGTGGTCTAAAATCCGCTCACAGATAACACCTAGGTTCAAAATCCACTCAATATGTACAGATCTCGTGTGAGAAAGTTTGTGAGTACGCTTGCTCGATGGGTTTCACCGAATATTCCGGTTTTCTTTTCTCCACTATTCAGAATTGTCCGCCTTGATATTTAAGCACAAGAGTCCTGGAATTTATAGAAATTTCATTCAAGTCCTGATGAAATACATGGTAAGTGGGACTAGTTAAAACTTTAATTTTAGTAGCCTCTATAGTTTCATTAATTAGTATCTGTCATTAATTAAGAATCGGCTTTATGTCCGCCCTGGAACTGAGGAGGCGAATGAGTTCCGCATGTGTTTGGTTGGATATACTAGAATGCAAAAAATTAATGAGTTTCATAAAGGCGTTGTGCATGTAATCCAAATTATAAAACTATTCTGAATATTTAAGTAATCGCTATATCCGGTTACCAATTAATCAATGCAGCAAAACCTGCTATTAGGGGTCATATTAACCACAATGGCAGTTTTCATACGATTATGACCACCAAATTACGGTATAAACAGCTCTAATCCTGGGATTTTATGCTCCTTTGCCCCAAGACTTACAAGTTAGTAGTGACTGTTCTTTCGCCAAGCACTCGGCATTACGAAATGAAAGTCACGGTTCTTTCGGATGGGAACTTAAAATTAACGAGGTCCCGTGTCACTGTGGGCTTGGCACGATAAAGAACCCTGCTTTTTAATGCCATCAGCGCAAAACACAGACAAACTTTCTGCACCTTCGCCTATAGCTGGCGACGTCTCGATATAAGTAAACTATTCTTGACTGGGACGTTAAACACCATAACTTAACTCACTCAACTTTATCATATCTGAATTAGGGTCTTGATGGTCCAATAAATGACCAGCCTACGAATCACAGTATCTCCACCCCTCCTCGGGGCAGATCCCAGTGCGAAAAAAGTTTCAGTTCACTTGTCAAACGAAGGTCGGTGGTTTTTCTCCGGGCACTCTGGTTTCCCCATTTTCACCTCAATATAAGTGAAAGAATATTGAATGTGGCGTAAAATACCATTAAGTACTCAACTCTACTTCTCAAATAAATTCTATATTACTAGTATTATACATTCTTTCTGTATACTGTAACAGTGAGAGAAAAAAAGTGAAAATTTCCCATATGAATTCAATACACAACATTTTGAGTTATATAACTAAGATTTATAAAAATCAATTAAATTTTGAACATCATATTTACAAACCCTTCCTTACTTTGTAGTATTATGTTCCTTAAAATGACCCTAAAATTCATTACAAACAATGTAAATATTATTAATTTTGTTTTAAAAGCGAAAAATTAGGATATGTAAACGCTTGCAGTTACACGGCAAATTTTGTGAGAAGTAGGCTATGTGTACACGTGCATTTATCAACATTACTCAGCAAGTTTTTAAAGTTCAATATTTATGATATGAACAATTAAAATTTAATTCACAATACACTACCGGATATGATGACGATTGGTTGGTTGAAAGGAGTTTTACGTCACAGTCATGAATACATTTCACTCGTATATATAGGTGAATTGAAGTGGTAGACATTTTTACCTTTGAATTGCGCTCAGGGCAGGGTGCAGTAAGGGTTTTTCAACACGCCACACTTGCCTTGATACGGGGCGTAGGGTTTTATACACTGAATTATTTGTGTCGTCCACGGTCCCATATCATAAAAGGCCGTTGTTTCGGAGATGGGGGTTGGGTGGGTTTTTATTTTATTTTTTTACACCGTTTTGTATATTTCACCCTTTTGGTTTCAATAATTGTTCGAAACATCACAGAACTGTCTGCATTGAAGTGAAAGACTCTTGACTAAGAACTAACTGTCTTAAAATACGATCTTGACTGGGAATGGGGAGGTTCAAAACACCATTACCCCACACTACTCCACTCCACTCTACCATCGAAGAATTGACTGTCTCGATATAAGTGAATATTGTCTTTACTAACCAACTGACTGCCTCCATATTAACTTGACTAGGGTGGAGAGGTTGGAAACACCATAATTCCACTCCATTATCCAAGAACCGACTGTCGCGATATAAGTGACTCTTGCATGGGGCGTAAAAACCCATTGTTCTACTTTACACAATCCAAGAACCGACTGCCTCCATGATAATAAGTGAAAATATCTTGACTACAATCATTACTCTACACCCCCACCCAGTTGTGATGATATGCACTGAAGATAAGAGTATCAATTAATGGTACTTTGGAAAATTTAAAAAATGCTATTTTAATTATGTACAAAATACGCGAAAACGCTAAAATTCATTATTTTTTATTTTTTATTTTTCAAAATTCTGGACCGAAGTACCTGTGAAGAAGCATATCATATATATTAAAACGATAATATATATATTGAAAATGGAAATATATGTAAACTAACATGAATCAGATTTGGTATCAATCATTGGTTTAAAGCTGGCTCCCATTTCAGAAAGTATGAGCAAGGGTAAAAACGAAAGATCACGAAAAACTGCAAGGTTACAATTCCATAAAATAAACACGATTGATTTCAGCAAAAAAAAAAAAACTAATAAGGAATCAGTGCTAATGGTACTTTTGTTGGGCAAACAATGAGTCAATTAAAAACTCAAACAGGAGTTTTGTTTGGGGGGGGGGGGGGGGGGGGGAGGGGTGAGGAATTAAGAGTGCGCGTGAGGATCAGAACACCTACCAACGCCTTGGTTCGAACCCCCTCTCTGGCAGATCCTTTTGTGAGAAAGTATGTCAGTTCGCTTGGTGGAAATACATGTATGTACCGGTGTTATTGTTCAAAAGCAAAAGGTCACCCACCTTCGTAGAACTGCCCGCCTCGATATAAGTGAAAGAATATAAACACCATTGGAGTGGAGTGAAGTAATGGTGTTTTACTTCTCAGTCAAGATTTTACACTTATATAGATGTTGTCAATTCTGGGATGGTGGAGTAAACCGAAAAGCCCGAAAAAACAACATCGAATTTCGGCGAATTTTCTCACACTAAGACCTGCCCGAATCTGATTAGAACCTAGTGAGAGGCACTGTAAATCGTAAGCCGGTGCTTTAGATCACTTGGCCACCGAGACCCCTTTCTAAGATATCAAAAGCACCGAATTTTTGGCAAGAAACCTGGATTTTCTTCCACTAGGATGTATCCCGGTTGGAATTCTAGCTTTGGCGATGAATGGAACTGTGATTCGTTAGCCGAAAGAAATTAATAAATGTTTCTTCTAAATTCAAATTGTTAAATCTTGTGTGATTTACCGACTCGTAATGATGGAAATTGGAATTTAAATTCTGTTAATTTAAACTTTTTAAATTAAATTTCAATAATAACAGGTTAAAACATGTCAAAAAGTACAATTTCAAACGAAATGTTAAAGGCTTAATGGACCATCAAAAATAAAAACACTGCATTTTTACTGCATGTACAGTACAGACCTGTCGAAAGTTTAACACTAAAGTAACGAATTAGTGCCGAATCGGTTTCTCGTCTTAGTCCCCTCGTTTGCTATCATCTAGACAACTTTTCGGCAGCTGTTATCCATATCTCGGCGGCTTTTCGGTCAATAGCTAATTAGTTATCACGACTACTCGACTTTCTTTTCGCAATCTGAGTGTTAAACTTTCGACAGGTCAGTACTGTAGGTGCATATTTCCTATGACATTATGTCATCCCAAAGTCCTTGATGTAAAATTTAAACACTGTTTTCACATACCAGACTAACATATATGTGTATTAATAAACTAATTTAGAATAATTACTCGTACACATGGACATTAAAATAATATTTATGACCATATTTAGACTTTGATATTCTCTCAAAAAAGAAAAATAATAAAATTATACACACAAAAAATACAAATATGTTTGACTTTGTTTTGAAGAATTAACATCAACATTATGCAATTTGCAATTTGTTTTTAAACCTAGATTGGTTTTATGTACCGAACTTGTTTTTAGACATTTCAGTTCAAGATTTGTAGGCCACATGATCGAGCTGCCTATCCATACCTTTTCCCCAAACTTTAAGTTGAGTAATGGTGTCAAGAATATTTCCCTTATATCGAGACGTCGGCAGCTATAGGCGAAAGTGCAGAAGTTTTGCCTGTGCGTTGCGCTGATGGCGTTACACAGCAGACTTTTTTGCGTGTCGAGCCCACCATGACACGGGACCACTTTCAAGTCTTGGGGCAGACCCGGTAGGGGTTCGAACTTACGACCTCCCACGTACGGAGCGAGCACTAAACCAACTGAACAACAGCAGTAGTGATTTTCCCACACTTTAAACTCATTTCTATAATGTAATTTAAACTATTAGGCCAGTATCTTTGTTAGTGGACTTACTATATAAGCATTCCCGTTGATAAATAATTAGCTCAGTATGCCTACTTTACTTTGCATGTCAGAAAACATATACTTCTGTGCTGCTAGTTAAAATCTAAAAAATCCTCAAAAAATAATGTATACTCCTTCATGCAAAGTATTTTCTTAGTTAAATTTGGTTAAATATATTTTAGTCCTTTTCAAACCCGTGAAAAAATATTTGGTTTCACAATTTTGGTTCAATCACAACTAATATATGAAGAATTGTATTCCGAAACGACTGTCTAGTGGTGTAAAATTAACACTGGTATAATATGTAATAAACCTGATTAAAATAAATGTCGTATGATTGACAAGCTAGTACATAGAATCTAAAACAAAAAATACCAATCTATGTCCAAACCACAATCCCAAAGCAAAGTGAAAATAAAACGTACCAATCCATTCCAAATCAAAATCCCAAAGCAAAATAAAAAAAAAAACAAAACGTACCAATCCATTCCAAACCACAGTCCCAAAGCAAAGTGAAAACAAAACATACCAATCCATGTCCAATCTACAATCCCAAAGCAAAGTGAAAACAAAACATACCAATCCATGTCCAATCTACAATCCCAAAGCAAAGTGAAAACAAAACATACCAATCCATGTCCAATCTACAATCCCAAAGCAAAGTGAAAACAAAACATACCAATCCATGTCCAATCTACAATCCCAAAGCAAAGTGAAAACAAAACATACCAATCCATGTCCAATCTACAATCCCAAAGCAAAGTGAAAACAAAACATACCAATCCATGTCCAATCTACAATCCCAAAGCAAAGTGAAAACAAACATACCAATCCATGTCCAATACAATCCCAAAGCAAAGTGAAACAAAACATACCAATCCATGTCCAATCTACAATCCCAAAGCAAAGTGAAAACAAAACATACCAATCCATGTCCAATCTACAATCCCAAAGCAAAGTGAAAACAAAACATACCAATCCATGTCCAATTTACAATCCCAAAGCAAAGTATGATGAATTTTGAAGCAAACACGTGAACTTACACCAGGGAAGTGCAACCGGCTGCTCTAGATGGGTAAACAGCGAGTCAGTTCACCCCAAATCCAATTTGTCCCAGAAATTTGGGACCAACTAACAATCATACTTGGCACGAATTGGTTAAAAGGTTTGGACGGACTGCATATGATAGTCACAACCTTAAACTACATCGTGATATCGCTGAGTTAGATTAAACAATTCGTAAAATTTTGAGAACAAACATTTTTTGTACTTCATTAGGAGTTGATATTACCAACGCTGAATGAACTCCAGACTTCATGAAGTGTGACTAGGTGAAGTGAAAGAAATATTTACCTTTGCAGTGCACTTAGGACAATATACAGAGGAGGGGGGGGTCTTTAGAGTGTCACGTAAACCCTGACACGGAACACCGGTTTCCCAAGGACCCATGTAACTTTCATATCTAAATGACGAGTGCTTAGCGAAAGAACATTCTTGCTCAGACACGGTCGGTTTTCAAACCCATGACATAGGGCTACCACATACGAAGCGAACACTCTACCAATTAAGCTATCGTAGTGGTAAGGAAATATTTAGAGTTGGGTTGAGTAATGGTGTTTAATGTCCCACTCAAGAATATTTCACTTATATCGAGACGTCGCAAGCTATAGGCGAAGGTTTAGAAATTTTGCCTGTGAATTGCGCTGATGGCATTATACAGCAGGGTTCTCTATCGTGACAAGCCTACCGTTTACACGGGATCTTGTTTTTTACAGTTCCAATGTGAAAGAACCGCAACTTTCATTTGGTAATGCCGACAAACGACCCCCACTTACCGAGTGAGCAGTGGTTTTCGCATATAATTTGTCTATATGTGGTATACTCGACATGTATGTAAATCATCACAACTATGACGTGGACAATTATCACCAAGATTGGCTTATAATTGTTAAAGTACACTGATAGAAATTATAGGTCATATTTTCAGTAATTAAAGTAATTAAAACAACAGATAGCGTTGCTATAGGATACGGAATCTTGACCGGGGTGTAAAACACAATCATAACAACTGCACTCCCCATTCTTCAAGCACTTTTCTATAGGCAAACAATATTGACCTGTCCACTTGACCTTTTATGAGAAATACTTATATAGAAGAATCCACAAAATATCTGGGTAGTGTTAGGATTCACAGTTAATGCATAAGCAATGCATGTTGCTCCCAGATGTAGGCAAAATAAAGACCTGTATTCCCTATACAGAAATGAACTGGTGTGTCATACCTATCAAAATGAAAGGTCAAGCGGACAGTTCAATGATGTTTGCCTATACATCAAATATGGTGACGTCAATAAGATTAAAAGTGCTTATGTACTCATGCAGCATTAAGTACACAAAAGTGGAGACATACATTTAAATAGATAAATAAAAAAAATTATATAGAGGTTTTTTGTCTTTTATAAATAAAAATGTATTATAGTGACATACTATTTAATATATAACTCAATGAATGAATGAAAAAATAAGTTAATAAATTAATTAATAAAATAAATACGAACATACAACCTCCAAATCACAAACCCAAATAGCAAAAAAAAAAAAAAACACTTTGAAAACTAGCAAATTATAATTAAGTTAAACACGTAGGGAAATGGGGCCGGTTGCTCTGAAACGATTAACGTCTCCTGTCTAGCTAGCTAAATAAATAAACAATTTCCACTGCAGAAACAGCAATTGAAGCCACTAAATAAGTACAAGCAAGAATAAATAATAATAATAAGGAACGAAGTAGAAAACTTTAAAATATTCAGCTAAAATGTAGATTGCAACAACGTAACGGAATTGCACACTGACAAACAAACTTATAACTTTTAAAAACATTCGGATAACTCAAAACTGAGGTCCCGTGTCTCAGTGCACGTTAAAGACACTTCTGCAGAGTTAAAAAAAAAGCAGGCCACCTGTTGCCGTTACACAGGAAACTTACAACCAGGCGCTATTGTAACAGACCGAGCAACATAAAAAATAAGATAAAATTTACAGATGACTTTTTTGCACTATTATTTTCATATTCGTCTATTTTAAACTGAAAATGTCGTCACCATATATACACAGAACCAGGGAATCGTGAATAGTGTGTATTCATATAGTCACCATAGATACACTAAACCAAGGAATCGTGAAAAGAGCGTATTCACATAGTCCCCATATATACACTGAACCAGGGAATCGTGAATAGTGAGTATTCACATGGTCAACATAGATACACTGAACCAGGAATCGTGAATTGAGAGTATTCACAAAGTCGCCATAGATACACTAAATCAGGTAATCGTGAATAGTGCGTATTCACATAGTCGCAATAGATGCACTGAACCAAGGAATCGTGAATAGTGCGTATTCACATAGTCGCAATAAATGCATGAACCAGGAATCGTGAATGTGCGTATTCACATAGTCGCAATAGATGCACTGAACCAAGGAATCGTGAATAGTGCGTATTCACATAGTCGCAATAGATGCACTGAACCAAGGAATCGTGAATAGTGCGTATTCACATAGTCGCAATAGATGCACTGAACTAGGGAATCGTGAATAGGGCGTATTCACATAGTCGCAATAGATACACTGAACAAGGGACTCGTGAATAGAGCGTATTCACATAGCCGCCATAGATACACTGATCCAGGGAATCGTGAATAGTGCGTATTCACATGATCACCATAGACACACTGAACAAGGGAATAGTGAATAGTGCGTATTAAGATAGTTGCCATAGATACATTGAATCAGGGAATCCTGAATAGAGCGTATTCACATAGTCGCCATAAATACATTGTAACAGGGAATCGTGAATAGTGCGTATTCTCATGGTCGCAATAGATACACTGAATCAGGGAATCGTGAATAGTGCGTATTCTGATAATCGCCATAGATACACTGAAACAGGAAATCGTGAATATAGCGTATTAACAGAGTCACCATATATACACTAAGCCAGGGAATTGCAAATATACCCTTATCACAAGGCAGGAGATTTAATTTTACAAGTGTTAGGTTTTAGTGTAAATTAGGACTTCCTGTGTAGAATCCGGTTAACAATGAAAATGGCCACCTCGGAATAATGACAATCATGTACAGTACAAACCTGTCGAAAGTTTAACACTGCGCTAACGAGAAGGGGTCGAAGCTTGGTCGCTGAGTGACCAAGATATGGACCTCTAGTGACCGTTAAGCGACCTAGAAATAGATCGCAACTGGCGAAATATAGCTGATTCGGCACTTATTCGTTAGCTTAGTGTTAAACTTTCGACAGGTCTGTACTGTATGTGTTAAATGACCTACACAATAGTGACCACCAGGCTGGACATTTATTTTAAAGATTGATTACTGAGTATTAATTGTGTAAATTTAACTGTTAAGGTCACCTCTTTAAGTAGGTATGACGCACACATTGACCAACACATAAAATACAGACCTGTCGAAAGTTTAATACTTAGCTAACGAATTTTTACCAAATTGGTAGCTTACTTCAACCCATCGTTAGCTATATATGACAGATTTTCGACAGCTGCTATCTATCTATAGGCAGCTTTTTGGCTACTACATGTACCTATCCATATCGCGGCTACCCGGCAGCCGAGTTTCTGCTGCTTTTCGCGATCTCAGTGTTAAACTTTCGACAGGTTCGTAGTGTACTTGTATGTTTTCTATAACCATTTCCCTTTTAATGGGTCATTATTTGTAAATGTGGTCATTAGTTTGACCACCCAATGTTTAAGGAGAAACATTTACACACCTTTTATATAATAATCAACTGAAATATCTTTAGTAAAACTTCCATTTGTACCCGCCATTAGTTTTTTTTTTAATTTTTGACTAAAAAGACTAAAATCGGCTTCAAATCATTTATCTTGTCATGTGCTACTTTTGATTTTTTATGAAATAATACATTCAGAGGTAGCACATAACACAATTTTGAATGAATTATGTCATAAAAATTAAAAGTAGCTCTATTATTACTATACTAGTTTGAGGGGAAACATTAAATGTGGGGGGGGGGGAGTATTTGGCTCTCAAGAGACAGTTATAGTTCAACTTGTTTTAATTTTAAACACTAAACTGTAACTTCTGGAAAAAACCCTCATAAGCACAGTAGTGCTTGGAACAAAATTGTAGAAATCAAGATATATTTTTAAAAATTTGGAAAATTAGAAAAATACAAAGACCAATTAATTATCTTCATTTAACAAATCGAGCCATATTGATATTTCTGTGACACTCTTCCCACTCCCCTAAAAAAAAAAAAAAAAAAAAACAAAAAAAAACAAAAAAAAAAAAAAAAGAAAAAAGAAAACATAGAATATTTAATTGGTCGGCTGAGGAGGTACAAAATCAAGCCTTACCAATACTTTTCCATTTGAAATAATTGGTGCCCAAATCGGTTAACAATAATTTTAAAGTCCGCGAAACTAAAATATTATCAAAGTTGTATTGTTTCATAATTATCTTTAATAATTTTTTATTTTTGTTTAGAAACTGAACGAAAATCAATTAATTAAAATTATTATTATAATTTGTAGTCAAACAATTATAAGTTCATTAAATGCATTTTAAATTTATTAAAATGTATATAAAAATGAATTGATTAACCTAAATTCGCGTTACAAAAGTTGTCTAATTTAACGTAACAACGATCACCTATAGCGGGCATATTGACTTTGGCTCGATTTAAAGATAGAATCCTAGGTTCGAATTTTGATGGCTTTTGAATGATGAAAGTAACGGGTATTATTGCAATCGGTACCTTAGAAACGTGACCCAATTATGAGGTTAAAATTTTCCTTAACTTAAATCTGGCAACTTTTTGAAACTATGTTATGGTACTATAGCTAAAACGTTTGTAATTAGTTTGAAGTGAACTTAAAAATGACACCTTGAAATTAACCTTAAAGGATATATTCTAAAAGGTTTTTTTAGATTAAAAAATAATTTTAAAAAATCTAGATGTCGGGTACTTTGTGGTTGGTTACTATGGAAACGAAATGTATAACATGTGATTGAGACATTTTAATTATCATGGTTTATTAGCTATACTCAAGAAGTAAGTGCTAAATTATAAAAAATCTGAGACATAAAAATACTAACCCATGTCTAAATCACAATCCAAAAAAAAACAAAGTGAAAACTTTGAAGTCGGTAAATTAGGTTAAACACGCTAACTTGCTAACTTTGACCAGGGAAGTGAGACCGGGTGTTCCGGACGGGTAAGCACCTCCTGTTTCCAAGATTTAGTCGAATTGTCTGGTTGTTTTTTATATATTTTTTTTTTTTTTTTTTTTTTTTTTTTTTTTTTTTACAAAGAAAGACTCTTAAATATCTTGACTGAAGTTAAGGAGCATCCGGCCTCACTTCCCTGGTGGAAGTTCACGTGTCTAACCTGACTTGTCAGTTTCAAAGTTTATACTTTGCTTCGGACATAGATAAGTATGTTTGTTTTTGTTTTTTTAAGGAATTATTGTGAAGCCGGGGACTAAAAAACTACAATCTTATAAATAATTCGTATTATGTTTTGTTCCTTTCAGGTTTGTTTACTTCCGATATTAATCATGTAACATGTTGTAAAGTATGACATCAGTGTATTTTTATTAAGATGGTACAGTATTGACCTGTCGAAAATTTAACACAAAGCTAACAAATAAATGCCAAAACGTCAGCTTATCTCAGCCCCTAGTTAGCTATGGCTTGGCAGCTTTTCTAAAGCTGCAATCTATCTGTCGGCAGCTTTTTGACAGCCACCTGGTATCCGTATCTTGGTCACTCGGCAGTTAAACAATTAGCTCGGTGTTAAACTTTGGACAGGGCTGTATTGTTGATTTTGAATCAATATTGAATTTATTTGATGCATGAAACATCGTCAATAAAATGACGTTGTTACAGTCTACATACAGTACATACCTGTCGAAAAGTTTAACGCTTTGATAACAAAATGGAGCCGAATTCGACTGCATAAATGGTCGAGAAGAAGCCGAAAACCTGCCGTTTGATAGATAGCAGCTGTCGAAAAGTTATAATTTACAAGACGTCGATATCAGCAGATTTTTCGGCGCTTATTCGTTGTCTTAGTGTTAAACTTTCGACAGGCCTGTATCTTATATGTATTTGTTTTGAAAGTTATTAATATTTGATTTTCAATGTGACGCAATATGTAAAATTTGAAAAGATAAAGGCGTGTCTCTAATCCATAAAATATAAACTATGTAAGATATTTACTCGTAAAAATGAGTACAAAGCTAAAATTTAGGTACAGTCCCACATGCCATAAAGACCATCTCTATATAAGGACAACCTGCTTATAAAGGCCGGTAGAATCGTATCTCAATTGATCTTTATTAATATCATTTGAACCTGTATATAAAGACCACCTGTCCATAAAGGTCACTTTTACTTTTACTTCCCCTGGTTGGCCTTAGACAGGTTTGACTGTACATATGTAGCGGGACTGAGCTAGTTGTGGTATTGTTGTGTTGTATATACATGTAGTAGATATAATAGAGTGATTTACTGCCAGACTTTTTAGCCTTGTAGTAGAACGCTCGCTTTTCACCCGGGAGGGCCGGGTTCGATCCTCAGCCGGGGCACTCGGTTAGGAAGTGGTTTTGTTCTGGTGTTTCCTCCCTCCTGTTACATTGGCGCCCAACAAAAAACCCACGGAGGGGTTGTGTGTGAGATTTCCAAGGTTGGATATCTCAAGATAACAGGGGAGGAATGTAGCGGGACTGAGCTAGTTGTGGTATTGTTGTGTTGTATATACATGTAGTAGATATAATAGAGTGATTTACTGCCAGACTTTCTGGTCCGGATCTTTTAGCCTTGTGGTAGAACGCTCGCTTTTCACCGGGAGGGCCGGGTTCGATCCTCAGCCGGGGCACTCGGTGAGGAAGTGGTTTTTTCTTGTGTTTCCTCCCTCCTGTTACACATACAAGTCACACTAGCTAAAGTACAGTCCTGTCGAAAGTTTAACATAAAGCTAAGCTTATTGATTGTGTTGCTAAGGTCAATAATCCTCTTTTATTATTAAGATTTTTAAAAAAATCGGAGTTGGTTGGGGTAATAAGCTCTTTCGTGACCTAATGGAAGTGATTGTGTGGTCAATTATTCTTTTAATAATTCAGAAAAATAATTTTGGAGGGGGATGGGTGGATAAGCACGTTCGTGACCCAATTGAAGTGATTGTGTTGCTAAGGTCAATCATCTTCTACTACAATCAGAAAAACGATATTTACGTGGGGGATAAGCATCTTCGTGATCTATTGGAATAAGGGTCTTTAATTATTGCCTGGTATTACGTCAGCACAATGCGTCATTATCACACATTACATCTCAAAATATTTTGTTTCAGTTTAAACCAGACACGATATCATGAGTCTCTAGTAAATGAAACACTGAATGAATCTTAGCAAGAGAGGCGTTTTAGGCCGAATTATCTGCCTTAACGACGGTATGTTATTTTGTTATATTTCTTCCATCAAAACAATATGAAAAAAATAACATAGCATCGTTTAAGCAGATAATTCGGCCAAAGACGTTTTATGATTTATGCCGCTTCTTCTGACAATTAATACAGATGTCGCGTCCTAGATTCCAGACAATTAAGAAATTTTATTCATGTTTGCTTGACAGTAGCTATTTCTTTTTAGTTGCAGACGACAGTTTACATATATCGCAGACGACATCTTCACATGGATTACGTTGTCTTTTTCCTTGACATAGGTTAAGTCTTTTGGTTCTAATTTTGAATATCTACACGAGAGGAGTAGTGTAATGATGTTTTATTCTCCAGACAAAATTCTTTCGATGTTATCGAGCTGGTTCGGAAATGGCGGAGAAAACCGGAGGGACACCAACAAACTGATATGACTTCCCATAAGCGAAAGGACCCTCAGAACAATGCATTCAAAATGTAGAAAACAGCAAATAAAGAAAACAAATATAGTATGTTATGAATACGTTCGTTGCTTGATGTCTTTTTTTTTTTTTTTTTTTTACAATTTCTCAAAAACTACTCGAATGATTTCACTTTAATCATTATTTTTATATAACCCAATGTTGGTGCTTCAACAATATAACAAAAAGTAAATGTCCCAAGAATAGAGAAACCCGGAGTGACCGAAGATAAACATAAATCTTCTACAAGCTTCAAGCGCACCAACAAACTGATAAGAGTCCAGAGTGGGATTCAAGCCAAGGCAGTGAGAGGTGCCGTGATCCGTTAGCGTCCGCTTCAGACAACTCTGCCTGCCTGCACTGTAATTTAAATAAAATCGTTATTGATATAAGTACACATTTCAAGAGAGATAACTCTTGTGAGCAACGGACTTCTGGAAGGATGACGGAAACGTCTAAGAGAGATAACTCTTGTGAATAACGGTTTTTGAGGTGGTTTTACATTTTGCTTTTAACGAGGCAGTCAGTTCCTGAAGGATGGAGAAACCCACGAATGCCCCAGGGTAAATCTGTTTTCATGAGACTTGACAAAGTCTCTCTCGAAGGACCCCAGAGACTCTGTTTTAAATGCAGTGTTTGGCAAAAGGGGTCAGATCCGGCAATGATTCGAACTCAGTCCTCCCACATACACAGCGACACGTTACAAACTGATCTACAATAGTAGTATAATAGTCCAAGAGATCATGCACAAAATCCGGATCAACGAGGTTATAAGGTCTGGCGATTGATTGCTGTAGAAGTGGAGGAAACCGGAGTGCCCAGATAAAAGCACATACCTTCGGAAAACGAACTGAAACAGTTTCTCTTGCTAGAATCTGTCCAAAGTGGGATTCAAACCTGTAGGTGGTGAGAGGCGTTTTGATCTTTAAGCGCCTTCTTTAGACCACTAGGCCACCGAGAACCCCATCCCCATTGATGTAGAGAAACGCCACTAAATATCGAATACGATTTTCTAACATCTCAACAGGTTTACGATTTTACAGCAGGTTTTGTTTAAAGATTGCGAATATTGTAGTTTTTTCCAAAAAAAGGAGGATTTTAACGTATTCTTGTGGGAAAAACAGCACAACCAGGTGTGAAAATAAGAAAATAACAAATAAAAGCAGCTCAGAAAAATGTGTTTTATAAAATCTAGCGTCTTCCAATTATTTTCAATTTTGTCCTTTATTTGTTATTCAAATCTTTCAAACTCTTTTTATTTAACTCTGTTTATTTCGTCAATAATGATTTTATGCAAATTTGAAAATTATGGTCGTAGCCATAAAATTAATATATTTCCAACCGCCCAAACAATATTGAAAAGTTCGCAAATGTATTTTTTGCATATACTATTTTATCCCCGCCCTTCCTTCCGCCCTACCGTCCTTCATAAATTCTTGTCTGCGCTAATTATCCAAAACTATGAAGCACTATTTCACGAAAAGTATCAACATAGAAAGGAGATGCGCCTATCGTAAAAGTTTGCTCATTTTCCTTGGAGTTATGGCCCTTTGAATAAATTTCTGCACTTCTTCTTTAGGTGGCGACGTCTCGATATCAGTGTAAAATTCTTGACAGGGACGTTAAAAAAGCACCATTACTCAATTTAACTATCTATCCAAAATTATCCTGAACGTCCCATTGAATTCACACGTGGTGGGTGTAGCTAGCTAAACAGGAGGTGCAAAGCACGTCCAGGATTCGCTTCCCTAGTGGAAGTTCACGGGTTTTACTTACGAGTGTCAATTTTCAACTTATTTTGCGATTGTGGTTTGAACATGAATAGGTAGTAAATGTTTGATTATTATAATAAGTTTATCAATATGTTCAAGAAAATCTTGAAATTCACATCCTGGTTTCTAATCTCTTGTGACGCCATTCTTTAACTGTACTCTGTTTTGACACTATTGTACCGAATGTAACCTTTGAATTCCGTGTGCGTAAAACAGGTGTCCTGAGTAGCATAAATAATGCACATTATCAAGTGGAGTTTATGAGATTCAAACATTCTTATCTCAATAGTACCTATATAAAACGTGCACGGTATTTGTTCCCCATACAATCCTACATCTACATCTAGCTCTGTGGTAAGTCTATTTGTTATTAAATGATTGTTGAATTTAAAAAAAAAGAAAAAAGAAAAAAAAAACTTTCTCTAATTCGTATTGGATTTAACATTAGAATTGTCACAGAAGGACGCACTTTGCATTTTAATTTTTGTTGCATTTGTTGCAAGCCTAGGCTTATCAAGGATTAAAAAAAAAAAAAAATTAAAGGCCGTTATCACAATATTGTTGGTAAGAATAATGTCTTTGCATCCAAAATTATTCTGAGTATATTTGTCGTTCGATATTATTTTATTTTCATTCTCAGTTTAAACTTTGAAAATGATGGGTGTATCTAGCTAGACAGGAGGCGCTTACACTTTGGGGGCACAAGACCTCATAATAACTAGCTAGACAAGAGGACATTGTCTTCCGGAGCACTCGGCCTCACTTCCCTGTTGATAGTTCACGCGTTTAAATCAATGTGCTGGGATTGTGATCTGAACATGAAGGAAGATTGTTTAATTATAGCCATACTTGATTTTTTATCAGTTTTCAAAGGATTTATTTATAGGTTGTAAAATTTCAGAAATATATTCTAAAACAGCCCCAATTTTTTGCAATGTTAAATGGGGTTTTTTTTGCTGAGAGTGTTGCAATGGATAGAAATGACAATTTATACGTTCAGTTCAGATATGTCTGTTTTGATATTCTGAATTTATTCCGCTTAAACAATGCTCGATTCGTATGTGGAAGGTCTTGGGTTCTGATGAAGAATAGAACAAAATAGTGACTGTTCTTTCGCCAAGCACGCGACATTTAGAAATAAAAGACACGAGATCCTTAAAAAAAACTTAAAAACCGATGCCCCGTTTCACGCCAGACGTGGCACGTTAAAAACACCTACCATTTATCCACATTGCCTGGAGCGCACTTCAAAAGTCAAAGTTTCTGTCACATCATCTATAGCTGGTGACGTCTCGATATCATATTCTTGACTATGGCGTAAAACTCCAAATGAGTGAATCAAACGATCAACATTTAAACTAGAACACTGTGAGCCACAAGCTCACAAAAATACCCCCGCTCCCAAAAATCCATCGGATCAAATTTTAAAATAGGAGATGCACATCTATATTATATCACAAAGATTGTGTGAAAGTTTCATGAAAATCCATTGAAGGGTTTAGGAGGAGTTGCGGATAAGAGATAGGCACCCTAAGGTGTAAAGGACGGACGGACACCCCTATCACTATATACCACCCCCCATTTTTTAAGCGGGGGGGGTATAACAATATATTTTCAAAAACATCGGATATGCCTATATGTTGAGGCACATATACATTATCCCATTCGTTGTTTGTTTTTAATAGTTATATATATTAATGCAATATATATTGTTTTTAGGAATTAAAGAAGTAAAGTAGTACAACAAAATAAAGACAGGACCGATATGTGGTGGACCTTGCGTCTTATCGTCCTGCTTGGGGCAGCTGCAACTGCATTAGCGTCAAAGTAAGTCTCTCTCTCTCTCTCTCTCTCTCTCTCTCTCTCTCTCTCTCTCTCTCTCGTTTGCGCTCCCACAACCACTTTTTAAGAAACCATGTGTCCTGATAAGGCCAGTGAGATTGGCCTTAGGTGTTCTCTCTCTCGATCGCGCTCGCACAGCCACTTTTTAAGAAACCATGTGCCCTGATAAGGCCAGTGAGATTGGCGTTAGGTGCTCTCTCTCTCTCTCTCGATCGCGCTCCCACAACCACTTTTTAAGAAACCATGTGTCCTGATAAGGCCAGTGAGATTGGCGTTAGGTGCTCTGTTACGCCACATAGCGGTGTTGCCGCATAAACATGTTCCAACATGTCTATGCGGGAAAATTCAACGCATAAAAAGAACGCTTTTATGCGACAAAAAGGCTACCTTCCACCGCATAAAGAGAACGTTTAAAGTACGATACCATAATAGCTTTCACTATCATCACCTACACCTCCATCATTATCATCACCTTCACTAAAAAACACCACCATCATCACTATCATAATCATCATCATCATATTATTATATACAATTATTGCCCTCTAGGTATGTTGACATCCAGAATTGTCACCCGACAGAAGGGTTGTCACCCGAGGGCATCGCCCGAGGATGACAACCCTTCTGAAGGGTGACAATTCTGGATGTCCACATACCTAGAGGGCAATTATTATTTTATTATACCGAAACAAAGTTTACCATGTAAAATAACACAAACAATATCTCAATTTTAAATTAAATGCTGCCAGTTTACACTTTCAACCATCTGGGGGGGGGGGGGTTGTTATGTTCGTTCGCATTCGTAGGTTTACCTCTCTTTCCGTTTCCATCAAATACAGTCCAGTTTTTCACTGAAGCTTGGCCCCTTTTTGTGTTTTCTGCATCTTTGTTATGAATAATTTATTATTATTATTATTTATCCGCTTCCGACGAACTGCAAAGAACGACTGGCCGCCATTGTTGTTTACCAATGGTATGAGACCTCAGTCGTGATAAGGCCAGATGTGGGACGGTCAAAAGTAGTGCATAAAACAAACCCAGATGCCTTTCCTTAGACCATGCTCATTTAAATTTGTTAATAGGTAGTAGTTTGCAATATTGCCATGGTGAGAGGTTCTTAGGTTTGCAAAAATTTAAACCTGATTTGATTGACTATAGCACTATATTTCCGGCATAAGGACTTCCGCCGCACCATACACTTCCTATGGCAAGACCACATTTTGGGTGTAAACATTGCCATGTGCTTTTAGCATGGTTGGCACATTTCCCAAATTTCTGAAAAAATGAATCCAACAAGACCCTGGTTTTCCTTCACAAAGAAAAAGTGGAATATTTAAGGATTCAGGGAAAATGTGTGCCATTGTATGTAGTTCGAGGTTTGTTTACCATCTGATTCTATGAATATGGCCTATTTGGGGGTAATATTTTGCAATTTTTTGTGTGGTTGCCATGGAAACAAAATGTTTTCCAAAGTTGTGAAAATTTGCACTTGGGTCATAAATACAGTATAGAAATATTGTTTTAATTCTCCTGAATTGAAAAAGTATCAACATTCATGTTGTTTCAGCAAATTATTGAAATATGGGTGCATAACACTAAATGTGTTAAGTCCAAAATTGGCTAATTTTGAGTGTCAAGTCACAACTGAGGTCTGTAACCAATGACAACACGGTTCTGTTGTACGAGTTATTTCCCTTGTACCGGGTTATCACCGGGTGATAATAGTATTATCACATGGCTGGTGAGAGGTTATCACATGGCTGTGAGAGATTGTCACACGCTGACAGTGATTCTGTGGGAAACATCTCATTTATTACATGTCATGTGATTGGAAAACATCCAATGAAAAGTGTTTAAATATATGTGAGGTATCATAATAATAATAATAATAATAATAATAATAATAATTATTATTATTATTATTATTATTATTATTATTATTATTATTATTATTATTATTATTATTATCCCCTGCCCTCGGGGGTAAAGGGTATATAGTTATACCACTCTGTGTGTTTGCGTGGATAATTTGGTTTCCGTGCATTTAAAAGAAAACAGTACATGCGATTGAGCTGATACTTGGTCAGTTGATTTATTATGGTGGTGAGTGGTATGGGACTGCCAACACCACGTCACCATTAATGTCACCGCCACCGTTTTTGTCGAGATATAAGCTCTTTTTAAGATTCGATAAAATTAGTTTTCTTTATGCGTCAAAAAGGCACCCTTGCGCCGCATATAAGCAACACATCTTTATGCGTTGAAAGCCGCCGCATAAACGTGGTCGACCTCTTTATGCGTTGAAATTCCCCGCATAGACGTGTCGGGCGCGTTTATGCGGCAACACCGCTATGTGGCGTAACAGTGCTCTCTCTCTCTCTCTCGATCGCGCTCCCACAACCACTTTTTAAGAAACCATGTGCCCTGATAAGGCCAGTGAGATTGGCGTTAAGTGCTCTCTCTCTCGATCGCGGCTCGCACAACCACTTTTTAAGAAACCATGTGTCCTGATAAGGCCAGTGAGATTGGCGTTAGGTGCTCTCTCTCTCTCTCTCGATCGCGCTCCCACAACCACTTTTTAAGAAACCATGTGCCCTGATAAGGCCAGTGAGATTGGCGTTAGGTGCGCCTCTCTCTCTCTCTCTCTCTCTCTCTCTCTCTCTCTCTCTCTCGCGCGCGCGCTCGCACAACCACTTTAAAGGAACCATGTGCCCTGATAAGGCCAGTGAGATTGGCGTTAGGTGCTCTCTCTCTCTCTCTCTCTCGATCGCGCTCGCACAACCACTTTAAAGGAACCATGTGCCCTGATAAGGCCAGTGAGATTGGCGTTAGCTGCGCCCTCGCCCCCCTTCTCTCTCAAATACTTTTTGTGGAACTATTCTCTCTTGTGGAAGTTTATCTTTATTTGGCAGTCTTTTGAGTTTTGTTATTTGAACATTGCCGGGTGTGTTTGTTTTTGACATTGACCTGTTATAGTTGTTCTTAAAGTAGCGATTACATAATAAAGGCTAAACAAGATCTGGTTTCGATGTTTTACATTTTTTTTTTTTACATTTTTTCAGTTCATATATCGCATTAATACCTAAAGTACTTCGTCCTGGATTACCGTTAAACGTAACCGTAACCGTCTTCAACACCGAGCCAGGAAACCCGGACGTTTTTGTTCGAGCGGAACTTGTCAACAAAACTGATTACAAAGCATTAGCCTTTGCTGACGAAGTAATTCATAAAAGTATGTTATATAAATTACAGATGCAGAGGTACAGGTGTTCAACATAACGAAAAAAAATTAAAAAAACAGTATTATTTTTTATAATACACGCGAATATCGAATTATTAGTTGCTATGGTTTTAATTCCTTCTATAAAAGAATTGGCGGATCGGTGATCACGCCCACAATGTTCATACAAAGGCCTGGCATGCTTGAATTACACACGCATAAAAAACTCGGTCTGAATTTCACCATTTTTCAACGTCATTGACACTAGAACGACATTAGATGATGCTGCTTTGGTACCGTGATAGCGGCCAGTGTCGGAACATAAAAAGTATGACCGACGATACGATACTATGTTTAAATGGCTGTTTCGAAAAAAACCCTCATTTATAGTGTTAAATGTGTATATTACGTAGTGCCATAGAAGTACCGAAATAGATTTTCATAAATCTAAAACAAAAATACCGGTCCAAAGTCAAATCACAATCCTAAAAGCAAAGTTAAAACTTTTAAAAAATGGGAATTTAAGTTGAATACCATACCTTTTGCCAATAAAGTAAGACTGGATGCTGCAGAAGGACAAGAATCTCTTGTCCATCTAGCTACAACCGCCACGTGTGAACAAGATTATCTTAGAATATTTGATAATGCAAAATTACTACACAAGTTTTAAATGATTTTCAATCTAAACACACTACTGCGGTAGCTCGGATAGCTAGAAGAAGGCATGCTCTGTAAGTGGAACAACGTATGTTCGAACCCCACTGGTCTGAACCAGGACTTGAGACTGTTCTTTCGCCATGCACTCGGCATTACGAAATAAAAGGCACGGTTCTTTCGGATGGGCACTAAGAATAAATGAGGTCCCGTGTCACGGTAGGCGTGGCACGATAAAATGGCACAGGCAAAATTTCTGCACCTTTGCTTATAGCTGACAACGTCTTGATATAAGTGAAATATTCTTGACTAGGACGTTAAACACCATTACTCAACTCCTTTTCAAACATGTTTGCAATTGAATCTATAATATATTCTTTTGTCTTCAGATGTACCTGGAACTATACAGCTGAACGTGAGTAACTCCGCTTTAATTACATCTCTGGCGTGTGCCACCTTAGAATTTTAATAAAACATTAACATTCTAAAGTAGCACCTGACATAATGCTTGAATGTTAATGATTTGTGAAGATTCAAAAGAAGCACATACAATTTTTGAATATTATGATTTTATATAAAAAGTCAAAAGTTAAAAATGGCAAACTTGAATGTTATTAAAAAAATCAAAAGTATCAGATGCAAATGACAAACTTTTGAATATTTTATAAAAAATAAAAAACAGCACATTACTTTTCTAAATATGCAATGGTGGTAAAAAACATTTAAAACTTTATTTTAAAATTTACAATACTGAATGCACTGGCGCGCTAGGAAGCGTCTAGTGGCTTATGGCGAAGGACATGTTTGGCAATACCAAAGACTATATTATGATTGACTTGATAAATATCTCGTGTCCTGTCAAACAGGAAATGATAAAAGGTTTTGGTCAATATTTTAGTTCTGTTAAGCTCCTTTTTCAAACAAGTTTTTTTTTCTGTTATTTGAAATAACGTCGATACAATTTTCAATTTTGTTTTGTTCTTTTATGGATTGACGCTTGTTTTTAATCGTTCCATCAAGGTAAAAGACAACCACGACATCCGGCAAGCAAAATGACAAAATTACCCTAATTTGCACTAATTTTATTGCTCGTCTATATTTAGGTACCTAAGAATTTGATATCGACTGGAGATTATCACGTGACAATTCACGGGGTTGGTGGCTTACATTTTACCAACGGAGCAGATATTTCGTTTGAAGAGAAACACATTTCTATTTTTATACAAACTGACAAAGCCGTGTATAAAGCTGGACAAACAGGTTACTTTTATCATTTATTTTTTAAAATTAAAAATCTAAATCCTTTTTTGTATTTGTCACTGAAATACTAGAAAATTATTTTTTTGCTGGATCTAATTTTTGTGGTTCTAAAAATACAATTTTTGTGGGGCGGATAAAAAAATCATAGCTGTTGGTGTCTCTGTGTAAGTTTGTGGTAGCAACAATTTTGTTCACTTGCACATTCATGGGGCACGGTTTCCTCGTAAATAACAAAAAGCTCACAGTACGTTTAGATAAATTGCAATTTATTTATTTTATTATTTTTTGTTTTATTTCTTTGTATTGGTCATAAAATCAAAAATTGTTTTTGTATTGTCTTTGAAATAGTGTGAAAAAATTATTTTCGTCGAGCCCAATTATTGCGATTGTAATGAAAACAATTGTAGGATAGCTAATTCGTGTGAGTTTCGTTTGTATACATGTATACAATTTCGTTGACACGCAATTTCGTGGCTCAGACGCATGTTTTTGTAATTTATACACATATTATCGTATGGGTAAACAACATTGACATGTCCGTTTGACCTTTAATTTAAATATTTAATACGGATCAGTTAATTTATATGTAGGGAACTGAGGTGTTCATATCGTACAGTATACAAGTGCACGTTCACTGTGTATAGGTAAACAACTTTGACCTGTCCGCTTGACCTTTTGATTAAAATATTTATCACAGACCAAGTGCGTCCACGTATAGGGAGCACAGGTGTATATTTCGTCTACATAATGTGAACACTAATCATGTACCTTGAGTATAAACTATTAACAGTAAATCCTACTACAACCTATTTATTAGGTGGATCCTTCTATATGAATATTCCCAATGAAAGGTCAAACGGACAGGTCAATGTTGTTCACCTATGCGTGTTACCTAGAATCTTGACACTACCTATGTATTGGGTGGATCTACCTATATGAATATTCCCAATAAAAGGTCAAGTGAGCAGGTCAATGTTTTCCCCTATATAATCTAACATGGATACTCGTAATGAAAGGTTAAGCGGTAGGGTTAACTTTGTTTGCCTATACATGTGTTTATTTTGCCTACATTATGGGAAATATGCATTATTACTATCAACACCAAAAACTATAGGCAAACAACATTGACCTATCCGTTTGACCTTTAATTAGGAACATTCATATAGGAAGGTCCACCTAATATATAGGTATTAGGATTGGCAGTTAATACATATACACTTTGCCCATGATTAGTGTTTACATCATATAGATGAAATATACATGCGTGATCCCTATTATTAAATTTACTCGTCCATAATGAATTTAAACAGAGGTCAAGCGGACAGGTCAACGTGTTTACTATACCCCTATATAGTCCGTCAGCGATATCGTGGCAGAGTGTTTATAAGCACGGGCGAGTTTATTGTACACCAATGGGTATAGTCCGTCAGCGATATTGTGTCAGCAGGCGAGATAATTATACAACAATAGGTATTAAAGACCGTGTTGGCGTATACATATATTCACGCCTTCGTGCGTTCATTTGTCATTTCCACCTTCATATACCCTATTTTAGGCTATATACATTATATAGACTCTTCCTTGTTTATAAACACTCTGCCATAATATCGCTGACGGACTATATTAATATAGGTAAACAACATTGACCTGTCCGTTTGACCTTTCATTAGGAATATTCATATAGGAGGGTCCACCCAATAAATGGGTAGAGTTAAGATCCAAGTTAAATTATACACGTACAGTACAAATGTTTACTCTATGAGGTGAGCATATCTCATGATGCATACAAAATAAACAATTAACCATTGAACTCAGTGGCGAATTTAGGGGGGGGGGGGGTTGCGGGGGTTGCAACCCACCTTTGAAAAATTTAAAGAGAGAGAGAGAGTGAGATATTGACTGATTAAAATTATTTTCTTGGCCCCCATCGGGGCTCTGCCCTAGACCCATCGTCTCTGGAAGCTCGCGCCTTCGGTGCTCGCATCTAGCATTGATATAATTCTCGCCCCTCCCTTTAAAAATCCTGTATAGATCTCAACCCCCGTTTAAAAAAATCCTGGATAGTTCTCAACCCCCCCCCCCTTTCAAAAAATCCTGTATCCGCCCCTGGAACTGTCTAGAAATGACGTTTATATTGCTATAACTGCCATTGCCGTGCAAAGCAAACCAATCATAATGCGCTAACGCACAATATTTAGTTTGCTTTGCACGGCAATGGCAGTTATAGCACTATAAACGTCATTTCTAGACAGTTTAATGGTTATATTTACATTTTACATTTTTTGAAAATCTTATTTTGGTATTTTAATCCTAAAAAACCGTTAAAACACTGTCGTGTACGACATGTATCTCCAATCGCTGGAACAGCCAATCAATGATGTCACGCGTATAGCCGCAAGGAAGAGATGAGTGACGTCACATTAGCAATGGCAACTGCCATCTGGTCTTAAACAAAGTTTAATACATCTAAACATCACAAATGTAAATATAATCTTATTGTTATGCTTTATAAATAACATGTAAGTATTCTATTATTTTTCAGTTCATTTTCGGACATTCGCTCTTCATCCTAATGGTACAGTGAGTCTGAATAAATTGGATATAAAGATATATGTAAGTAAAATCTTACTTTTTAATTAATACATTAATATATGTAATTACATATTATACCATTGTTAATATTACAGCACTAGAGTGACTAGACGACCGTTTCGGAAAACAATTCCCATCAGTAGCGCTTGGACCAAATTTTGAAACCAAAATTGTTTAACGAGTTGAAAAAATATAACCAAAAAAAAAAAAAACAAATATATTTAACTAAAGTTGGCTAAAGGAATACTTGCATGGTGCAGTATATTAGTTTTTGATTCTTAGACAGTAAATAAAGACAGTTGTACATAAAATACTACCTACTTTAAGCATGATGTATATGTATCCAAAATTACCTTGGACATATATGACATCCCATAGTTCCAATATTCATGATTCATACTCAATTCAAAATAGATAGACAGGCGGTTCTTGCCCTTCCAGAGCAACTAGTCCCCCTTTTCTAATGGAAGTCCAAACCTAATTTTGGCAGTTTTTAAAGTTTTAACTTTCTTTGCTTTTTTTATTGTGATTTGAACATGGACTGGTATGTTTGTTATATTTGTGTTTGATTTTATTGATCTTACAATTTTTACATCATCAATTTTTTGCAACACTCATAGGAAATCCATAGCACTTGATTAAAGGTTTAATTTTTATTTGATCTGATCTTGTCGTAACGAAATTTATTTATCAATTACTTTGTCCTAGTCGTAACGGAAAATTGCCTATCACTTACTCTGACCTAGTTCATACGAAAAATAACTTATCACTTACTTTAACCTAATCGTGTCGGAAATATGCTCACTACTTACTTTGCCCTAATCATAACGGTATACTGCCGGGGAATCACCTGGTTATTATTATACCCCCCCCCCCGCTTAAAAAGTTGGGGGTATATAGTGATAGCGGTGTCCGTCCGTCCTTCCATCCTTCCGTTACACCTTAGGGTACCTATCTCTTATCCGCAACTCCTCCTAAACCCTTCAATGGATGTTCATGAATCTTTCACACAATCTTTGTGATATAATGTAGATGTGCACCTCCTATTTAAAAATTTGATCCGATGGATTTTTGGGAGCGGGGGTATTTTTTATGAGCTTGTGGCTCACAGTTTTTCTAGTTATTATTATTTTGAATGGAACGACAACTCCACGTCTACTTATCTATTATTGTTACACATGTATATGATATGCATCGTGTCATGTAAAATATGTAAATGATGTTCTATTCGTCAATGTTTCATGGACAACAAACATACCTAAAGTGATTAAAAATTCAGATAATGAACAGATTGATTCAGTCATTAGTATGTCAGAAATATATCTAGCAGTAATGTTTTTAAAGCAAGCCCTATTACAGTTCCCTTTATCTCCAGGACTCAAGAGACAACAAAGTCAAACAGATATTAGGAGTAAGAGACTCGGAGTACGGTGTAGTTAATGGTTCGATGATCATGGACGAAAAACCAGCGCTTGGACAATGGAAAATTAAAGTTTCTACTGAGGTATGCAAGTATCTTTGCACATGAAAAATATATTTCGAGCTGAAATAAATGTATTTGGCTATGGCCATTGTAAGTAAGAGAATAAAGCAGAATAAAGCAATTAAATAAATGAAGCAAAGAATAATAAACATAATAAAGATATAGAACATTAACTACCTTGAAAAAAAAAACCAAAAAAAAAACAAAAAAAAAACGCGATAACACTTGGAAAGTTCATTACTAAACATTTTTTTTTTCGGGGTTATCAATGATGAACCAGACTTTAGTAAACTTCAACGAACAATTTTCGGGGTTATCAGTTGATGAACCATTTTTCAGTTAACTCCATTTACAAATTTCTCGATTATCAATCGATGAATCAGATTAAGAACCATTATATCCAGAAAACGTAAAATCATTTTTTGGGTTTTCAATTGATGAACTAGATTTTAGAACCAGCAGAATCCAGTTAACTCCAAAACACATTATATCGCATGACATATTTACTACTTTGTATAGGGAATTTGGAATAACAGTAAAAATTTCCTGTTGAGCTTATGTTAAAGCCATTTTCGAATGCAAAAAACAAGTCTACATTATTCTGCATAACAATTACAAGTTATAATGATGGTATCATACTTGACTTACCGATTATTTTACAATTTAAATATATTAATTTTCATTAATTAACAAAAATTGATGAAAATGACGCAAGTGTATTACAGATGAACCTGCCTTAAGACCACCTCTATTAAAGGGTCATCTGCTTTTAAAGTCCAGTAAAATTTCATCCTAATTGTTCTTTTGTCATGATATTTGTTATGTATTAAGGGGGCACCTGCCAACAAAGGTCACTGTTACTGGCTCCCTTGGGTGGTCTTTATAGACTAATTTCACTTTAGTTGTATACAGTTGTAGTTTCTTACGTTTCAGGGTTACTCCTATCAAAAGACATTCAAAGTAGCAGAATATGGTATGATCTTTTTTAAATTTTTATCCGAGGATGAATACAAACAACACCAGTGTCAATTTTCAGCACTAGACGACCGTTTTGGAAAACAATTCCTCATAAATAGTGCTTGGAAAAATTATGAAACCAAAATTTATGAAAGGACACTGACAAAGAATATCCAAATGATCACAAAATAATTTATCCATAGTTTGAACGATAAAGCCTACCTTCGACATTATGAAAAACAAATTTCTAACCTGCAATTTGGTTTAAATTCTTGTGTAAATAACCATGTGTCATTTAATAAATATTTCTGATAGTTGACAGTCTATATATTGTCACCAAGAGAAATTTTGTTGACAACCGAGGCGACGGGAGATTGACAATGACTTTTGAGAGTTGACATTAGGTACTGTCAACCTATCAGAAATCAAATATTATTTTATTATACCGATTGGTGCTGTTTAATATACTGTACAACTTAAGTATAATTATTTCAAAATCATGAAAGTCGACTGCCGTCTGTAAACATTTTATGAGACGCTTGTAATATTAGTCATATTTATCATTACTATAGAAGAGCTTTTTACAGGTTTAGAAGACAAATGCATTTGAACAATATACGCAGTTTTTTTGCGCATTTGACATTTTGGTAATGCCATCCGCTCAGGTAATAAGATGTTCTGAAGTCCAAGGTGGACATCAAAATTTACCCAAACACATATTAACAAATCAAACTTCGAAGGATTTACAAAAGATATAATAAGTTAATAATAATAATAATAATAATAATTAAATTAATTATGTTATAGTGCTTCCTAAGTACAAGGTAGAACTTGACGTACCAACATATGCCCTAACAACAGATCGAGAACTTTCGGGAACTGTAACTGCTAAGTAAGTATCAATTCGGCAACAGATCGGCAACGGTCTGTAATGTTACTACTAATCAAATACGAAAAAGATCCATTTATGCTCCGGCAACACTTAAACAACTTTGTAAAAATGAAAATATTTTGTTCTGATTGTAAAAAAAATGAAAACTGTTTTCCGAAATATAGAAAGTCAACGAGGCAGAACAAAAAGAACGCTATATTTCACAACCCATGAAAATAACCATTCAAAAAATTAAAAGACCCTTTTTCACTTTTTTATAACATGTTCATTTGATCTTTTGGACATTCAATTCTTAAAGCTAATATATAATATATATATATATATATATAATATATATATATATATATATATATATATACAATTTAATGATAAATCTGGTTTAATTACCCGAGTAATGAATAGTATGCAAAACGAATATATATATATATTCGAATATATATATTTCTACACAGTTATTGTTATAATTACCAAGTTTTAATCTTGCAACACTAAAAGGTAGTTTCGGAAAACAGTTCTTCAACATCAATAAATCAATGCAGAAATAGTGGGACTAAAATGTATTTACTTTGAACAATTAAGCATTGCATAGTTTTTGAGGAATTTTAAAATTAAAAAAAACCCAGAATATTTTAATGAACAATGCTTTGCATGGTCTCCTAGATAATTTTAACGATATCCCCCGCCTAGTTCACCATCTTTTGTTCTGTCATGCGATTAAATGTTATAATTGCCGTTGATTATTACACACGTATTTAATAGGAAGTGTTCATTATAAATGCCCATTATCAAGGTTATGAAGGTGAGCTTAAGTTTGGTATATGTTTGCGTCTGAAAAAAAATTCTGTGCCATATACAACACGTATGCAATGCGCTTCAAGGAAGCAAGTTAAAAGAGTGTTACCGGATCACAGAGATGACAATGAAAGTTAAAAATCCCAGAAACAACCCAGATGTTAGCAGCAGAGACAATATATAAAAACTCTTGTACCGTTATTAACTGATCATAATATAAGAAAGGAAGTTTGCACTTTGCAATACATCACAATTACTATAAATCTTCTTCGCTTTCATAGGTACACATACGGCAAAACCGCATCTGGCAAAATGAAAGTTACAGCACATTTTAAAGACTATACAACTCCATGGAAGGGTCCATTATTTGAACAAACAATGGATGTATGTACAAATCAAAACATTATATAATATTTTTTTTAAAAATGTAGAAGAAATAATATACTAAGCAATCAAAACATACCGATCCGTGTTCAAAACACAATTCCAAACAGCTTAAAAACTTAAATTAACTTAAACACGTGGACTTCTATCGGGGAAATGAGGTCGAGTACTCCGAAAGGGTAAGCTGACACAGGAAATCAATTAAATAAATGATCTGAGTAAATAACTGACGGGGCATTGAAGGGTAAAAGCTATGAAATCAAAAACGAACGTACCAATGTCCAAATCCCAATTTCAAAGCAAAGCAAAAACTTTGATACTGGAAATTTATATTAAACACTTAAACTTCCACCAGAAAGTAATTATTAGGGGAAATCTAAAACGGGACCACTGATTATACGCCACTGATGGGCACCACTTACGTGAGAAATTTTAGTAACATGTCTGTAATATTACAATATTTGTTTGTTAATTTGTATTACCAAAATGTATTCATCTTTGCTCGATTATTTGCCTTTTTAATAAGTGATTGTGTCATGGGATGTTCTCGTTTGTGTTGGCTATTGCGTGGCTTTCAGACACAAAATGTATTCTTATACGTTTTTTATCCTTATGTAAATTCCAAACAGGTTCAACATTTATATATCTCATCACATAATTTAAGTTTGAAATTTAAATTTGAGAACTTATATCTAATGATCTGATTTACAAAAATACTGATATATTGAACGAGCTCTGTGTTCAGATGGACATTGCAAACAAGCCAGTTAATCATACTGGTACCAAGTTAACAAAGAAAAAACTTTCTTAACCAGCCTTGTATGCTGAACGTCTAATTATATTTATACTATTTCTTCGTTAGTGTGAGAATAAAAAAAATATTCTGCGTTTCATGTTGCATAGTGATGTAATATTCGTCTTTTAAATTTAATGTATTTATTGCAGATTCACGGAGAAGCCAGATTTACCATTCCTTTGGACAAGTTACAAGAAATATCATCACATTACACACTAATAGGTGACGAGGTTGTCGGGAAACACCTGATAGTCACGGCAGTTGTTACTGAAAAGTTAAACAATATGACAATGAATGATTCCTCAAGTGTCGAAATGAGAAAATCTTCACTGGAACTTAAGTTTCCTTCTACAGCAAAAACTAGCTTTATTCCCGGATTGACTTATACTGCTCGGGTAAGTATTTCCACTTGTAACTTTATAATGTATTTATACAGATATCTGACACGCTTTAGATTCTTAGTTTAAAACGAAGGTGGGTGAGTATACAGTTGAGTCCTTTGGAAAGCTATCCACATCATTTGAATAATTTAAAAAAATTAAAAAATCTTTGATGGACCAGAATCGTACTTATATACATATATAGGCTCCGATTTGATTTGATATAAATTGATCATATGGTCACAATACACATCAGTGCATTCCATTCCGTCACAAGTGAGAAAATGACCATAGACTTGCAAAAAAGCAAAATTGTAACCGGAAAAATAAAATATAATTGTATTAGTCGTGAAGCGTTTTGAAAATATACAAATATTCCAAAAATTGAAACGCTCAAAGACGGAATACCAGGGCGAATGAGGAAGTAACGAGTCTAACTTATTTCCAGTTGTAAAACTCACTTGTTGCTACCGGGCAATTAAACCCTGTGACCCCAACGCTGGCACTTGACTTTCCATATTAATTGGACACTTTCCGGTTGATTGATTGATTGATTGTTTGAATGAGGTTATACGTCCTAGTCAAGAATATGTCACGTGTAGTGCACCAACGCAGGTTTTATTGGAAGAGAAATGTTACCCATTTGGGGAATGGCATTGAAAATGTTAGCATTAGCCGTTAGAAGTTTATAATTGCATTGTTTTTATTCATTTGTTGCTGAATTACTTTTTTCATTAGTTTTTCTAAGTAGGACAAAACATTATATAAAACCATTGATGTCTCCTTAAACACCTATACTTGAACATTATGAATTAATAAAAAATATCACCGATAGTAACAGTTTTTTCTTTTTTTTTTAAAAAAACAGATGTTTGATTGTATATCTTTAGGTACAACTTGCAGAAGCTGATGGAAGACCACCCATGGGACACCTTCAACCCCTTCAGTTCACTGTTTATACAAAATATTCTCACGGGTTTACCAGTGATTGGCCAGGGGTAAAAATCGTTACATTCTTTGACAAAAGTTACACAGTGCCACCAACAGGATTACTAAATATAGATTTGGAATTACCGAAAAATGCCACTCAAGTGAAACTAATGGTGGGTATTTCAAATGTATTTCTCCGAATCACAAAAACATAATTTTTTCTTTGAAATCGATTAGTTAGATAGCTCATTATGAAACAAAAAAAAATGAAATAAAATAAATATGCGCATTGGAGAACTTTACCAATACATATTAATATATAAAAATTCAAATTCTTGAACAGCTATACTTGAGTAAAATTGAGGTCTTTCAACTGATTTTATTTATCAAGTCTTGGTATAAAAGTCTATATCAAAATCTTATACTTACCGATCGGTATTTTATACATTCTCATTGTGTTTATAGTGTTAGATTTATAAATATTACATTTCTGATAGGGTGACAGTCCATATTGTCACCCCGAGAAATTTCATTGTCAAACGAGACGAAGCCGAGGTTGACAATGAATTTCGAGGGGTGACAATATGGGCTGTCACCCTATCAGAAATGTAATATTTATGTTATTATACCGATTGTTGATGTTAATTATACTGTGCAACCAAAGTATACTGGATTGAAAATCATGACAGTCAGCTGTCGTCTGTAAGCAACTTGTGAGACGCTTGTAGCATTTATCATTACTTTAGAAAAGCGTTTTACTGATTTAGAAGACGAATGCGATCGAACCGCATACGCAGTTTTTCTGCGCATGTGACATTTTTTGTAATGTCAACCGCTTACGTAATGTCACCCTGTGACGTCAGATTTTCTGCAATCCGAGGGTGACATTAAATTTATCCAAACGCTTATTAACCAATCAGATTTCGAGAAATTTACAAAAGGTATAATAATACAACTTATGCTAGTTTTAATTTTACAGAACTAGACAGTCGTTTTGGAGTACAATACATCAGTAGTGCTTGAACCAAATTCATGAAAACCAAAATTGTTATCAAGTTATTGAATTACCAAATTTAGCGAAGGAAATATTTTGCATGAGGGAGTATACCTTAGTTTTTGAGGAATTTAAAATTTGAACTAGCAGCAAATTTATAAAATAATATATTTCTGACAATAATACACAATTATTGCGTACTGAGTTTGTAATATCCTCGGAGCACTAGCCACCAGCAGATATACCAGCTCAGGGGTTTAAATTAAATATTTAAACAGTTTTACAGCACTAGACGACCATTTCGGAATACAATTCCTCATCAGTAGTGTAATAAAATAACTCTTGAATCCTTGGGGGAATTCCAAATGTAATTTCATTATATAATTGCAGGCCAAATACGGAGCTATGGAAAAACATATGTATGTTACACCCCTGATAGATTCATATATTCATTCACAACTGAACCTAATATCTACAAAACATGTTGTAAGTATACAAATATATACATATCTCAGATATTTCATTGTTATTTAGAAGTATATAAACTATAATCAAACGTACCTTAAAGGCCGCATCTATACAAGGGTCACCTGCTTTTATAAAGACCAGTAAAATTGTATCACAATTGTTCTTTATCTATATTATTTGATCCTGTATATAAAGGCCAACTGTCCATACTACTAGTTCCCTTGCATGACCTTCATAGACAGCCTTGACTGCATACTTTAAAATATTAAATTTTGATTTCAGTATCACAGACATTTTGGTATAGAAGCATACTTTTAATGCTGTGGGGAAATTGTTAGCGCCAAAAATGTAGGATGGCTAAATACTGTAGATAACTTTATTTTATCGTGAGAGATTAATTAATGCGTAATTTCGTAACTCTCGAATATTCCCAGAATCGTGAAAATAAAAATGCCCAAGCGCAAAACATCCCAACAATCGTTAATAAACATGGAATTTATATGTAACGCGACAAAACATCTTGGGAAAGGGAGATAATTGACTATCGATCGCAAATTTGAAGATTTACATGGATTATGATCACGTATTAAAATAAACGCGAATTGACACACGCGAAATCAAAGAAATCTCTAGTACTGTAAACGTATTTAATTTCACATGTACTTATTTTCGCGTTATAAGGAATTAAGACATATCTGCGTAGTTAAATTTTCATGTTTTGAATATTCACTAGAAACAATAAGCATAATATACTTTTCGCTTTGTATTAATTTTCGCGCAAAGCAAATGGCTGCGAAATAAGCATAAGTGAGAATCAGTACACAGCGAAAATAAATACGTTTTAAATGTATGTTTATCTTGACTTGTGAAATTTGTTGGTTACTCTGTTCACAGTTTAGATGTGATTTTGTGACGTTTATATTCTTCAGCTATAAATTCCTTAACTTTATTTTATTGGCAAAATTACGTCATAAGGAAATCAAGTTAGAAACATGTATTGGCAATTCGCCAGGAATACCCCAAATAATAAAAGTGAATATAAAAACATATATATAACTTAACCCCTAACTTTGGAGAGGCCGCGGGGGCCTAATTGATAAGACGCTAGTCTTCAAATCCAGGGCCTCTTACCGCTGTGAGTCCGAGTCCCGCTCGGAACACATGTGGGAAAGTGAATTTCCCTTGCCGTTGGCTATTACTGATTCACCTGGTATCAGTATAATAAACTGGGGGAGTGGTACGCTTGTCTGCGGCGCACTGAATTAGCACGTTAAAGTCGCCCTGAGTGCTTCCTAGAACAAGGCAGACCATACAACACACTCGCACTTCACATGCATACACAAAATTGTTCATTGATTAATCCATAGAGATAAATAAAATAGTTATCGTCGCGAATAGCTGAAAAATTGCTGATGCGACGCCAAGCAACATTTAACCAACTAACCTAACTGGACGGGGACGTAATGTAATAACAAATAGTACTTATTGGTCATAGTAATATTGGAAGAACCCTAGCCAAACAGCGCACACATAACTTAGTTATACTATGATTTAAATGTTAAAAAGTTAGAAATAAATACAGTTACAACAAATTGTATTGTCGAACAAACTGAGATATACAAGTTTTTAATAAGAATCCATTATAGGTATCCATGTAGGATAGGGAAATCTTAAACGAGGGATAAACATTTCAGTTAGAGACGCGGCTTCCTGAGTCGGAGCAGAAATGTTTAACCCCGAGAGTTCGATTTCCCTATCCTACATAGATAAACTCACATTGGATTATTTTTGGGGCATTCCTTAAATGCTGTGCTATATATATGACAATATATAAACGTAAATGTTATACTACGGCTGTGAGGACGTATCTCTAAAACTTTTACTATACCGTCGCTCTCAAGACGCGTCAGCACCTTATTATCATTTTATTAACATATCTATTGTATAACAATTGTTTTTATTTCAAATTGTTTTAATGATTCAATTTTTTTGTTTATTCAGGCTGGAGGAAAGGCGAGCTTCCGACTAAAAACAACTAGACCACTAAATGGTACTTTTTATCAAGTAAGAGATTGATGTCACAGCATTAAAAATATTCAAAGGAACAATTTATACTTTTAAAATAGCCAAGGATATACTTTGTATAAAGAAGTATACTTTTAATTTTGAGAACTTTCAGATTTTAGCTAGCAGCAAGTTTAGACAGAACAATACATTATTTCTCAAAAATACAAACGTCTTACCTACTGAGTTTTTGATAACCTAAAGATTTCCAGCTGTAGTCGATATGTTTTTATCTTGTAATAAAAATAAGTATATTTCATTATCAGTATCAATACGTTGTCGCTAAATCAAATAATGATATAAAAATAAAAAAGAATAATAAATATGAAAGAAATACACAAGTAAAAGTTCGGTGATTTTCAAATTATGTGTATTGATTATAAATGGAGTGAATTTTGTTGCTGAAAAAGACGTAGTTTTAGAAAGTCTAAAATTCCAAGAACACGACACGAACAAAACTATCACATTAGGATAGCTGATTGAAAAATTTCTGAATTTTGATAAGCACTGGAGCAAATGGCCAGCGATGTGGTCATAGTACGTTTACAGAATCAAATATCCAACTTTTTGCAGCCAGTAACCCATAAATCATTTAAAATTCAAAAACGCTTTATTTTACTAAAAAATAGACCTACGTATATGCTATTTATAATGTTTTTCAAATGTGACACAATTGCAGAAATAGTATTATGAATAATTTCTGAGAGTTCTTTGTAGTATTTGGAGATAATTAGGGATTGTCTCTAAAAGTGGTTTTCGTTTTTAGTGTTCTTGGTTCCATTGACGTTTGACAATTTCATATTTTGGGCTACAACTGTATCATTCTGTATGTTGGTATTGCAGGTGCTATCTAGAGGAAATGCAGTGAAAACGGGATATATTAATTTACAAAAATTTGACAGCATACTTTGATATAGAAATCACTCCAAACATGGCTCCGATTTCCAAAGTTATTTTGTACTATTTAGAAGAACAAAGTGGACAGATATTTGCAGATAGTGCTACAATCAACGTGGATGGCACCCTGCAGAATAAGGTAGTGTTAGATAAAATAACATATAGTAATCATGGAAAACGAATTGATAGAAACAGAGATGACCTCGTAATGTAATTGCGGTAGCTCAGTTGGTAGAGTGCCTGCTCCGTAAGTGGGAGGTCGTAGGTTCGAGCCCCGACCGGGTCTGACCTAAGACTTGAAAGTGGATAGCGACTGTTCTTTCGCCAAACACTCGGCATTACGAAATGAACTTCACGGTTCTTTCGGATGAGAACTTAAAAAACGAGGTCCCGTGTCACTTTGGGCTTGGCATGATAAAGAACTCTGCTGTATAATGCCATCAGTGCAACGCACAGGCAAAATTTCTGCATCTTCGTCTATAGCTGGCGACGTCTCGATATAAGTGAAAAATATTCTCGACTGGGAAGTTAAACACCATTACTCAACTCAACTTACTAAGCATCTATCTTCTTTCATCATATCTATCACTGAAATCATGTATTAAGCTCTAGATTGTGGCAATCAATGTCACATTTACCTCTAATGGAAACATGTAAATTGAATATATTTATTAGGGGACTTATGTTTCGATATTCTTATTAACATACATTGGTTTACATAAGTACTTAAACACTGCATCATATACTTTTTCTTTCAACGAAAATTGTTCTAAATAATATTTAAATTCAACTTAAGGATGATGAAGAATCTGAGTTATTACGTCAGAACATATCCATAGTGGCCACTTTGACCTGGTCCAATGACCACTATATAGGAAAACAGCTTTGACCTGTCCACGACCTTTCAATTAAATTTTTACGGACCGAGTACATCTATGTTTAGGGAACACAGGTGTTTACATTATATACATCATGAGATATACTTCCCTAATACAGTACACCTGTGCACTTTGCATGTATTAACTTGGATCTTAACACTTCCAATTTATTGGATGGACCCTCCTATATGAATATTCCTAATGAAGGCCAAACGGACATGTCAGTGTTGTTTATCTTTACACAGGAATATATTATTATTATTATTATTATAAACAAAACTTGAAACTTATCAATTCTTCTATATTTATGTATTGCCTATTTTAGGTGTCCCTTCAGTTTAATGCTACTACTGCTCAACCCGGAGACCACATTTACTTGGACGTAACAGCTGATCCAAACTCTATGGTGAATCTGTTAGCCGTGGACCAAAGTGTTATGCTTCTAGGATCAGGGAATGATTTATCAGAGAGCGAGGTAAATACAACCCATGTCGGCTCCAGTTTCAAAATCATTCCTTGTTTTTTTGTTTGCTTAACTTTTGCACTGCTTGTCGATCTTTTATCATAATTACATCAACAATGTTTTGTGTATTTCAAAAATGTCAATTTTCAATTAAATATATACTAGCAGCAGTATCATGTTTGTATTATTATTATTTTTACAATTATGTTTCACACTGAGATGACCGCCTAAATGTCGGTTAAAGAATCTTGACCGGTGCCTAAAACACAAAGATTCCACTCCATTCTATAGTCATTGGGTTCGTTATCTCGAGTGTTAATTGCGTATATTTAAACATCAGCGTCTTGTCTGTATACAGTCGAACCTGATTATAAAGTCAACCATATGGAAACAAGAAAAAGTTGTTTTTATTGGGAGGTGGCTCTTATATACAGGTTCATATAGCATTAGTAAAAATCAATGGGGATACAATTTTACTAGCCTTTAAAATCAGGTAACCCTTATATAGAGGTGGCCTTTAAGGCAGGTTTGACTGTGTTTATCATTTAAACATCCATGCAGATACCATGTAGTCATATATAATTTTATTGTTTTGCATTTACAGGTTATAAATGAACTAGGTGGCTATACCCCAGCAGCAGCACCAAACTTATATTTTTATCATCCGCATAACCACAAATATGGGAGTTCAATGACACACAATAAACTTTATCCAGGCTATAGATTTGACGTAAGTAAAGTGTTTTACATAAACAAATGACGGCACACTAGTTCGCTTAAATTAGTACACACCGAAAATAAAATACAAGAATGAATGGAAGCACTTCTATCCGTTTCATTTTTAGAGGTATACACATACAATGTGTTTAACAAAAATAAAAAATAAAACGTTAAAAGACAGACACATATGGGGGTCACTGATAATAAAACTTTCGACTTTGTATGGCAATGGAAAATTAATAAATTATAGATTAAAAGTAATTTGATTTTTCATTTTTAGGAATCTGGAACATTGGTTCTAACTGATGCCTTAAACTATGACCACGTCTCATATAACTACAAGTCATGTATGTAAATTTATAGTTTTCAAATAGACGAAAGAATTGAGTTGTGTAATAGTGTTCCAGTCAAGAATTTGTAATTTTTATAGAGACGTCGCCAGCTTAGCGAAGGTGCAGAAATTTTGCGTGTGCGATGCGTGATGGCATTGTACAACAGGGTTCTTTAGCGAGACGTCACCGCCTATAGGCGAAGTGATAGATTTTTTACCGCAGTTGCAGTGCGCTTAAATAAATGTACAGGGAGGGGTCTGAAACATATCCATCCTGTCCTGACACAGGGCATGGGTTTTTAATATCTCTTCCGAAGGACCAACAATTTGAATTAGCCTAATTTTTTTTAATACAAAATTGATCATTTCAATGGAAATCGCCACCATTGCGACAAATACGAGCAAATCGAACAAGTCGAGCCACATTACCATATACAGGTCAATGTCAAAATTAACGTCACCCCTACTGTGTCAAAATAAACGTCACCCATGCAGCCCTGCAATTCTGCCAGATTTGCAGCAAAAATGTTTAAACTGAAGTTCCATAATTTTTTTCTTAAGAATTTGCTCCCCTTAAATTTACAAATTGTCGTTGAATTCTCAATATCCATCATTTCTTTCAGTAGTTGAGGTAAATTTCAGTTCTGAAACATTATTTAAAACATTTTTTATACGAAAATCATAAATGGCCTCAGTTCATTCCATTTCCTAATGGATACACCGAAAAATTCCCGGCAAATAAATTATAAACCGTTTAAAATATGACTCAAATATTTACAAAATCAGAAAGGTTTGTCATCATTTCGCGGCAACCAAAAGGTACAGTTGAAAGAAAATTGTAGTGTCTAATCAAAGAAGCTATTAAGGCAAGTTAACATCCTCCTTTATTGGTTTCATATATGTTGATTCTGTTGCTTTTTTGACATTTGTTTTTTTAAAACAACACTGATTATCCTAAAAGGCTATGGCTCCTGCCCATAATTCCAGATCTACCAGGCGTTTCCTAGAGTCTAAACAAATTCATATTTTAGATTGGCCATCAAACTCGCCAGATATGAGTCCGATTGAAAATCTGTGGGATGCTTTGAAAAGGGACGTCGCAATGGACAATCCAAAATCGTGTAATGATCTATGGGAAAGCGTCAAAAAGCATTGATACAGAATAAATAAGAACTATCTTGAAAAGTTAAACGACAGTCTTCCCAGACGTGTTCAGTCTGTTATAAGAGTTCGTGGTGCCTCAACTAAGTATTAATGGTGTTTGTTTGTACCAAGGCGATATTAAATACTTAATGATTGGTTTCTTTGTCTTGTTTTCTATTTTATAATGTCGTTCATTTACCATTCAGCTCCAAATTATTTGCTTTTTAATCAAAGCTAATTAGATAATTGATTTTCGATAGGGGTGACGTTAATTTTGACACAGTAGGGGTGACGTTAATTTTGACATTGACCTGTAGATAACTAAGCACGTACGCCTGAAGATTAGACGCATCTGTCTTTCAAAGTGAGCAGCATTCTGGAAAAAAGGTTTCTTGAACTTTTTGGAAATTTCCTTAGAAGTAACACACTGATGCTGATTGTATTGGACCATTTAATATCGGAATAAAGTAAAAATACGGACTGTCAAACTAGTGAATGATTAAAGGGTGGAGTTATGTTATATTTCGCTTTAGTCAAAATGTTCACTTATAAAGGGGGTCAATTCAGAATAATGGGAAAACGAAAGTACCAAGAGAAAACAAACGACATTTTACAAGTGTTTTGAAAAAAATTTATCAAACTTTTCTCAGCAGAAATCGAACCTTAGCAGTCAGGCACTGTCATTAAATCGGGGCCACCTTCAAACTTATCAGGTTTAAAAATTCTCTTTACTATTCTACTTTCAATTATATTTTAATCATTTGTAATAAACTTACAGTTCTCTTAAATAATATTAATACCATGATAAAATCATCCACATTTTTATCGCCGATCAAAACATCAGGCATTGCAATCTATTAACGTTACTGACGAGGCTTCTGAAGAATTATTTCTTTGTAAGAATAAATACGCTGATTCCCTTTAAGAAACATACTAGCCCTTTTACATTTAGCAACTCAAGAAAAAGACAAATCTGCAAGGAATGTTTGACACTGTTGATAACTTTAATTGTCCTATAAAATATTTTAATTTATAAACACTATATTGGATCAATCACCTGCTTCTCCTGCTTATGGCGTATGTTTCACAATCAGTTCTACGGTACAACATGTTGAACAATGCAAGCCTACATACCAGTTAATATCTCACTCATAATAAAAACACAAATTTTAAGCTTACCAAGCTTAACACGTGAAATTACAACAGAGGAGAAAAAAGGTTTTCCGGAAGCGTAAGCACCTTTTTCTAGCTAGCCACGTATACAGTTAAAATTAAGAATGAACGAAACATGGAATTATGGAACGTTCAATATATACAAAATAAATGTGGACATCATTTAATAACAACAAAATTGTGATAGCGGCCTTAAAACTTTTTGAGGGCTTTGATAATTCAATCCAAGGCGGCAAGTATTCCTTAGCAACAAGTTTTGTAAGCAACCTGCTTCGTTGTATAATGTTCCGTCCAAAATACTATTTGCTTGCTATAAGTTCCATAATTAAGAATAACTATTATGATGGACAATAGAATTCCAATGTTTAGGGTCCTGTTTCAAATAATGATTTATATTGTTATTTTCAGCGTATGAATCCTATCCATATAAACGATCCAGTACTCGTTTGAATCACTACAGGCAGTTGTTAGCACGACAGGCTGGATGTGTATGTCCAGGTAAATGTGCTTATCGTACGGTTCTTTTAAATCAACATTTCCATAGCAACGAATGTCGCATATACCTTAAACCCTTTCAAATATTGTTTATAAACACCAAATTGCAAAAAATATATTTGGTTTTTCAATATATGTATTTAATAATATTTTAATATGTTTTATTTTGTCCTGCTTAGGTTGTTTTTTTAAATTACCAAAACACAGGTATTAAAAAACAAACATACCAATTCATTTCCAAACCAAAATCGAAAAGCAAAGTAAAAACTTTCAAGCTGGCGAATTAGATTTATCCGGTGCACTCTTATAGGGAAGTGAAGGTATGTGCTCTGGTAGGGTAAGCACATACTTTTTAGCTTGCTACGCCCGCCACATATGTAATGAAAATTGGGAATTAAAGGAATATGGAACTTTAGAACGTCAAATATATGCAGGATAATTTTCGATACAGAGGCATCATCAATAATATGGAGGGTCTTGATAAACTTAGGCCTGCAACACCATTGTATCACCAATTTATTTGTATTTAGTTTCCATAGTTCAAAAACTAACATTTTATTGATGGTATCTTCTGTACATTTGTGTTTGGAATCCGTATGGTGCATGACAAATAATTTTATTTCCATAAAGAAACGTCACCCCTTATACACCAATAATAAGAACAAAAATCCAAATACATTTCATTCAAAAGTGAATTACTTAAAATCAGTAGAGTAGCCTTGTTTGGTATCATCACAAGCTAATTTACAGCTAGTAGTTTGTAAAAGCACGTCTTGCTTGAGTAACAACTCTAAAACGACGAAGTAGTATTCGATACAGATTTAGATATTTTGTTTTTTATCTGATTCTAGTGCTTTTTAACAGACTGTCAAAACATGGCTACTTTTTTAAGGGAGTCTCACAAGATTTCAATAGGACCGTATCAGTAGAATTTCGAGGCCAGTCAAAAAAAGAAATGTTCATTGTTACAAGAAATAACTTAGTCGATTTAGATGCACGAGCAAGAGCAATATTTGCTAAACGATGAATTGGGTTTCGATAAAACCAAATACTGTAATGGGGATTATATTCGCGGGGTAAAAATTATGCGATTTCTGAAATCTGACATTTAACGTGGGTGTAATTTCTGCGTCACCGATATAAGTGGGTGTATATTCTGTGTACTTGTATAGTTGTAATTTTGCGTGGGTAAAAATTTCGCAGTAATTTCTTTAGCGCGAAATAAGCGAAAATTTTACCCACACGAAAATGTCCCCCTTTACAGTATTCACGCCGATTTCTTAATCATTTTTTTAAAAGTTTGTTTGGTAGGGTTCACAATTTAAGGTGTCAGTAACATTCTTTAATACATCTACGCCATTATCTGACATTATTTCCAAAACATGAACTTTAGCAAGATTTTTTACTATAAATTGCTGAATTGCGAAGCATTTTTGACGTCTTATCCTGAATCTTTTCTGTTGTTGTATCAGGGTTAGGGTTAGAAAGTAGTCAAAGGTAGTATGTAATCGTTAACAGAACTTGACAGTCTGGTAAAAAAAAAACACTTATCAAGGAATCAGAATATCAAAATTTGTATTCAACACTACCTCATCTAGTAAGAGGTGTTATTCGAACAATGCGTGCATCTAAATAAAAATAGCTTATGTTGATACTAACCGATGTAACACATAAATCACTTCTAAATGACTTACTATTATTGAATAAGGGGTGATATTTCTATGTGAAATGAGCTGTATATATACAGTATAACCTGCTATAGAGTCCACCTCTGTATAAAGTCCACCTGTCTATAGCAACCGGTCTGAAGTATCCCGATTGATTTTACTATATAATGACCCTGTATATAAAGTCCACCTGTCTAATGTGAATATAGTCCATCCTTTTCAGTCCCAAATGTCTATTGAACCTGTCTTTGAAGTCCATTATTTCAATCAAGTTTTTTAAATTTTATAATTTCTAAAAGTTTGAGCAAAAAATTTTAATCAAATAATTTTTATATTCTCAAATCTTAAAGATTAGAAATATATAATTATTATAGTTATAAATATTTGATCAATGTATATACTGAAATACAAAATTTCACAATTTTCTGTTATAAAGTGTATAGTTTTAAAAAATATAGATTTGAAGTAAAGATTTGAGTAAAAAAATATGAAGTCATTACCCTTGTGTCAATGACTGAAGCCATTAGATCAGAAGGTTGAAATAATACTCTACCTGTTGTTTTAATTAGTGACGCCTACTTCTTAAAACAAAGATGATTAGTCAAGTGTATTAACTGTTACGATCTAATAGATAAAGTCTATAAAGATTAGAATACGTTTTTCAATTATTTTCTGCATTTATTCTTAATAATCAATTAAAAACTATATTAAAATAATTTTAACAAATTAATGAACAAAGCATTTTAATAAATACTACAGATTTTTACTCATTTGTATACTAGTATCAACAATATGTGTTCATAACAATACTTGGACCCTCTATATAAAGTCCACCTGTCTATTAAGTCCACTTTTGCTCAGCCACTAGGGTGGTCTTTATACACAGGTTATACTGTATAACAATTTTAGATGATCAATCACATGTATCAGATTACTTATCACTTTTATCATTTTGTTAATAAGGGTTTGGTGTTCAACCAACAGTTCAATACTCAACAGACAAATTTGGCAACCCAATAGCGGTACCACATGCAGGTACGCATATACGCATAGATACAGACACGGCAATATTAGTTTGAGGAACCTCTTTTCAGATCTCAATGAGATCCCGGTGGTGTAACTATACCGGTTACAGGCAATACTGGTTACCCCACATTGGCACCTATATATAAATGCATCAATTTGTCCTAATGACTTTCAAAATTGCATAAAATTGTATATGAAACCATAAACATTGTTGGATACCAAGTCTAACTACAACAAAGGAAACAACAGAGGTAATAAAATGTTCGTTTAGAAAAACATCGGTTGGATTTAAATAGTTCCAGCACGACATCACTGGACGTTTACCTTATTGCCCATATCAAGTCTAGACTGTAACGCATTATATAATTCCTCATAATTATTGATAATTACATAAAGTGAAAAACCATTAATAATTTCAATTTTTTCAAAACAATTATACTTCCATTTTTTATGAAATGTCAAACGATTATCACTATTCCTGTCTTTCAGTTTCCGACACATAGGTCCTAATCTGACAAAGGTCTGTGTCTTAAAGATTTCCTAAGAATCCAATTGTCATATCTCGTAAACAGTCCAGTAGTTATACAATTTAATCCTGACTCGGTATATTAAGGAACTTTAATTATTTTGTTAATTAGGGGAAGCTGGTATACCAACAGCTCAACCCGTTACAGACAAATTCGGCTACCCAATAGCGATACCAACTGGATGTACGTATAGATACACATTCGTCAACAATAGTTCGAGAAACCCACTTTTAAGATCTCAATGAGATCCAGGTGGTGTAACTATACCGGTTACAGGCAATACTGGTTACCCCGCATTGGCACCTATATATAAATGCATTCATTTGTCCTAATGACTTTCAAAATTGCATGAAATTGTATATGAAACCATAAACATTGTTGTATACCAAGTCCAACTACAACAAAGGAAACAACAGAGGTAATAAAATGTTCGTTTAGAAAAAAAAAACATTGGTTGGATTTAAATAGTTCCAGCACGACATCACTGGACGTTTACATTATTGCCTTATGAAGTCTAGACTGTAACGCATTATATAATGCCTCATAATTATTGATAATTACATAAAATGAAAAACCATTAATAATTTCAATTTTTTCAAAACAATTATACTTCCATTTTTTATGAAATATCAAACAATTATGACTATTCCAGTCTTTCAGTTTCTGACACATAGGTCCTAATCTGACAAAGGTCTGTGTCTTAAAGATTTCCTAAGAGTCCAATTGTCATATCTCGTAAACAGTCCAATAGTTATACAATTTAATCCTGACTCGGTATATTGAGGAACTGTAATTATTTTGTTAATTAGGGTATTCTGGTCAACCAACAGCTCAACCCCTTACAGACAAAAATGGCAATCCATTAGCGATTCCAACTGCAGGTACGTATAGATACACTCATGGCAACATTAGTTTCGAGAAAACCCACTTTTAAGATCTCAATGAGATCCAGGGGGTATACCTATAAAGATATGACAACATTAAGCCTTTATTAATTTAAGACAGCCCATTATACTTTGCAAGTTCATAAAGACATTGGAAATTTACCTTATTTCTTAAATCAAGAGCTAGTAAGAGTTTTGTAATATAAAATATCATTGTTGTATAAAAAGCATTACATGTACATATTGGAATACACAGTTAGTTACAACAAAGAAAGTTTTATTAACGAAAACAGAACAAAATGGTCATTATTAAAATTTGAATATATTATTAATATATATATAAGCATTGCGTGAATTTTTTTTTGCTATTTTATTTCTGAAAAAGACTTTTTTTAAATTTTAGTCGTTGTTTTTAACAGAATATTATTTTGTACTTATAAAAGGATTTAGAGATTTAAAATGAACTTCTTTACGTTTGATAAATAATGAACTATGCTCAAACAATATATATTTAATAAGTTCTCAATTTACACACGTAACGGGTGTGGGACTAACTAGACAAGGAATGCTTGGCCTTCCGGAACGCCACAGCTTCACTTCCCTTGTAAAATGATCACGTGTTCTGTTGCCGGTTCCAAAGATTTTACTTTGCTTTGTAAGTTTGATTTGGACATGCATTGGTATATTGTTTTTGATTTGATTAATGTATTACGCATTGAACAAATAAAGGATAGAAACCCATTTTAAGCGTTTAAACAAACACAAATACTGGTCCTTTTTTGTTTCATTGTCATTGTTCTTGAAATAGCTTTAATTCATCAAAACTTATTCTTATCAATTGTTATTTGACACAAATAAGTAGTTAAGTGCCTCTGTCGCCCCGAAATGGTAATAAGTTTATTAAGATATGTATCATGGATGTAAATGTTTTTTTTCTGGGAAGATTTATTTCAATTTCAGTTTATCTCATTAATAACATTATCGCTTTAACAGCCTATTTAACTGTTTAGAAAAAAAACTTGCGGTACATACGCAGGTCACAATGTTTGAGTTTTTAAATACAGAGCCAATTTTTACTCCAACTAGGCATTGCTACTGAAAAATAGGAAAATTAAATTACTACGGAACTATTACTATATTCTTATAAAATGTTTAAATGTTTTTGTTCTTAAGGTTCAATAGCAAATCCGGGTGCGAATAAATACAACCTTGAAAACATTTGTTTGAGCAACCTCTTCATAGACGTGATCAAAAACTAACATACTAATCCATGTCTGAATCACAACCCAGAAACAAAGTAAAAAACTTTGGAATTGACAAGTCAGGTTAGACATGTGAACTTTTACCAAGGAAGTGCGGCCGGTTGCTTCGGAAGGATAAGCACCTCTTGTTTTGCTAGCTACACCCACCACGTGTGTAATCAAAATTGTGTGAAAAAAAACATAGAACTATGGGACGTCAAATTTATCCAGGGCAATCCTGGACACAGAGACATCAAACTTATCAACAATACTGTGATGACGGCCATAAAACTTTTTAAGGGCCTTGATAATCATAGGCTTGTAATATCGTAACTTTTAAGAAACTGACGCTTGTAATGATCTTCAATTAACAACAATACTGGATACAATTAAAAGGACATATTGTCATATTTTTGGAGATAAGCCTTTTATGTATACTTAAAGATTCGTTATGACTTATTAGATGAACGTCTACAATCAAACCAGAAGATGAACGTCTGTCTCTGATCAAGTCAGAAATTGTGAAGATTTTTATCGATATCATAATTGATTGTAACAATTATAAACAGAGGTTTTTAATTGTGTAAATAAATGAGTTGATTAGTTTTTGAGACTCCTAGTAGCATAATAATTACACTACTGAAAATGAAGTGTCTGTCATTAATCGTCAATTAAGCCGGCAACGGTTCGAGCGAATATTACGTTTCATTTTGTTCTTCATTGTGTTGGTTGTCGTAAGTTTCTGATTTCTTTTTTTATCTGGCAGAGGCCGTTGTTGCCCAATTGATAAGACTTCAGTCTACAAATCCAGTGTCTCTCACCGCTGTAAGTTCGAGCCCCACTCAGACGATATGTTGAAAAGTGAAATTTTCTTGCCTTCGACCCTTACTCGTTGACCTGGTATCAGGATAATGTTACAAGGGGAGTGGTACGCTTGTCTGTAACGTACTGACTCTGCGAGCTAGCATGTTTAATTCGCCTTAAGTGCGCCCTAGTAGAATGCATACCTTAAATACACTCGCACTTACCAGGCATACACGAACTTGTTTATGGATAAATACATAAAGATTTATAAAAAAAGTTCTCTTGGCGAATAGCTGGAAAAAACTGCTGGTGCAAAGTTAAGCAACATTCAACCAACCAACCAACCAACAACCAATCTTATCTGATATCTTTTTTGATAGTATATTGTGTCGTCTCCGTGAGTAGCAAGTGAAGCATATGTGCTTTAGTTAAATGTTTCAATATTAGTTATTGCATGTTTTTATTGTCATAGGTTCCGTAGAACCACTTAAAAAAGTTGAGAAAATTAGAAGTCAATTTCCAGAGACCTGGCTATGGGTCAACAAAACAACTGGGTATGTATTACATATTATACATGTGGTTCTTTTACAGCCACGACCGTGCCAAAATACAATTTCTTATTAATACTGTTTAGACCAAAATTGTGAAACCAAAATTGTTTTAAAGGGGTTGAAAATACATCAAAAATATATTTAACTAGTTTTAGCTGATAAAATACTTTACATGAAGTAGTATACTACATGTATACAGTTTTGGAAAATATTCAGATTTTAGCTAGCAGCATATTTAGACAATGCAAAAGTGTTGCATACTGAGTTTATAATTAATGCCTTATAGCAGATGCATTGATTATACGTCAGTTAGAGATCTCCTTACGGAGCACGCGACCTCACTTCCATGTAAGACATTTACGTAGTAACTAAATTTGCCAGATTTCAAAGTTTTTGGATCATAATTTAAACATTGACCGTATGTATTTATAAATATAGTAACATTGTATTATTAGGGGTCAAAACAATATGTTAAATGCATATATTAACTTAAACATACCGCATCTATCGAATCTCTTTTCTGCTGACATCATTTTAGTTTTGTATTTATGATTATATTGTCTTTTTTGCAACTAGTAACATTCTATTTTTTACTTTGTTTTTAAATTACATTTAGGTCTGACGGACATGCAAGATTTTTTGCCAAAGCACCCGATACAATAACATCATGGATAGCAAGTGCATTCGCAATTAATAAAGATTCTGGCTTAGGTCTTTCATCTTCATCTGCAAAGGTAAATGATAACCAGTGTTATGTCATCAAAATATATTCAGGAATAATAATTTAAAACCCAATGAGTTAACTACATGCTTTTAAAATTGTATGTTTTACCAAACTAAATAAAAATTGCATTATTTGTAAAATATAAAGAAAACCTGAAAAGCTGACAAACTTCATAACCTCTATAAAACAAGTTTAATTCAATTATTGGTTTGCCTATCATTATACTAAAGTTTTTGTGGCTATATTACAAGTATCTCTGTGGACGTATTGTTTTTACATGCTAAAAAAATAACTTAATCTGTAATTAATTAATGTTCTAAAATTTACCAAAAAGTCGGTGTATTCTGTTTTATGATCTTATTCAGACTCATTTTTATTTTTTTATCGTTTTTGAGTTTTCTATCTAATTTCAGTTAAAAGTATTCCGTCCGTTTTTCATCAGTTTGAACTTGCCGTATTCTGTTGTTCGTGGTGAAGAGGTTGTGATACAAGTTAATATCTTCAATTATTTATCTCAGGACATGAATGTAAGTTGTTTTTTTTTTTAATTATAAATGTAAAGTGTGTCATTATATGCATGTTTTAAGCATGCCGCAAGACATGAATTAAAGAACACGGTCGCATTATATATTAAATGTTTGTACCGTGCCACAAGGCATGGATTTAAATACCGTGTCTCATTATACGACTGTTTCAACCATATTGTAAAACACGAATTAAAATACCGTGTCTCATTACATATTAAATGTTTGTACCGGGCCGCGAGACATGAATTTAAAAAACTGAATCTCGCCATATAAAAGAGTACCTGTAACGATTTTTTTATTTCATAAATTTGTTAAATACCATTTAAATATCAATATCGAAAAACTAAATTAAAATTGAAACAGAAAGTTATAGCAGTTTGAAGGCATTGAATTTGGTCTCCTCTGGGTGCATGTCAATGAAATGACCCATTTTGAGCCTGATCCGTTTGTGACGTCACTTAAGTAATTGTTGTAGTAACTAACATGGCTGACACTACTAATATCGCTGATGGAGCGACGCATGATATGATGAATAATAAAACAATTAACGATTGAACCTGCTACAGACAGCACATCTGGCAAAATCTTAAACCAAACATCGAAACATGGCACCGGCTTCAAATACAACACAGACAGTTCAAAATCTTCAGGCAATTGAAGATTTTAATTTATTGACATAAGTTTAGTATCTAATGCAAATTATAAATTCATAAATAAATAAATAAATGTGATGTGACTGTGATAATATTTAGTCCGACAAGAGCCCAGATTTCCATATTATTTATTTCAAAGGTCATTTTTCCTGATCATGAAGAAAATGTATAAATGCATCTTGGATTGAATATATGAACAAGGAACAAACAAAAAATTTAATTTAAGTTAATAAATTCAGACATTCTTTTGAAAAAAAATCCCGTCTGCCTGTCCTCATATTAAAATCAAACATCAATACCTATTAAGTTTATATCATCCTGAAATGGCTTATGATGCACCATTTTTTTATTTATATTTGACACAAAAATCTTAGGAAAAATGAAAATTTAATAAAATTAAATGCTCGGTGGTAACATTTTATGTAAAATGTTATTTTTTCAAAATTATATAATTCCGTCTTACGCCAGTTGTCAGTTTTTAGTCTATTTATACTCTCGTATTTTTTTTATACATAATTACTTTTTCGCAATCATTTTACTTATGTGCAATTTTTAATTCAAGACATCATCAAACGATTGAGGAAGTGTATTTCCAGGTGTCAAGAAATCACTTTATCGGAAGACCTGTCAATCAATTTCATTAATTGAAAGAATATTTTGATTAAACTTGGATACGTGCCAAAAATGTCTTACAAACAAACTTTTTATCAAGGTGGATTTATAATAATTGCTTTATTATGGGTAGGTGTCGTTCGTATGTATTTTCCAATTCATCAAAAGAATATAAACAGAATTTTCAGATAGTCCAGTATATTAGTGATGTAGATAAATAGTATTCTATGGGGACTGGTTACTAAAGTGACGTCACTGCATTGGAATACCCAAAACCAGCCTTTTTGATTTGGTTTAAAGGGAGGAGCTTTAGAAATTTGCCGATATCTCCCTTATGTTGCACGGCCCCATGTATCTCAAGAAATGAATGTGTACACTGTGTCTCATGATATGAATATTTGTACCGAACCTCAAGACATGAATGCTTGCACTATGCCTTATATTATGAACCCAAATCATATATGTAAGTACACGTATTATGTCTCATAATATAAACATATGAACGTAAACAAGGAGCTCTTGAAAAACATAAACGAATCATCTAACAACATGTAAATGTAAACACCGTGTCTCAAACACGAAAATAACATGTTTTATTATAAAAACATAATGCCGAATTAAATGTAAATTATCGGAAGGTTATTACAATAACATGTTTATCACTGAAATTATTTCTTATCTCGAGCAATGACATGAAAATTTGTTAGAGGATGTTCTCACTAAGAAAACTTTAAAGAACGAATCAAGCTGCTTACAAATAGATTGTAAATTTGTGACCAAAGTACGTTACAAGCCTGGGCTTATCAGGACGCTCAAAAAAATATTATGGCCGTCATCACAATTTTGTTGATAAGCATGTCTTTGTGTCCAGAAATACCTTGGATATATTTAACGTACGCCCCATACTTCCATGTTGCGTTCATCCTCAATTTCGAATACACACACAAACAGGATGTGCTTACGGAGCACCAGGTCACCTTCATTAATGGAAGTTTACATGTTTAACTAAAACTGTCCGTTTCAATGTTTTTATGATTTGGACATGGTTTAGTATGTTTGCTTCTGATATATGTGAATCGTGAGTTAATGTTATTATTTATTATAATACTGGAAATAATTTTTCAGGTTTTAGTCACTTTAGAGAAAAATGAAGATTTTAAAAATATAATTGTTAAAGATGACAGTGGCAAACAGCTTCATACAACACCTCAAACAGTTAAGGTAACTGATATGATTACTTTTAATATGTCGTCCGTCCTACTGATATGGTTCCTTTTGATATGTCGTCCGTCCTACTGATATGGTTACTTTTGATATGTCGTCCGTCCTACTGATATGGTTACTTTTGATATTTCATTCATCCTACTGATATGGTTACGTTTGATATTTCATCCATCCTACTGATATGGTTACGTTTGATATGTCGTCCGTCCTACTGATATGGTTACGTTTGATATGTCGTTCGTCCTACTGATATGATTACTTGTGATATGTAGTTTGTCCTACTGATATGGATACTTTTGATATGTCGTCCGTCCTACTGATATAAGTTACTTTTGATATGTCGTTCGTCCTACTGATATGGTTACTTTTGATATGTCGTCCGTCCTACTGATATGGTTACTTTTGATATGTCGTTCGTCCTACTGATAAAGTTACTTTTGATATGTCGTCCGTCCTACTGATATGGTTACTTTTGATATGTCGTTCGTCCTACTGATATGGTTACTTTTGATATGTCGTTCGTCCTACTGATATGGTTACTTTGATATGTAGTTCGTCCTACTGATATGATTACTTTTGATATGTCGTTCGTCCTACTGATAAGATTACTTTTGATATGTCGTTCGTCCTACTGTTATGATTACTTTTGATATGTCGTTCGTCCTACTGATATGATTACTTTGATATGTCGTTCGTCCTACTGATATGATTACTTTTGATATGTCGTTCGTCCTACTGATAAGATTACTTTTGATATGTCGTTCGTCCTACTGATATGATTACTTTTGATATGTCGTTCGTCCTACTGATATGATTACTTTTGATATTTCATCCATCCTACTGTTATGATTACTTTTGATATGCCGTTCGTCCTACTGATATGATTACTTTTGATATTTCATCCATCCTACTGATATGATTACTTTTGATATGTCGTCCGTCCTACTGATATGACTACTTTTGATATTTCATCCATCCTACTGATATGATTACTTTTGATATGTCGTTCGTCCTACTGATATGATTACTTTTGATATGTCGTCCGTCCTACTGATATGATTACTTTTGATATTTCATCCATCCTATTGATATGATTACTTTTGGTATTTCATCCATCCTACTGATATGATTACTTTTGATATGTCGTTCGTCCTACTGATATGATTACTTTTGATATGTCGTCCGTCCTACTGATATGATTACTTTTGATATGTCGTCCGTCCTACTGATATGCTACTTTTGATATTTCATCCATCCTACTGATATGATTACTTTTGATATGTCGTTCGTCCTACTGATATGATTACTTTTGATATGTCGTCCGTCCTACTGATATGATTACTTTTGATATGTCGCCCTACCTTTTAATACAAACTTACCTAATAAGTGGAATGGAATAGTTGAGTAATAGTTTTTAAGCCTATATGAAAATTCATTCAATCATATCGAAATGAACAGTTGTGGTATGTTGATTGGAGTGGAATGTTTTTCCACCCCAGTCAAGATTCTATTACTTGTATCAATACGGACAATTCTAAAATCATGGAAAACGCCCGATGTTTGGCAAGCGAACAAAAAAACTTTCAGACGGTAGGATCTGCCTGACTATGATTTAAACCTAGGGCTTTGAAAGGCGATGTTATGTGATCCGTGAGCGAGCACTTTTGATAACAAGTACCACTGCGGTAGCTCAGTTGGTATAGTACTCGTAAGTGGGAGGTCGTGGGTTCTAACACCGACCGGGTCTGACGCAAGACTTAAAAGTGGGTAGTGACAGTTCTTTCGCCAACCACTCGACATTACGAAATGAAAGCCACGGCTCTTTCGGATGGGAACTTATATAAACGAGGTCCTGTGTCACGGTAGGCTTGGCACGTTTAAGAACTGATGTATAATACCATTAGCGCAACGCACAGGCAAAATTTCTCCACCTTCGCCTATAGCTAACGACGTCTCGATATGAGTAAAATATTCTTGACTGGGACGTTAAACAACATAACTCAACTTTTGTTAACTCGTTAATCGAGGACCCTGTTGCAAATACTGACATATCTATCAATTCCACTATTTTGCTTAAAGTTTCTAGACTTTATTGAGTTTTCTATACGTTCAATCGGGTAGGTATCCAGTCTATCTATGACAAAATATAGATTCCTTAGGGCAGGGATGCGACTATAAACCGTTATAATTTAATTCGACCACTTTATGTCGTGAAATAATCAAATATTGTTGATATGTATGATATCGCTTTGTTCAGTATTGCCAAGAATATATTTGGTGTCCTCGTTCATTCAAAATTTTTATTACACACGTAGCATGTAGAACAGGAATCGCTTACCCTTATGAAGCATCTGAACTAATTTTCCATGTGGAAGTTGATGTGTTTATCAATTTTTTAGTTCCAAAGTTTGGATTGAGTTTGTGATTTGGACATGGATAAGTGTTTTTTTTATATTTTATTATTATTGGATGTACATAAACGTCTTCTATTTATTGTCAGATAGAGTTTAATTGTTTCTTTGAAATTTTGAAATTAAAGTCATCATTTGTCTTGACCCACCAACCTCTGTAGTGTTAAATATTGGTTCGTTATTTGATTATTTTCAGGTGTTTTATCGCGGAAAAAGAGCACTATCATATGAATCAAGAATAGAAACACAAACAGTGATGGTATCTATATCAACTATATCACACTCATTCCTTAACTTCATCATATAAATGATGTTTGCAAATGAATAGTTGATCCAGGGATATTGGAAGCCTAGGGTTATCAAGGCCCTCAAAAAGTTTTATGGCCGTCATCACAGTATTGTTGATAATATTGATGCCTCTGTGTCTAGGATTGCCCTGGATAAATTTGACGTACCATAGTTCCATGAACCTTTCACACAATTTTGATTACACACGTGGCGGGTGAAGCTAGCTAAACAGGAGGTGCTTACCTTTCCAGAGCACCCGGCCTCACTTCCCTGGTGGAAGTGCACGTGTCTAACCTAACTTGTCAGTTCCAAAGTTTTTTCTGAACTTCTATTGTGATTCGGACATGGGTTAGTATGTTTGTTTTTGATACATACTGGAATCAAAACAGTAAAAAAAATAAATATCATATTTGCTTTTTAAAAAAAATATATCGATATATTTTAGTTTCAAGATACAAACTTTTTTCTCAAATGCTGGTGAAATAGTTAGAGTTTTACCGAACTCTTTATTACCTTTGCTATTGCAATTTCATGTTTTTATTCATATATTTATTTCTTTTAACATCTTTATTGCAGGTTAAAGGCGGAGAAGCCGCTTCTGTATATTTCCCTATTGTTCCGACAAAACTTGGTAAAATAGACGTATCAGTGAAAGCACAGTCAAGTTTGGCGGCTGATGGAGTTAAGAGAAAGCTTCTTGTTGAAGTATGTTTATCTAGAAAACACATGTATATTATTACTAAACCTGTTTCAATTTTACATGACCGATTTGGAATAAAATTGCACATCAGTTGTGTTCGGACCAACGTTCTGGAAATGCGAATATTTTTCAGAATTTCAAACGAAAAAAATAACAAAGATCAAAAATAATTTTACCAAATTCATCTAAAACAAAGCTTAAATTCAACAAGCAGAATTTTTTTATTAACAATGCTTATTTAACGTGACAATACAATGAACTGTCTCCTTAGTAAATGGTATTGTCGTTGATGTTTTGTCGATCAGAAATACCAGCCCAGTAAATTAATACGAAACCTTTTTTTTTAATTTTGCAGCAACGTTATATAAATATTTATGTTAACGATTTTAATGATGTAAAACATGCTAGATATCATGAATTGGTTGATTGGTTGAATGCTGCTTAACATCGCAACAGCAAATTTTCAGCTTTTTGCGACGAGAACGATTTTATTAATCTCTATGGATTAATCTATGAACAATTTCGTGTATGCATGTGAAATACGAGTGTGTTGTGTAGTCTGCCTTGTACGAGCGCGCACTCAGGACGACTTAAACGTGCAAGCTCACAGAGTCAGTACACCGCAGACAAGCGCACCGCTCCCCCAGTCCATTATACTGATACCAGGAGTATCAGTAAAGGCCAACGGCAAGGAAAATTCACTTTTCCACATGTGGTCTGAGCGATACTCACAGCGGTGAGATACCCTGGATTTGAAGGCTGGAGTTTTATCCATTAGGCCACAACGACCAAGCAACCAATCTATTACATTGAACAGAGCTTATTCCACCTAGAGGAAATTTATACAACGAAGCAAAGATGCTAACAAATAAAACTTTTGACACCGGGATATTGCAAACAAACGATTATCAAGGCCCTCAAATTTTTATTGCTGTTATCGACGTCTCTGTGTCCAAAATTACACTGAACGTTTTTTACTCGCAATATTTCCTTCCGTTGGCAAATTTTATTTCAATTGTGGTGTATGTAGCTAGCTAAACAGCTGGTGTTTACCCTTCAGGAGCACTCCGCCTCTATTCCCTAGTGGAAGTCAAGTTTTGCTGCATTTTTATTTGAGGGGATTGTGATTTTACATGGTATGTTTGTTTTTCATTGCTAAGTGGAACATTTAAAAATAATGATATATTTCTTAAAGCTTTTTAGACACCTCTGTATAATATAGTACAAGGATTCTTAAAAAACTCGTACAATATGATAAATAATTCAATACGACCGAAATCATGTCATGAGTTTATAGAAGTTGTTGTCTGCGTCCGGTTAATATTTATTACCCTTGCAGAACCCTCGACTTCACTTCCCAGGTTCAAATCCACATATTTCATCTAATTCCAGAGTTTTTACTTTGCTTTTGAACAGATATTGGTGTTCTCTATTGTATTTCACACATGCTGGGTTAATAACCTAGATAGAATGTGCTCATTGTGTCGGAGCAATCGGTCTCCATCAAGCGTCAGAAATTTTGTTTGGCACAGTATTTCCGTAGCTGAATTTGGTTCAATATATTTCAAAACTTCGAATATTTTTCAAACCCTTGAAAAAAATTTTAGTTTCACAATTTTTTTCCAAGCACTACTAATGAAGAATTGTATACTCAAACGGCCATCTATTACTGCAAAACTAACACTGGTATAATATAAATGATTCTCAAATAATTTATTTCACGTTTTAGTTTAGATTTTAAATTAATCGTGATGTTTGTGGTTGATACATCTAAAACAACCTGTATTTTTATTTTATTTTTTTCAGCCTGAAGGCGTCCCAAAAGATTACAACGTTCCTGTTATTATCGACTTGATGAAAAACGATTCGTTCACTAAGTTGATCAACATCACATTTCCCAGCTCGGTTGTTGCAGGCTCTGAAAGAGTGAGGATAATGGCTATAGGTAAAAAAAATAAAATTATAACTTATGGGAAACATACTTGACTATAAAATCTAATAATATCAATGTCACGAGTGAGTAATTTGCAAAATACGTTAAAACCTGCTAAATATTGATTATTTTTAAAGGTAATGATGCATGGTTTCAAATTTCTTGAAGTGGCTTCCAAAACGGATCAAAAACCTAGTTTTTAACCTTTATGCAGTTCTTGCTTCTTTTTTTAACTATATTTCAAGACTCCATATCACTTGATCACACTTAAACTGTCTTCATATTAAAAATACCAATGTCGACACTTCATTTATCGCGGCGAGTAGGTAGCTAAACAAAAAGTGCTCACTTTTCCGGAGCACTCAGCCTCACTTCTCTGGTCGAAGTTCACGTGTCTAACCTAAATTGTCAGTTTTAAAGTTTTTATTCGCTTCTGAATTGTGATTCGGACATGGGTTAGTATGTTTGTTTTTAATTATTAAGCAATCAAAAATACAAATAAGGAAAGTAAAAACTTTGAAACCGTCAAATTATTATATTGAAAGCAAGTCAGGGTACACCGAAAGAGTGACCACATCATGTTAATCTAACTACACACACCTTGTAAATAGTTAAGAATTAAAGAACATACAATTAAGGGCATCAAATAGATCCAAGGCAAATTTGGATATAGAGACATCATGATTTCAACAATATTGTAAAGACTATATATATGTCTACTGTCTTGTTTGCTTATCCTTGCCTTTTCAATTTTTAAGGTGATTTTATGGGACCGTCTATTACTGGTTTAGACAGTTTATTACGCATGCCAACCGGATGTGGAGAGCAGACGATGGTTGGATTCGCACCTGATGTATTTATCTCAAATTATCTGAAAACATCCGGTCAGCTTGAAGATAGCATAAAGGATAAAGCTCTTCGATATATGCAGAAAGGTTAGAACGAGTTTTTACAAATAATAATTAAATATAATAATATAATTTTTGAATAAATGTCGTATTTTTTTTATAAATTGCTTAAGTGGATAATAGCAAAACATCGTCACTACTGAGCCTCTTGCATTCAGAAGAAATAAGTTAAAATTTCGAAAAGTGAACATACATTATTATCTTTTCATATCCTTTAAAATAATCACTGGATTATTGTTTATATCATTTTGTTTAATTCTTCACTTTAATATAGATTTATTGACATGACGCAGATAGCTTTTTAACATAACATCTCTTTAAGATATATCTTTGAAATGTTAGGAAAAAATAACTTGAATTGAAATAGCCTTACTGATCCTGGTGTACCATTTACTGAATTTCAACAATATCTAACTAATTTCAAAAAGCATCTAGTACTGATATTTCAATTCGAATTTTGTTTAAAATGTAATTTTGAATCTACTTTACGTACAAGAACCAAAAGGATCGTATTCAAAGTATTTCAACAGTTTTTAAATACATTCAGTGTTTGTTTGACTATACATGTATCTACATTTTGATGTTTTAATTTATTAAACTGTTAGAGACCAAACGGCATTTATAGGAAAATTGCTTATTTGACGCCACTCATCTCTTTCCTATACGCGTGACCTCATTGTGTTGTTTTTCCGGCGTATGGATATGCATGTTGTAAACGGCAGTGTTTGGAAGTTATATCAGGATAAAAAAAACAAAATAAGATTTTCATATGATTGCCATTTAACTGTCTACCGTGCGTTATTCAGTTTGCTTTGAACGGCATTGGGAGTTCTAGAGAATTCAATATATGAGTAATTTCTTTTTTAGGGTATCAAAGAGAACTGACATTCCAGCATAGAGACGGGTCATTTAGTGTTTTCGGTGAAAGTGATTACTCAGGAAGCATGTGGTATGTAAAATAAAATAACATTATTGAATTTTAAAAATCTATATTATACACGTTGTACATGTAGCTAGCTAAACAAAAGGCGTTTATGCTTCTGGAGCAGCAGGTCTAACTTCCCTTATTCGCGTGTTTGATTTAGTTAATCGGTTGGTAGGTTTTTACTTAGATTAGAATTCCGAATGGGACATGGAATAATATGTTGGTTTTTGACTTGAATTAAAATACAAAACTAAGAATTTGGACGAACCTGGTCGAAAACATAAGTACGGGATATTAATCGCAATCCAGATTACGTGAAATTCTTTAAACCAGCTTCAAACTGAAAAATGTAGGACAAATAATGCAAAATTAGGATAACTTAAAATCCAACGTACCAACAAAATACGTTAGAACCAACAATTCATTTTTAGCAATTTAAAAAAATGTTACTAGAAGCAAGAGCAATTTTTCTCATCTTTTGCTACAAATTATAATTCTTACATTACTCTTAAATATGACGTTAAGACCTGATTTAAATACTACAAGGTAAACTATAAGACTATAACGTTTATAAGTGTTTAGGTCTTTTTGCTAATGTTTGAAACCAAATTGAGAGTTTATAATAAAAACTACTTGTGTATCAAATTCGTTAATTTATATTACCTTCTTATATACAGATAAACTGTAATGTCAACAAAAGTTTTCGAATTAAATTGAATGATGTATTTTTACGAAATGTTTTGTATTAGTTTAGATGCAGCTTTTAGGACCTAGTCACTTGCTTGATATGCGAAAAAGTGTATTGAAATATCTCGTAGGGACTGATTAGATGAACACCTTTCATTAAACCGGAGACGCCCCTCTTTTCCATCTGATTTATATTACACGTACTAGCTTTGTTTCTAGGCCATCATACAAGTATGAAAAATCTTTTCTTTTTACGTACTCAAAATTATACAAATATGTTTGCTCCTCTAAACACCTTTATAAAAGAATGATACCAAACATCCTTAAAAATGTAAAAATGATACGCTTTTTGAAAGTTAAAACAAATAATTTTGCTTACGTAAGCTCAAAAATAATTACCGGTTCATTGTGACGTCCTTAAGAGTTGTATATTAAATCTTTCATTTCAGGTTAACGTCATTTGTCGTAAAATCATTTCATCAGGCTAAGAAGCATGTTCTTATAGATGATTCTACAATTCTAAAAGCCTTAAATTGGATTTTACATAGACAACAAGTTGATGGATCCTTCCCCGAACCTGGAAGTGTACACTCAGGTCGGCTGAAAGTAAGTTTTTATTTATTATATATATCATAATGTAATAAGTTTTTTGTATTTTTCTAAAGCGCTAGGCAAGAAGCCAATTAAAAATGTACAAACAGTAAGAACAAATGTGTTATTATAGATTTAAAAGTTATAAAGTTCCAAATTCCGATGTATCGGTTTCACTGGCAACAAAGATGAGAGATTAAGAATCAGTGCTTCTTTATTCGAACTTTATCTTTAAAGTGACCACTTCAGTTTTGATGGGGCACCATTAAAACATTGTCTTACCCCATTTCAATTTGCTTCAGTTTATTACCTAACCAAACGTAGAATGAATTACGTCATACTTCTGTACTAATCCATGTCCGAATCACAATCCAGAAGCAAAGTAAAAACTTTTTTTGAAACTGACAAATCAGGTTAGACATGCGAACCAGGGAAGTGAGGCCGAATGCTTCGTAAGGGTAAGCACCTCCTGTTAGCTAGCTACACCCGCCACGTGTGTAATCAAAATTGTGTTACAAGGACATGGAACTATGGGACGCCACATATAACCAGGATAAACCTGGACACAGAGACATCAAACTTATCAACAATACTGTGGTGAGGGCCTTGATAAGCCTAGGCTTGCAATATCCATGAGTCAACACTTGTTTTGCAAGCACATAATTGTTTATTGACGAACTTTAATACCTCTCATTTTTCATGTTTATTTCAGGGCGGATCGGGAACAGGAATAAGCCTTACAGCTTTTGTAACGATTGCACTTGTAGAAAACAAGGATCTTGATAAGGTAATATAAGAATTATTAAAATTAATTAAGTTTTTTAGCAACTTTAAAGATATTATTTTGGTTGATTTTATGATTCCAGTACAAGGTCATTTGAGATACATTCAAACCTGACTTAAAGCCACCGCTATATCAGAACCACATATTTTTAAAGGTCAGGAAATTTTTTTCCTGATCATTTTTTATTTTTTAGTTATTTAAACCTGTATATAATGGAAAACTACCCATAAGGACCACTTATACAGGTTCCCTTAAAGACATCTTTATAGAGTGGTTTGACTGTACATTTATTTTACAACTAAAACTAAATCTATGACCCCAACATATATTTGTTTGTTTTTGTCTTGTGGAATTCTTAATGTTCTTGAATGTTACTAAGTGGATGTTTTATAGCAATATTTCTCTTTTTCTATTTTAAAAATTGTGCAAAGTACCAGAACTACTATACCAAACCAAGTTCATATTTACTGTCTTTTATGTAAATACTTCAATTCGAAATATACAACTGATCAAGTATTTGTTTTTTTGCGATTATACTTGGCATAAGTATCGAAATAGATTTATCACTATGTCAATGGGTGCACATTTTTCATAACCATACATTATGTATCAAATGAAAACAAACAAAACAATCCATGTCCAAATCACAATTTTAAAACAAAGTTAAAACACTGGAAAGTTGCAAATAAGTTTAAAACGCGAACTTTATCAGGTAAGTAAGTCCTGGCCCCGGTTTCACAATCATTCCTTAGCTTAGATTTTCCTTAACTTAATCTTGCAAAATTTCAAATCTTTATAATTTTGTTAATTTTCAAGATATTGAGGAATTTAAGGTGTCATTTTTCAGATCACTTCTAGATTAATTTATTTGCATTTAGTTTTGACAAAAATATTCACCAGTAGTTCCAAAAATAGATAAATAATAAAATTATATAATAAATAATAAATTTGCTAAATTTAAGTTAACGAAAAACTTAGCTAAGGAATAATTGTGCAACTGGGGCCAGGTGCTCTGGAAGAACAAACACTTGTACAGCTACTTGCACCCGTCACGTTTGAAGATGAAATTGAGAATGAAAAAATAAATGATAATATTAAAATAAATCTGAATATCGTCTAAGGTTTATGCATATAAAAGGAAAATTAAATTAAAAGGATTGATTAATTGTTTTCGCAAAGACACGGCATTGATGTTAACGTAACTTTAAAAACAATAACATGTAAAATACTGTCTTATATCTTGCACATTTAAATGCAAATATTTAAAAAATTGTGTGAAATGTATTACACGTATCAATACAATAAAAAACAAACATACTTATCCATGTCCTAATCACAACCTAGAAGCAAAGTAAAAACTTTGGAACTGACAAGACAGGTTAGACACGTGAACGTTCACTGTGGAAGTGAGGTCAGTTGCTCCGGAAGGGTAAGCACCTCTTGTTTAACTAGCTACACCCGCTACATGTGTAAACTATGGGACGTCATATATATCCAGGACAATCCTGAACACAGAGACATCAAACTTATCAACAATACTGTGATTACGGCCATAACACTTTTTGAGGGCCTTGATAAGCTTAGGCTTGCAATATCCCTTAATCACCAATTTGTTTCAAAGCAGTTTGCTTCGTTGTACAAAGTCCCCAACTTTACGAAACATCGGGTCTCTTTTCCCTTCTGGGAAGTACCCGTGTTTCACTAAATTTGTTAGTTTTCATCATTTCTACTTTGATTTATGGATTTTTCTTTGAATATTGAGTGGTATCTTTGTTTTTAATTTAATAATAATATATCACATTTCAGGCAATGTCGGGTAGGTTGCAGTCGTCCTTAAACGCAGCTAGGAGTTACCTGGAGTCAAAATTACCTACAATTACGGACACGTATACACTTGCCATTATCAGCTATGCACTAGCTCTGACTGGAAGTAACTCCAGCAAAGCAGCATACAATAATTTAGATTCAACAGCCGTTATCATTAGTGAGTAAAAGCAAATTGAAAGGTTTTTGGGGAAATAAAACCTTCCATGTTGTATACTGAAATCTGGGAATTTTTCACGTTAATAATTAATTATTGCATTAATCAAGATATATTATCATATATTTTTATTTTGTTGTCGTCGGCGCATAAAGATCCGTGCAAATTCAAATAAATTTCATCAAAATAAAGTAATCTTAAGAGTTTTCCCGTCTTGTTGAGAGTTTTGTTTTTCCCGTCTTGCATTAAACAAATTAAGGCGAAATTAAAAAAAGTGCTAAATTCCCAGATTTAAAGTACGCAGTGCTGAGAATAATGCCCCATAAATAAATTAATAGCAAACTAACAGGGCACACAAAACCACACCCAAGGAACCTATAAAATTACATCAATAATAATTTAGATTTATGTTGACGCTTTCATCATTTATAAAATGAAAACTTACAACAAGAACTTGTTTGATTGATATCTGAATTCTGTTTTAAATGTTTTTTACCAAATCCAGCAAGGATCTGTTAAATTACATCACGTCGACATCTTGACCACGTTTAAAAGACAGCTAACCTTATCCATCAGTAGTGCTTAGACCAAAATTATGAAACCAAAATTGTTATCAAGATGTTGAAAAGGAATAATTTTACCAAATTTAGCTAATGACTTAAAAGGCTCTATAGGAATACTGTTTTGATTGATCAAAGAATAAAACACTTGTTGTACCTATTACATTTTAGATGAGACGAAACATTGGAAAGTCAATCCATACAAATATTACTCGTATTGGTATCCCCCAGAGCAGCAAGCAACAGCTATTGACATCGAGGCTACTTCTTACGCGTTACTCTACAACGCCCATAACAAAGATTATATATCCGGTTTGCCAATATTGAAATGGATTCTGAAACAAAGAAACTCATATGGAGGCTTTGCGTCGACACAGGTAAAATAGATAAAATACCGTAAACGTATTTATTTTCACGGTGTATTAATTTTCGCTTATTTTGCGGTTGTTTTGCGCAAAAATTATTACCAAGCAAAAACTATATTATGCTATTTGTGTTATCGTGCATCTTTCAAAAACGCGAAAATTTAACTAAGTGGATGTCTAAATTTCCTATACCACCAAAATTAATACACGCGAAATTTAATTCGTTTACAGTATATCTTTTCAAAATTGATTCTTATTATAATGCATGCATCCAATGTCGCTGAATGAAAATTAATATGTTAAATTAAAGGAAAGAAAAGGCTTTGAAATATGAACTGAGAAGAATATGCCACTATTTCTCGATCCTAATCTTTATCATCCCCTGTTTGATTTAAGATGTATGCCCTGTCAGTCAATGTAATTTGGTGGTAGGAAGTTCATTTATTGAAACTGACTAGACTTTCCCTAGATTTAATAACAAGAGATGTTTAGTGTGTGGATAACATAGGCCACCTACTTTCCCATAAATTTTTTAAAAACAAATTGTTCATCAATTTAAATTAAGCCGATTTTAAGAAACAATATTAATAGAAAAACACTTCAAATAAAGTACAATACAGATTTACTATGCTTTAACGAAGCTTATTAACCATCATTATATGAGTATGTCCAAAATGATAGTAGGTTCAACAAACACCCCTCCATAATTTTGTAGTTTTGCTTATGAAAAAATGTTACTATAACTATAAGTGATGTTCCCAGAGGCAATACAATTCATATCTCTAATATACAAAAGTAGAATATTTTTATCGCATTACTTAATTTGTACAGAAATATTTCAATTTTAGGATACAGTTCTTGCACTACAAGCGCTATCTGAATTTACAGAAATGGGATTTCTTGGCGGGAGCGGAAATGATCCTTCTGGATTAAAAATGGCAATTGACATAAATGGCGACACCATGACTCATCAGTTTACAATCAACAAAAAAATGCTCTTGTTTTACAAAGTACAGAGGTAAGGTTTTTTGTCTCCAAAGTTTACTGTTACAGAGTTGATAATAATAAAGTGCTCACTATGAAGAAGAATTTTTTCCAGTACAATTCTAAAAACATTTTTACTTTTTTATTTCTTTTTTCAATTTTGGTGCCTATGTAAATTGTTTTAATAAACTGTCTTCAAATTATCTTTTTAAACAGTTTCAGCGAGAACATTATCCACATACCTAAGATCAAAAACAAAAGTATGCGTTAAAATATACAGTTGTAAGTTACTGGTCCGAATTTCCTAGTGAAAGTTCATGTGTTTTAATGAATTTGTAAGTTTCAAAGTTTTACTTTGCTTGAAGATTTTGATTTGACATTGATTGGTTTGTTTGTTTGTTTTTGATTATCGTACCACAGCATGTTTTTATTCTAAAAACACTGAATGCGTTTGGAATGACTTGTATGTCTTTTAGTTGTATATATGAACCGTTGAGAATTGTAAATTCAGATAAAAGACGGATTTTTTTGCAACAGTTAACACAACAAAACACGATATAAGCTTTCAGTGTTTATTACTAGATTACATAACATCAGCAAAAATTAAATATCAATTAGGAATATTTTCTTTTATTTTTAGCCGAAGCCTGTACCAACATTTGTGAATATTTCAGCCACAGGAAGTGGCATTGGATTGGTCGAGGTAAGCTTGATAGTATGAAGGATATAAACAAATATATGAAGTATCTGTAAACTTGTAGAGCATGCTCAATTGTAAGAGGTGACATAATAAGATAAATATATACATATTGCAGGTTTGCAAGATTATATCTAATGTGATGTAATTTAAATTAACAACAAAATAAAAAACTTTCCAGATTATAAGACCAAAGTTAATGTCATAGCTATATAAAAATTTTTTTTTCAAAAAAATAATCCCTAATATTTTTTCAAATCAAAACGACAAACATAAATATGGTTGTATTTCATGGGATTAAATATCAAAATTTCGTGTGATATTAAATGACAAGGTCAAATTGACTGAGATAAACTGATCAATATAAATTACATACAGCCATTAGACAGAATGTATTGACTGACTACATGAACGTCTCAAATCACTAAATTGATGTATATTATCATCTCTGGTTTTACTTGTTAAACATTTTTGATCCTATTTTCTAAGTTTGAGTTTCATTCTTATTATTTGACTGATGATTTTGAGCTGAAAAATTGATAATATTTTTGAAATCGTATTTAAGTTGTTAGTTTACTTTCATGATTTACAGTTCAACTTTGAATTTCGTTTCAGCTCATTGATATTTGATAAACTGCTTCTGTATGGTTTTTATTAATTTGAACATGCTGCCGATATTGACCCAGAATTACATGATATTTGTAGGTGTCTGCGTTCTTTAATGTTGAACAAGAGCTTAAACAACCAAAGTTTAGTATGAATGTCACACTGCTGGAGGAAAAACTTAATAGATTAACTCTTCGAACTTGTACAAGGTGAATAAGTAATATACTTACACTAGTTTTAAAAATATTTGAAATAATTATGCCGCTTTGTGTGCATTGGATTTCTGAAAGTAATAATTTCTGCTGAAGTACAAAATGTATTTAAATTGGATAATTGTGTAAGGCCATGATGTGGTAACCACAATCTTTTTCTCATTTATATCATGTTTGTTTTTGATTATATTTTATATCTCAATATATTTTAGTCCTTTGGTTTTCTTTTCAACATCTTGAAAAAAGTTTGGTTTCATGATTTTGATACAAGCACCACTGATGAGAAATTGTATTCCGAAACGGCCGTCTAGTAAAAGTAAAAGTGGTAAAATATGTCATTACTTTTTTCTTACATTCAATAGTGCAGTACACATTTAAATCTGTCCAAAGGAATAATGAAACTCGTGTCGATAATCGTGGTAGATAATAAGTTCATGAAGGCAGTAGGTAGTATTACTAAACCTGTTTAAATTTTGCAGCACTAGACGGTCATTTCTAAATAAAATACAAAATACCTCACCAGTAGTGCTAGGACCAATATTGTGTAAATTCTAATATTTTAAGATGTTGAAAAGTAAAAAAAAAATATTTGTATATTTATATGTTGTTTCTTGATGTGATAGGTATTTGATGACAGGAGAAAGCGGTATGACTGTTTTAGAACTCGGAATTCCAACTGGTTTTGAATTAGAAGCTGAATCCGTTATTGAAGTTTCGACGCTAAAGAAAACAGAAACAGTGGATAGAAAAGTGATATTTTATTTTGACAAGGTAAATTTTATTCTTTTTCCATCTGCGTCAACAAGATGAATTGATTTATATACATAGATATCAATCAAATCAAACATACCAATCCACAAACAAGATAAAGACGGAAACTCGAAACTTAAGTAACACACTTCCACTAGCGAGGTACTTCGAAGCGATATCACCTCCTGTTAAGCTGGCTATACCCGCCACATTCTCAACTCATGGTATGCATTACAAATTCCTCAAACACTAAGATATACTCCCTCATAAGTAATCTTGAAAACAATTTTGATTTCATAATTTTGTTCCAAGCACTACTGATGATGAATTGTGTTTCGAAACGACAGCCTATTGCTGTAAAATTAAAACTGGTATAATATGAAAATAACACTAATTGCTTACTTCTTTAAAATGAATATTTGAGAAGGTACTTAAATTAATTTTTTTGACACCTTACACCAGGACGCAATCTTTTTTGTCAAATATTTAATTAATATTCTAATAATATATCATACTGTCTACGCTGATAGCACCAGAACAAAGTCGGAACAAAAGCTTTCCATTTAGAACGTAATGCTTTCTTGTTTTCTTTTCTGTTAATTCTTCAGGGAAATATACTGTCTGTTTGATTGTTTATTATCATAAATGCAATATGTTATACTAGTATTAAATTTACACCGTCAAAAAGTCGTTTCATATTGTAATAAAACGTTTAAAGGGGTTACAAAAATATTCAAAGGGCCAGAATATATTTAAAGAAAATACTTTCTACGAGGAATTATATCTTAGTTTTTGATAAGTTCACATCTTAATAAGCAGCAAATTTAGACAATAATACAATTTTGATAATATAAAAGTATTGCCAACTAAGATTATGCAAACCAATTTTAGTAAATTGAAGTGGCTTATATAATGTTAAGTAGAATGTACTTGCTCTTACCTAATAAAAACGGAAAGTCATAGTGTATACACGGCTCATTTTTATATAATATTCGAACGACAGGAACAAATAATTCGCTACACATTTGTGCAATTTGAATCGACCGATTTATATGACGAATACTAATCAGTATGGGAATATATTTTATTATATTTCATTTCAAACTTATAAAAACAAACATGCATATCAAAAATCATTCAAAGTATGTAACTAAAACGTTAAAAGATAACAAAAACAACTAATTAAGCGAGATAAAACATACATTTGGATCACTGATGAAACAAAAACAAATGACGACGACTGTAGCAACAATAACGTGAAAATGATGTTTTTATTTGTTAGATAACACAAGCCGAAACATGTTTGACATTATCCGTGACGAGATTAGACCTCGTAGCCAAGTCAAAACCAGTACCAGTAAGGGTGTATGATTATTATAGCCCAGGTTAGTATACGTATTTTAGAATATAATAATTACATTTTTGATGCTTGATTGTTTTAAACTCTGTCTTGCTTATGTCTATATCCGTGAAGCAATTGGTTGGCTGTTCCAGTAATTAGAATCGCATTTCGTGCATGACAGTGTTTTAAATTTATTTTGGGATTCAAAAACAAAAATAAGATTTTCAAAAAAATGCGCAATGTAAATATAACAATTGAACAGTCTAAAATATGCGTTAATAGTGCTATGACTTCCATTGCTGCGCAAAGCAAACTGATCATAAAGCGCTAGCGCGCATTATTTAGTTTCCTTTGCACGGCAATGGAAGTTATAACACTATAAACGCAGTTTTTAGTCAGTTTAATGGTTAAATAATTACATTGACTCAATATCTTCCCAATTACCAGATTAATCAGACCATAATAGTAATGCAGCACGTGACTGGCATATAAGACTGGAGTTAGACATTTTAGACATTGCAATCATCTTATTTAGAGTCAACATAGTGATAAATATAAATATAAGCATTGGGGAATTGTAAGTATAACCCGAACCTAGAACTTCCACAGCTATCCCACATTTAAGAGTGACATGATTTAAACCACCTAATTACGGTATACTTTCACGAGACCATATTGTAGGGAATTTAATACTCCTATGCCCTAGAATAGGAGGGTATTTGAAATTTGAAACATTACAAATACCAGAAATAACATTTGAAATAAATCCTCAAAGCCTCTGAAATTTGATAATTTTTATTCAGTAATTAATAATGATGTATAAATTGTTTTATTATTATCCCCAGATAAAATACACGCATTAGTATTCAATACATACGTACGCGTGAGAAAAATAGCGATATAGGATTTTTTATGAACACAGGCCAAATAAAACTAAGTTTATCTGGTGATAATATTAAAACAATTTATTCATCATTATTTAACTGCAGATTTTGCAAGAGTGTGTCAGGATTCATTTCAGTTTTTACGGTATTTTTTATATTTAAAATTCTCCATTCTAGGGTAAAGCAGTATTTATTCACCGGAATATGGACTGTGCATACGATAATCAGATGGTCAAAACGAGATCAAAATCGTCATACAGGCTAACGTCATTATTCCAGTCGATATTTCTTAGTTTTAAGAGAAAAATATCCATAAACCAAACCAATTGTAGCAAGATTTAAATTACATATTGTACCAGTTTTAAATTAACAGCACTAGAAGGCAATTTCGGAATACAATTCCTCATCAGTAATGCTAGAACTAAATTTATGAAACCAAAATTGTCAAGATAATTAAGATACCCAAAGGACCTAAATAAATTTGACTGACTTTAGCTAAGGAAATACTTTGCATTAGAGAGTATAACTTAGTTTTTTTTAGAAATTCAATTTTACTAGCAGCAAATTTAGACAATAGTATATTTACTTAGAAATTTAAAAGTAGCATCCGTTGATTTGATACAAAATGTAATATGAAATGAAATGTAAATATTCTTGATATTGTTCTAATTGTGTTTAATTCCATATATGGCGTTCGAAAAAAAGAACAACAAAGAGGGAAAATTAATCAAGTCTATTATGATAACAAACTGGGTTTTTTTTTTAAATTTCTCACAACTACTGGGTTGATTTATCTTTTGTAATTATTTTTCTATTAGCAAATGTTATTGTATTTTTTCCATAACCAAATGTTGATTCTTCAAGAATATAAAAAAGTGTAATATTGCTTTGTTATCATGACATGCACACATATGGCCATCCATATTAAAAAGGGTCAGTATGGATGGTCATATGTATCTATATCACACACTGGCATTTACGATACTTACATACTTTGTTTACTTGCAGATGACCAAGTAACGGCTTTTTACCAATCAAACCTTCTAAAAGACTCGAGCTATTGCGATGTGTGTACAGAATGCAATTGTCCCCCATAATAAAATAAGGGTCATTATTAAAATCCAGCCCATATGAAGATATTGTTTTAAGTTATTGTTAGAAAATGAAGAAAATTATCAATAAACAATTTGCAACAAAAATTAGTATTAATGTCATCTTTAAATGATAAAATACATTTGATAGATATTGCTTGTTCATTTTATGAATATATCAAATCATTTTTGTGAAGAAGTTGCTACTCCTTACAAAAAAATTGGGTTGAGTGAAAAAGTTCGAATTGTATTTTAGAATCTTGTTTAATTCATGAAGGAAGGGGGAGGATAGTGAACATTATTTCATCAGTCAGAAGCAAAACTAGTAATATAAACTAGATCGATTAACATCATCTCCGGTTTGATTAAAAATGATAATTTAGCTAGACAAATAAAAAAACCCATACTACTTCTTGTATAAATCACAATCCCACAGCAAAGTACCAACAAACTTTAAAAATTGGAACATTAAGTGAACCTCAATAAGTAAAGTGAGACTGGGTGTTCCAGAAGAAATAGTACCTTGTGTTAAGCTTCCGACATCCATCCTATGTGTTAAATTTTAAATGAAAGGAACTTGAAACATCCAGGATAATGTTAGAAAGATAAATTGATTGATTGATTGGTTGATTGATTAGTTGAGGTTATACGACCAAGTCAATAATAATTCACTTATATCGAGACGTCACCGGCTAAAGGTGAAGTGACAGAAATTTTTATCTTTGCAGTGCGCTAAACGAAATGTGCAGAGGGGTTCTTTTATGTAACACGCCTGTCGTGACAAGTTGTCTTCGTAAGGACTACGTGATCTTTATTTCTTAATGCAGAGTTTGGTGAAAGAACAGTCACTACCTATTTCAAGTTATTATGATGAACATCATAAACAACACCTAACTGTTCTTATTAGACATTTCTAACCTTTTGTCGGAGTAGGACTCGGAGTTAGAGTTGTACTTCAAAGGGAGTCATCTCAAAATTATTTTCGGTCTTTAGAACATTTCACGCCTGTAGTTCTACGGATTTTTATGGCGAGTCAATGCGATATATTCTATGCCATTGAAAGCTTTATTGGAGATAAACATTGATATTAAACCTTAAATATCATATAATATCATATCCTGAGGTGAAATCGTAAACGCATAACAACATATAAAACAAGTCAATAGATGCTTCTAACTTGACTTGTACATGTAGCGAAGCATTTCCGGTTAAGGATTTCATGAGCAAAAATGGCTGTAAAAAAGAATTGAACAATCAAACACACTAATCGATGTTCAAATTGCAAAGTTAAAACTTTGAAAACCGAGAAATCCCGTTAAACATGTGAACCCCAACCAGGGAATTCGAAGCGAGACCGGATGCTCAAAATATGTAGTGCCTTCTGTTTATTTAGCTGCACCCGCTACTTGTGAAATCAAAACTGAAAACAAAATTAATTTAAAAGAGACAAGAGGCAATTGTGAACCAACCAAAATTTTATTTGAACCATAATTTAACAGGAATCAGAATTGTCAATCTCCAGAACCTTCCATGTTTTCGGAACATTTTTATTTTAAAAATATTGCGTAACCTTAATGCTTACTCATCACAAGATCTCTTTGCTTTGCTTTGAATTTGTCGTCGGTGGTTCCGACTTGCTGACGCTGTTGTTGTTATTCAAGTTTAATGCATTAGTTATTTTATCTATCATTAGGTACTGCGTGTAATGATTTCTTCTGTGGATTCGCGCGTATCCCCGTTTTTCTTTTCTTTCTACATTGTTCGAATTTAATATTGCGATAATTGCGAATGGAATTGACTTATTTAATATATAATGTAGGACACTTCCGCGGAAACGACCATCAGATAATGAATGGAAAAGCATGTGGGGGAACTGGCCATATTGATATTATTATTACTTTTGTATTTTACAAATTCATTGGGTTAATCTAAATTATACTAATGTCACAATGTATAATGTAATTCAAAACGTTTAAACTGAAGGAATCGATTTGCAATTAATTGTCAGATCCACAAATAATTCGTAACAATCAAATGTACAATAGAACAAATTTAAGACACACAATATGACTGATTAATCACATTCCTATTACTGAGCGTGATGATAAAATGTTATTTTTAACTCTAGAAAATCTTATAAGACAGTGCAATTATGACATCTGGTGTTTTTTAAAAAAAGTTCGTAGAACTATAGGCGTGAAATATTATTTTGAGATGACCCCTTTGAAGTACAAATCTAACTCCGAGTCCTACTCCGACCAAAAGTTGGAAATGTCTAATAACAAGTAACTAGGCGCCCTAAGCTTTTTAAGTTGATATAAACTATAAGTTAATAAATATTTAGACTTAGATAAACATCTCCAATCCAATTGGGAATAGAAATGAACTTGATCTCAATTTTGTGACATTTTCTGTTGATCTCACCTATCCGTTTTCATTCATGAAATGGATTCTTGCCAGGTACATGCTATTTAATTACAATTTATTTTCTACTATTTGAAGCTTTTCTGTAAATCACCGTATCGTTGCTGCAGGTGTAACATGAGGAAGGAAACACCAGAAAAAGCCACCTCCTCACCGAGTGCCCCGGATGAGGATCGAACCCGGCCCTCCCGGGTGAAAAGCGAGCGTTCTACCACAAGGCTAAGAGATACGGACCATAAAGTCTGGTAGTAAATCACTCTATTATATCTACTACATGTATATACAGCACAACAACACCCGGACTAGCTCAGTACCGCTACATTCCTCCCTTGTTATCTTCTTGGAAATCTCACACACGACACCTCCGTGGGTTTTTTGTTGAGCGCCAATGTAATAGCATGAGGAAGAAAACACCAGAATAAAACCACCTCCTCACCGAGTGGCCCGGATGAGGATCGAATCAGGCCCTCCCGGGTTAAAATAGCGAGCGTTCTACCACAAGGCTGAAAGATCCGGACCAGAAAGTATGGCAGTAAATCACTCTATTATAACTACTACATGTATATACTACAAAACAACACCACGACTAGCTCAGTCCCGCTACACAGGCAAGAGAGAAAACAAAAAAGAAATAAACTAGCATTTTGGTAAAATGTAGACGCAAGTCTATGTTGCAAATAAATAAACATACTAATCCATGTCAAAATTTGTAAAGGCTCTGATAAAACATTTGCTAAATGAGAATCATAGAACCAAATAGGAAACCACCAAAAACCAATATACTAATCTATGTCCACTGCAATGAATTATTACAGACGAAATGAAAAACAAACATACTATTCCGTGTCCGAATCACAATTCAGAAGCAAAGTGAAAACTTTGGAACGGACAAGTTTGGTTAGACACGTGCACTTCCACCAGGGAAAAGTTTTATGGCCGTCATCACAATATTGTTGATAAGTTTAATGTATATGTGTAATGATTGCCCTGGATATATTTGACATCCCATAGTTCCACATTTCTTAAACACAATGTTTTATTACACACGTGGCGGGTGTAGCTAGCTAAACAGGAGGTGTTTACCCGTCTGGAGCACCCGACCTCACTTCCTTGGTGGAAGTTCACGTTTCTAACCTAACTTGTCAGTTCCAAGTTTTTACTCTGCTTCTTGCTTGCGATTTGGACATTGGATTAGTATGTTTGTTTTTCATTTCGTCATTATTAAATTATAGTAGTATAAATGTTGTAAAATTGAACATAAAAGTTATTGCAATCCGCCGTATGCTGCTACCATGAAACAGAATGCTGAGGTACCATGTTGTTTATTATTTACACGGTTTTAATCTTGTCACAACAGATACAGGAAACAAATAAATTGATTGCAAATTCTATTTATTTATTCAGTCACAACTTATTTATCAGTCATATTGAAAGTCGATGAAATGTCTGGTATTATCTGAAATGAAAATGAAGAGTATGCATAAACTCTCAGGTTTAAACTGCTGCCTTTTTCTCAAAAAGTTGAAAGGCCACCATAAAAAAAATAAAGATGATAAAGATGTCTTTGTCTAGAATTATCCTGGATATATCTGACATTCCATAGTTCCATGTTTTTTTTTCATTCTGAATTTTGATTACACATGTTGTATGTAAACAGGTGGTAGTTACCCTTCCGAAGTACTCGGTCTCACTTAACTGACGCAATGTGATAAGTTTTACTTAATATGCCAGTTTTCAAAGAGTTAAATTTTCTTTTGGGCTTAATGACAAGACTTTTACGGTTTGTGTTTGAATATAAAACAAGTATTACGTATTCATGTTTTTCTAGGATCGTGATGGCTTGTTCCATGTTGAAATAAAACTGATCTGTTAAAATGGCAATAAGCGAGAGGTTTATGTTGTGAAATTGTCGGTATGTTGTTTGTGAAACGATAGTTAATCCTAAAATTATTTGAAAACAATTAAGAATGACATTGGTATTAATTGATTAAAATTTCTTAAGACTATTAAAAGAAGAAATTCCAATAAGCATATAGATAATTTTGATAAATATCATTGTCAAACTTGCTATAAATGCGTGATGCTTACCAGCGTTTATCTTCTAATGTGGGGGCAATTACATTCTAAACATACATCACAAAAACTTGAATCTTTCAGAAGTTTTGATTGGTAAAAAGCCGTCACTTGTTCATCTACAAAAAACGAACATACACGTTAACTTGTACCCTACAGGATCATAACATGAACTAGTTCTATGTCACTTTCACACAATTTTGATTACACACGTGGCGGGTGTAGCTAGCTAAACAGGTGGTGCCTACCCTTTCCGATGTATTCGGCTTAACTTTCCTGGTTGACGTTCACGTGTCTATCCTAACTGGTCAGCTCCTTGGTTTTTGCTTTACTTCTGGATTGTGATTCGGACATGTATTAGTATGTTTGATAATGATATATACATTATGCATTCCTCTTGGTAGCATAAAAATGGCCTCCACTTATAAAAGTATTTATTCGCCCAGCGATTGGTTAACTTGCGGTATATGAATACAGGGAACTATGTTTAGAAATTTATCTTGGATCAATAAAGCACTAAGCGTTAAGTGGTTGATGGGAAGTAACTCGTATATCGAGGAAGGTTTTTAACTGTAAATAAGCATGGCCGCAACGTAAGAGGGTCACAGTGAATACGAAATTGAAAGCTAAAAATGTACGTAAAGTTTTGACACGGTTCATGGGGCCGTGTAATCTGCCAAAAACCGATAGTATTACTTCTAGAAACAATGGTTCATTATTATAACTAAACAGGTTTTAATTTTGCAGCACTAATTGGTTGTTTCGGAATAAAATTCCTTAACAGTAATTCTCAGGCCAAAACTGTGAAAATATCAAAATACGCATATATCAATGCATAATTTTACAGCGATTTGATTACATTTTCTTCTTCATTGACAATTGTATTATCAACATTATCTTTTGTGATAAAAGTAAAAGCACGGATTCGATGTTTATTGGTTAATGAATACTGATAGTTAATAAGGATACCATATGTAGTACTATAGTCATTGTCAACTTCAAATGTCCAATTTTCAAAGTAATATTTTGGCTGGAGGTTGACAGTCTTATAAGTGCCCGTGCCCGTAGTACATGTAGACAAAAATAATCTACATAAAACAATTAGTCATGAAAATTAACTATGTGTGCTATAAATGGATTATAATACAAGAATGATAGCGCTGTATTCAAAATTATTCTAAGTATATTTGACGTCCCGTAGTTCCATTTTCCTTTATTCCCAATTTTGAAAACACACGTGGCAGGTGAAGCTAGCTAAACAGGGGGTCCTTACCCTCCCGAAAAAATCGCCTTTACTTCCTGTCCAAAAGTTCGTGTTTTAAACTAAAGTTGCAAGCTTTATAGCTTAACTTTGTATTGGGATTGTAGTTTGAAAACAGATTGATATATTTGTTTTTGATTAATTGTATACACACCTGGACTATAATAATCATACACCCTTACTGGTACTGGTTGTGACTTGGCTACGAGGTCCGTTCTCGTCACAGATAATGTCAGACATGTTTCTGTTTGTGTTATCTAATACGAAAAATAATATTCATTGATAATAAGCATACATTGCGGATGTTGCTAGCTAGACAGAAGGTGTTTTACACTTGTGGAAAACCTGGTCTTCTTTGGTGAAATTTCAAGTCATAAACTGAATTTTACATTTTACATTTTTCAAAGTTTTACCTAACTTGTTGGAATGATAGTTTAGACATAGACAGGTATGTATACGTTTGACGTTATATTCAGGAACACTTTATTATAACACAAACTGTGCACATGTAGGTTCATCTTGGGAAAAGCATATATATGCTATCTCCTCTGAAGCTATTGAAGCAAATTGAACCAAACTTTACAGGAATGATGTATAGAAGGTCCTTTACATAGATTGCCAAAATTTTTCTGATCTGCCAAAAATCATGGCTGCAGACATTTTCTTACCTACTAGTCATCACTGTAAAATATTTATATTCGCAGTGTACTAATTTTATCTTATTTTGCGCTCATTGGTTTTGCACAATAATTAATATCCAACAAAAATTATATTAACATTGTAATGTTATAGTGGATATTTCGAAACCGCAAAAAATTAACTCCGCAGACATGTCTTAATTTCATATATCGCTATAATAAATACACGCGAAACACCCAGAGTCACTGTCCTGATGGAAGTTCGCGTATTAAACCGAATGTTTCTGACATGGATTAGTATTTTTGTTTTTGAAGATCAATACCCATGAATGCTATCCAAGTTTGTTTTGTTGTATGGCTTCTAGGATGCTAGTCGAAACCAGACACCACTATCAAACTTTCCCATATTAAAATATGTGTGAGCTAGACTTGAGCGCTGAGACCTGTTGTAATCCATAAGCGCCTAATTCACACAACTCAACCATAGATGTCCACCAAAACATAAATTTTTGGGCCATTTACAACTTTGAGCATAGTTAATCTCTGTTTACAAAAGAAAAAAGTTCTAGATATATAATGTTTGATTGCTCGGAAGTATAGAATATTAAGTATTAAAGTATTACCTTGTCAAAATAAAATATCACTTTTCTATCTACTGTTTCTGTTTTCTTTAGCGTCGAAACTTCAACAACGGATTCAGCATCTAATTCAAAACCAGTTGGTATTCCAAGTTCCAAGACAGTCATACCGCTTGCCCCTGACATCAAATACCTAAAACATAAAACGTAGTGCATTATCATATCTATTTTCTGATTTCAACATCGTAAACCATTCAGATTTACAGTTATTTTGTGAGCAGACCTGATGAAGAATTTCATTTCACAACAGTCATCTAGTGTTGCAACATTTAAATATGTTGTTATAATAATGTACCATATTTTCTTCCTACCGCCGAGTTTTGGCAGATTAAACGGCCGCTGTTTGTGCCTTTAACAAAGAAAACTGATACATTATAGAAGTATGAAACAGCTAATACGGACGCAATTTCAAAAATATTCAATAGATTAACGATAATAATTGACTTTATATTTCATAATGGTAGACATTTTAATTTTTACACCCAACTCGTTTTTTATTTACATCATTCATGTCACAATAAACATGCAGCTCTATTTATCTTTGTGAAATATCAACATGTGTAAGAAATAAACGATTTTGAACAATTTGCTACTGCGTTTGAAACAAGTGACAGCTTCAAGCGTAATGTACCGCATGGTTATGAAATGTCTATGAAGTATGTATTTACTCACCTTGTACAAGCTCGAAGATTTAATCTGTTAATTTTTTCCTCTAGCAATGTCACATACATAGAAAATTTTGGTTGTTTCAGCTCTTGTTCCACATTGAAAAAGGCAGATACCTACAACCATAATATAAGGGTGTAGAAACATACTTCAGTTTCCACTGAAAGCCTTACTATTGTTGATTCGTTTATTTATACATGTATACAATTACACTTCCTGTGTTTCGTTTTGAAAAAAGATGTTTTAAATTGTATGGTTGCAGACCGTTTCCAGAATTATAACTCAGTAGGCAATAAGTGTGCATTATTGTCAGACATATACTATTGTCTAGATTTGTTGCAAGTTAAAATTTGAAATTCCTCAAAACCTAAGGTATACTCTCTCATGCAAAGTATTTCCTTAGCTAAATTTGGTAAAATATATTTTGGTCCTTTGGGTATCTTTTTAACATTTTGATAACAATTTTGGTCCAAGCACTTCTGATAAGGAATTGTATTCCGAAACGGCAGTCTAGTGCTGTACAATTGAAACTGTCATAATAGGCAAGTGTAATTGTTGCAATTTTAGTATTGTTTTTATATAGCTGTTAATGGCATTGTGTTTTGAAGCACGAATACTGTAAATGTTTATTTTTCGCGGTGATTTTATTTCGCTTATTTCGCAGTCGTTTGTTTTGCGCGAATATTAATACCGAACAATAATTAATTAATGGCTCTAGTGGTATAGTGCATATTTAAAAAACGCGAACATTTAATAACGTGGAAATATCTAAATTTCATATACCTTCTAAAATAAATACACGCAAAGTTAAATACATTTACAGTATCTTCCATCTGCTTCAATAGTTCTTGGGACATTTTTTGCATTAACGTTATGGATTTTGGTTGATACTGGCATTATATGGAAATTTTGAGGCGATGTGCAATTTTTAATACAGGTTTAAATGGTACATAATATGCAAATAAAAAATCCATCTTTTAAACATGCGTACACTGAAGTCGCTTTTTTAACTTACCTCGACCAATCCAAATCCACTTCCTGTTGCTGAAATATTTAAGAACGTTGGAACTGGCTTAGGCTGAAAAGAAACGATTATACATTGTGATTAAACATTCAAAATCAGACACGTTACTAGTCTTCACTTTTCATCATAATAGTCTGTGACATATATCTTGGATATGCATATCTAAATGAGCCACGACTAAATCAAAAACAAGCATACCGGTCCATGTTCAAATCAAAAACCAAAAATTAAGGTAAAAACTTGAAACCTGAAAAATTATTAAAACACGTGGGCTCCCACCAGAGATGTTGGATGCTTAGGAAGAGTAAGCATCTCACGTTATCAAAAATGTCAATATTGCTGAATTGAAGCGTATTCGAAAGACCATTAGCAAGCATCACTGAAATATCACTTTCTAGGGCTAAAAACGAAACATAAAAACATAGGAGATCAATATACAGATGTAGAAGATTTTTACGGCGAGGTAAAGTAAACTGTAACAATTGATCTGACAGAAATATAAAACATAGAGTAATGAGGGTATGTATTATAGATTGACAAATTCAATACCGTCGCATAATTTTTAAAAAACAGTTTCGTCCATTATATATTTTTCATATCAACTTATATTGAAATGGTAGAAAGAAATTCGCAGTGTTGTCCATGTTATATTTTTCATATCAATTTCTATATTGAAATAGTGGTAAGAAATCGCACTAACATCTGTATGATGTATACACCTAGGCATTCCATACAAAACACCAAAATCGGTTTTGTTTTTAAACAAATACGAAAATGTCTCACGGAGAGGCGTGTGAACAATACAACAATATAAAAAAGACAATGAAAATTGCAGCAGGCGTAAACAACATCAAAACGCTTAGGAAAGCTTAAAAGCTTAAACTGTTATGTGTTATTTGTAAGCTCTCTATCAGTATCTATAACTGACATGGATGTTGTTTTATTAAATTATCATGCTATCGATTTATCGGTGATTGTAGATATACCAAAATGTTTTCTTTTCTTGTAAATGGTATTTCAAAGGCTAGCGAATAAGTTCTAAACCTACTTTTTAAACATTCTTCTTTTTATTCAAAGGCGCTTTTTCTATAAACAGTAAACTTTTATTTACAGAACAGTGTTGCACTTTATTTTATAATCAATCACAAGCCAACCGGCCCATGGTAAAAATTATGAAACAAAAAGCAAGGTCAAACCTTTGAAAACTAGAAAATAAAATAAACATGTGAACGTCCACCAGGCATATTAGATCAGGTATACCAAACACGTGTGCAGTCAAAATTTAGAATAAATTGAACATGAAAGTATGGCTAGAAAAATACACACAAATTAATGTTTGGGAAATCATAATTTTCAATTACATTTTGGAAACCTTGGTAAGTCTAAGCTAGTAATATTTATGAGATAACAATTTATTTCTTTAGGAAAAAGAAGCGATATTTCTATAAACAACAAAGTTTCCATTTACCATTTAACATTTTGCTGACTTTGATAAGTCTAGGCCTGCAATATCCCTGAGTCAACAATTTATTTGTTAATGAAAAAGAGGCGACATTTCTATAAACAGTAAACAGTAAAATTTCCACTACAAAATATTGTTGCGTTTTAACTTATAAACAAAGGATAATGTTCATCAACAAAAAAAATCGCAATCCACAATTTCCTTAATATTTACCTCTGTACTATGTAATACAAGGGCGTTTTGTTTGTTGATTGAAAACTGATGGGTCATGTTGTCGCCTTTGATATCAATTTGCATGTTCAAGCCTGCAGGAGCATTTCCACTTCCACCCAGGAATCCCATTTCCGTAAATTCTGCGAGTGCTTGAAGTGCTAGAACAGTATCCTACAAATAAGAAAATCATTTCTTTAATCTGCATAATATTGAACCATCGGCTGTTAAAAGTGGGGCATTCGGTCCACTTTAGTTACATCATAATAACATAACTTAGTAATAAATCCAGTTCTATCCACAGCCGGGAGATTATCAATGGTCTACTTATTATCATGTCTATCCTTTCTTGTCCTGTTTCGCTGGATATGTCATTAACTGAAATTATTACTGGTTTCGTTAGCGAAAGAAGACAGTCATACTTGTTTACTGGTTTCTTTGGATAGTCTTCATATACAGGTTCAAATAATATGAATACAGAAAATAAAGATACAATACTTCTGGTCTTTATAAGCAATAGGTCCTTATGTAGAGGTGGCCTTTAAGGTAGGTTGAAATGTAACTCAAAAACCTTTACCCATTGTTATATAGAAAACTCTGATAACATCACGCATTTAAAACAAAACAAAGACATTTGGGACAATAAACAACAGTAGCGTCCTATTTCATCATTACACATCTGAAGTTCTTTCTTATATCCTAAATATCACATTGAAATAATGTAACGCCTCTTTAAATAATATGAAAACCGTAGTAGTTTTTACTGTTTCGTCAACTTCACAATTTAAGAAAGAGACTGATTTATATAAGAGGTTCATTCTTTTTCTGGAATCCTTTACTGCCCTCAAAAAGTTTTATGGTCGTCATCACAGTATTGTTGATAAGTTTGATGTCTCTGTGTCCAGGATTGCCCTGGATATATTTGACGTCTCATAGTTCCATGTTCCTTTCACACAATTTTGATTACACACGTGGCGGGTGTAGCTAGCTAAACAGGAGGTGCTTACCCTTCCAGAGCACCCGGCCTCACTTCCCTGGTGGAAGTTCACGTGTCTAATCTAACTTGTCAGTTCCAAAGTTTTTACTTTGCTTCTGGATTGTGCTTCGGACATGGATTAGTATGTTTGTTTTTGAGTACTGTAAATATTTGTGATTTTGTATCATGTATGTAACTAAAATATAATATTGTTCTAATTTAATAAAAGATAAAAACTAGTATTGTTTTTATTTTACCTGTGTCGACGCAAATCCTCCATATGAATTTCTTTGTTTCAGAATCCATTTCAATATTGGCCAACCTGATGTATAATCTTTGTTATGGGCGTGGTAGAGTAATGCGTAAGAAGTAGCCTCGATATCAATAGATGTTGCTTGCTGCTCTGGGGGATTCCAAAACAAGTTGCTTGTGTCTTGACTTACTTCCCAGTGTTTTGTTCCATCTATAATTATCAGGTAAATAAACACATGAATCCAATTCCTTATTGGTACAAATACACCCAATTGGGCAGTGTATAGATCATACAACATAAAAATGTTAGATATGTAATGTTTCCTATATTGCAAAGAATTAACAAAACAGTACAATATTAATACACTATCAAAATGTATCAATTATGAATTATGAAATATGGAGGGTCTTCAGGCTATAGGCTCTAACTGTAACATAGTTGAAACAGAGGTGGAGTCTTCATTATTGGGATTCATTAGCACTAAGAAAACATTATCTAAGTTTAATAAAGTAATTTTAGGAGACGTTTTAACAAGAGTTATATAAAGTTTCTGTCTATAAAGTGCGTACAGCTGGTATGAAAGAAGAAAATGAGCTTCATAATTAATACTGAGCTGTTGCATAATTTGTAGTTACGCAATGGAAAAGGAATATGTTTGTGTTGACCTTGTTGGTATTTATTAGTATGATTAATAGTTTTGTCAGGTAAACTTTTTTCGTACTGTAAATCTAGTTAATTTCGCTGGTTTTAATTTCCGACCTTTTCGCGGAGTGTTATGTTCGCGAATTTATATAACTGAGTATTAAATCGAAAATCATAAAACGTACTTTCTATGGAGTTTATGGTACAGTGTTTTTTTTTGTCAAACAATATCTATGCTAAATGCATTATTTTATGCATGATAAACATTTTCGCAAAATAATTTCGACTGGCAAGCAGCGAAATGTTGTACAACGCGAATAATACTACACTCACAGTATTGTTGGTTGGTTGGTTGAATGTTGCTTAACGTCGCATCAGAAATTTTTCAGCTATTCGCGACGAGAACTATTAAATTAATCTCTATGAATTTATCTTTGAACAATTTCGTGCATGCATGTGAGATGCGAGCGTGTTGTATGGTCTGCTTTGTACTAGTGCGCACTCAGGGCGACTTTACCGTGCTAGCTCACAGAGTCAGTACACCGCAGACGAGCGTACCACTCCCCCATTCCATTATACTGATACCAGGTGAATCAGTAAAGGCAAACGGCAAGGAAAATTCACTTTCCCACATGTGGCCCGAGCGGGATTGAACTCACAGTACTGTGCTTGAAAATAAAAAATACACCGAAAAGAAGAAACACACAATGCGCCATTTCTATCGATAATCCTAAATGTTCTTTGACAGCAATTCAAGATCAATGAAAAGAAGATAAAGCAAGGTAAGATTTACGTTTAAAGCCCTTAGTCTAATATTTGAGTCTTGGGCCGATATGGTGTGTGATATGGATTAATGCTAAATATGATATCAATTACATTTTTTTCATTTCCCATATGAAAACAATAAATTTATTCAACAACTAAAACGCTTATGAATGTGTATTCATTTATACTAGAGTACTGACGGTGCAATATAGGTGGTGTTAAAAAAGGGCGAAATAAAGGGGGTGCTATACTGATATGTAGTGTGCATTACCATTATATATTCTAAAACTAAATATTTTAGTACAAATACATGTGTATATGATAAACACCGATAAAATTAGTGCACGTTAAAAGTTCGATAATAGAAGGATGAACATCATTCGTTTATAAAGTTTAGCAAATTACATCATTTATTTGATAAAAATAAGTCCTCATGTTTGACGAATTAGGCGAAAATGTGATCTGTTTCCCCGATGATATATTTCAGTAGGCAATAATTGTGTTTTATTATCACAAATATTCTATTGTCTTAGCCTGCTACTAGTTACAATCAGAATTTACTCAAAAATAAAACTGATATAAAATGTAATTCAGTACATAGTCCTCGCTCGCTTACAATACCTATAGCCCATCCCTAATAGATAACAGCACACATTAAAAATTATACCAGTGCTGATGTTACAGCACTAGATGGCCATCTTAGATAACAATGCCTCAGCAGTAGTACTAAGACCGAAATTGTGCAATCAAAATTTTTCAAGGGGTTGAAAAATTATATCCAAAAGGCCAAAATATATTTCACTAAATTAAGCTTAGGAAAACTTTGCATGAGGGAGTATACCTGAGTTTTTTATTTTTTTTATGAATAAATAGCAGCATGTTTAAACAGTTGTAAAATGAGTATGAGAAAAAACCTTTCATATTTTGTACACTATAGCTTAAACTCGGTGGTTAACCTAAGGTTGAATCTATGGCTAATTTCTCCACCACGATATGAAAGTTTTTTTTTTCAAAAGGAAACTTTCATTATGGATTAACTCACTAATAATAACGGCTGTTGAATCTAAATCATTGTATGCTGTTTTACTGGAGTTACTTCCAGTAAGAGCTAGTGCATAGCTGGTAATGGCTAGTGTATACGTGTCCCTAATTGTAGGTAATTTTGACTCTAAGTAACTTTGAGCTTTGTTAATCGCACTCTGCAATCTACCCATCATAACCTGTAAATTAACAAATTATAATTTTTTCTCAATACTTAATAATTTTTTTAGATGTCTCATTTATGATATAAAACAATTTGTTTTTATAAAATTAAATTAATTTATTAGATTAAAGTAATTTGTCAATGTTTTTGTCTGCTATTATTTGTTTTAGTCACGTATGATTCTCATTCATCATTAAGCATCATTCATGCATATAAATTTGAAATAAGTTTTGTTAACCAAACAAATAACAAACAACCATGCCCATGAAAAGTTATTACCCATTACTATTTTCCGATTTTAAGAAAGAAATACGTATTTTAAAGGACAGCTGTTTTTAAATAAAACCAACATTAAGGCATATATAAAGCTTATAAATAACTGGTTAATCAAATAGTGTTCGGAACACTTAAAACTGGTTGATTTATAAAGAGGATGAAGTGGTCATGTTGTTCGTTGCAATAAATAGTTTGATTCACTAAAACATAAATCTTTACTTATTTATTATGAAAGAAATTATTTTTCCTTAAGTACCATGTTCAGATCCTTGTTTTCAACAAGAGCAACCGTTACAAAAGCCGTTAGACTAACGCCTGTTCCTGATCCTCCCTGAAACAAAAACATGATTATCTTATAAGATATTGTATTGTCGACAATTAAATTTCAACATACTAACTGGGAACCTGGGACTGGGAATGGCAGTTCTTTTCGATGCATGATGTAATAGCTTCTATTTTCGCTAGCTTTAGATTAAACATCGTACACTATTTTTCACTTGGAACTTTAAAATTTAAATTCAAATTTCCTGTTTGACATTTATATTTGTTTTTCGACATTTTAATTTTAATGTTCAGATTTTGTTAAAGACTTTGTTTTAAGATTAAAATAAAAGGCAGGTTGTTTTTCTTTTTAATTTGAGTAAAATAATGGATTACTGAGCGCAGCACATCCCAAAATAGAATTTCTCGATTGTGAGATTATTTATCAATTTTCGTGCAGAAGTTTTTACTACCATTCTGGTTTCCTCTACCATCCAAGGACTGTCAACAATTTAAATGTGTTCCAAAATAATAATTTTATAACATATACATTAATTTGTAATCATTAGTCCTTTTAAAGAACCACGTGTTAATAAATAAAAGAAACAAACAAAGCCAGAACATATCAATTTGTTATCAAAACAATGTGTTTTTAGTAGTTTTACATGTAACTGCAAACACCTATTATTAAAAATGCAACAAAATAACAATATACGAAAAAACAATTGCATGTACTATTTTGAAATATTTTCCTTAACAGACTGATGGTTTGAATAAAAAATGAATTTTCACTTCGAAAAATTTATACCAACAATACAAGCTGCTTATAAATAAACTGTTTACGCAAGGGTATTGCAGGCCTAGGTTAATCTTGACCCTCAAAAAGTTTTATGGGCGTCATTACAATATTGTTGATGAGTATGATGTCCTCGTATACAAAATTACTCTGGATATATTTGACGTCACATAGTTACTTGTTCCTTTCATTTCCTATTTTTATACATATGTAGCGGGTTCACCTAGTTAAACAGAGGTCCTTATCCTTTCAGAGCATCCGCTCTCTCATTCCTGGTAAAAGTTCGTGTGTTCAACCTAATTTACAAGTTTCAAAGTTTTTATTTTGCTATGGGATTGTTGGTTGGACATGGATTGGTATATTTTTTGGATTATGATTGCTTTTTAACATTACAGTTTAAAGATAAAAAATACAAAAACAAAATATGATAATAAAACAAAACTTCAACTTAACGTTCTAGACTATTTTGACGTGAAAGTGCATTCCTTGCATTGATATGTTTGGGAAAATTAAATATAAATATGAATCTTTACTTTCAGTTCCGAGTGTATGACATTTCCAGGTTCGTTAAATGATCCATCATGTTGTTGTCTGTATATTATCCAATCTAAGGCTTTTAGAATTGTAGAATCGTCTATGAGAACATGCTTCTTAGCCTGATGAAATGATTTAACGACAAATGATGTTAACCTGAAATTTAAGATTTAACATCAAACTAGAATAAACATATGCTTAATGTACAACTCTTTATGACGCAAGTTTTATACTATTCCTTAGAATTCACGTATGTTAACATTTTTAAAATTCAATTTGATTTTAAAAGCGTTAATATCAGGTGATGCTTATGATCATTGCTTACATGAATCACATTCTGGGAGACGATGGTTGTTGCCAAAATGTTAGATGACAAATGCATACAACTCTGCAAGTTTGTATAGTATTTGTTCTTACTGTAATTTTGATATTGTTTAATTTTTGGGAATTCTAATTTAAATATGGTTGAAATATCAAGTAAATAGACTTTCTTTTGGTCTCGGCATAAATATTACATCCATATTCGTTTGAACAAAACTTTTTTAATATTGGAATTCACCAATACTGAAAGAAAGGTGTATTGGTAATTGATATTTAATATGTCAAATCCTAATAAAATTGTATTGGTCATTTTGACTGAATTCTTGTTGCATGAATTCAGTCTAATTGACCAATACAAATTAAATGGATTTTAATATTCTGCTGCATGAATTCATTTATGCTTCAAAATATGCTAATTCATAAACTTCTTTGTAATGTTAACGTTTCTGATTACGAAATGCGTAGATGTCTAAAATTCGAAATCAAATCTTAAAAACTGAAACAAAGATTAATATTTTGCTGCAAAACCTCATGCTTCGTTATATCATAATGTGATGATTAAAAACGTTCGCGCAATATATTTGCTGCAAAAACGCGTGTTCTATAATATCTTAATTGTTACAAAATGTTGAAATGAAATTTTTGAATTAAAAATTATAATATATACCACATGCTGCCTGAATAATCCCTGTTCCCGAAAGCACTGAATGACCCGTCTGTATGCTGATATGTCAATTCTCTCTGGTAACCTAAAAAAAAGTGGTCTTGTTTTGAGTGATAAGGGAAAGTGTCGTTGAAAAACTATATAAACACAATCATTTGACATATACATTTGATCTAATGGTCATTTGATGATAATATAATACAGAATAGATTTACCTATACATTATTGGTTGATAGAGAAACAGGCGTTTGCCTTCTTAAAGTATCGAAATTTAAACATAATTGCACACACAAGGTCGTGCAAATGGCCTTTTTTAAAACTACAGAAACAAATCACAGTTTTTTTTATTCCGAAAGGCCGTCTATCGCTGCAAAATAAAAATATGTTAAGTGATAATTACAACCACTAGGCTGGTATCACCGCTGGATTACTAGGCCGCAATGGCCTAATGGATAAGAGGTCAGTCTACTAATCCAGGGTCTACCACCGCTGTGAGTTTTAGCCCCGCTCAGACAACATGTGGTAAAGTAATTTTTTTCTTGTCGTTGGCCTTTACTGGCTCATCTGGTATCAGTAATGTGACACACTTGTCTGCATCGTACTGACTCTGTGAGCTAGCACGTTACAGTCGCCCTGAGTGTGCGCTAGTACAAGGCAGCCCATTAAACACTCGCATTAATCCATAGAGATTAATAAAATTAAAATTCTCGTCACGAATAGCTGAAAAATTGCTGATGCGACGTTAAGCAACATTCAACGAACCAACCAACCGCTGGTAGACTAATCAGCCCAGAGACTACCGCTGTTCTAGAGGACAATACACAAGATTGTCAGATAAACATTGTTTGTAAAATTATCTACTTCTCCGACGGCGCTACGATATTATTTAGGAAGTGTTTTGCTAAGGGATTTGGTAAAAACATTTTTTTTTAATTTTCTCCTTTTAACATCTTAAAACTATAAGAATTTCCACAAATTTGGCCTAAGCACTACTAATGAAAATTTTTATTCCGAAACTACTGAAAAATAAATGCAATTTTAGCACTGTAGATCAATTTTTTTTCGCGAGTAGAAAATTTCGCCTCAATAACCATTTGGCCTAATTTGCGAATATTTAAATTCGCGTTCGGAATCTTATTAATTACAACATATGTATGTCAAAAACGAAATATCTGAGAGCGGAAATGTTCGCGTGATATTTGAATTCATGAATGGAATGAGTCACGTATTAAAAAAATAAACCTCTTGCAAAATAAAAGTGTATAGTAACAATTACCAGAGTGCCTTGATTATTTTATATCCTTGTCAAATCAATACAAACGTGTTTTGTAGGAAATTTTACGTTTTCAAGTTGTAAATAATTAAACAATTCATGGAGGTTACATGGAGATAAATTTATGGAATTGATTCTCTTTTTCAATTTTTCCAAAATGTTTAAAAAAATTCTTACCTCTCTGCATATATCCAATTGCTTTTTCTCTGATGCTGTCTTCAAGTTGTCCGGAAGTCTTTAGATAATTTGAAACAAAAACATCAGGTGCAAAACCAATCATCGTTTGTTCCCCACATCCGGTAGGCATTCGTAACAAACTGTCTAATCCAGTAATACTTGGTCCCATAAAATCCCCTTTTTAACAAGTAAGCAAAATTACTGAATCAGTATGAAGGATCTAAATTGTGTGATCGATCAGACAAACGGCAAAAATTGAAATTCAAATATATTCATAACTTATACTTTTAGAAATATATGTTAAACGGATTAACGTGCATTTAGAATGACATTGTAAATAACAAACAAGCATACTAAGCCATGACCGAATCAAACTGAGAAGCAAAGTGAAAATTTTGAAACTGACAAGTTAGGTTAAACATGTGAACTTCCACCAGGGAAGTGAAAACCTAGGAAGGTAAGTTTTTATGACTCAAATGAATGCTGATTGTACAACGTATATACCTCTTTATTCACACTTGAGGAAAATTTTTACTCCTTATACGAGTAATAGTTGAATAATGGTGTTTAATGTCGCTGTCAAGAATACTTCACTTATATCAAGACCTTGCAAGCTATAGGTGAAAGTGCAGAAATTTTGCCTGTGCGTTCTACTGACGGCATTATACAGAAGGGTTCTTTATCGTGTCAAGCCTACCGTAACACGGGATCTTTCATCATTCCATCCAAAAGAACCGTGACTTTCATTTTGTAACACCGAACTGTCACTTTCAAGTCGGGTCAAACCCGGTCGGGGTTCGAACCCCAGGCTTTCCACTTACGCAGCGAGCATTCTACAGTAGAACTTCGATAACTCGAAGTGCACGGGACTTCGGTAATGACTTCGAGTTATCGGGGTGTTCGAGTTTTCGAAGTTGAAGGATGACGTCACAATGTAACTTTCATTTCTTTGGGAGAAATGTTGGATGGTGAAAAACTGTTTACCGATACACTGATGTAATATGTACCGGTATTACATAAAATAATAAATGAATTAAAATCAAATTATTAATTATGTTTTTATAAGGACTGATGGCGACAACAAAAGCATACATGAAATACACAAAATGTGTATTACCAATATATGACCGTAATGCATTCAAAGAACTGAATCAGATAAACATATCCATGTACATTGTATGTTATAATATACAAAACAAGACACACATTTTTATAGAAATTATAAAACTAGTGTGCCTACCACGTGTCAGTCATTAAAATCCAGCTTAAATCACCTGAAAATTTGTTGTTGTCGCCAGCAGCACAAAACTCGGCTTCTACTGAGGGAGTACACGGTTACACTTCATCGCCCATTTCGGCACAGAGTACTTATCCTTTAATTGATACTCATTAATACAGTAGCAAAACCTTTGATCTGTACCACTTCTCCAATCATTAATCGGATTATACGGAGGTATTATAGCTAATTGGCGATTAATTACCGTGTTCTCGCTGAAACGTTCTATTGGTCACCCATTGTTAAAAATATTTCGAGTTTTAGAAGGTTGTTTTTCCTATAATTTTTAATTTTGCACCTTAACATTACTTCGAGTTATCGGGGGTATTCGAATAATAGGAGTTTGAGTTATCGAAGTTGTATTTATATAGTTTATATAGAAAACCGGTCAGGACAATATAATTACTTCGAGTTATCCGTGGTATTCGAGATATCGAAGTTCGAGTTATCGAAGTTCTACTGTACCAACTGAGCTACCGCAGTGGTCTAACTCGCTTTACGAAGTCAATCAAATACACAGACACCAGTCCATGTTCAAATCACAATTGGAAAAGTAAAGTCAAAACTGGCAAGTTATCTAAATAGAAAACGTGAACTCATACCGGTGAAGTGACCCCGGTTGCTCCGAGAAGAACGAAAGCACATATTGTGTACTTACGTATACCCACTAAGTTTGTAATTGAATAAAAACAAAAATACTTATCCGTGTCCGAATCACAATCCAGAAGCAAAGTAAAAACTTTGGAACTTTAAAGTAAGGCTAGACACGAACTTCTTCCAGAGAAGTGAGACCGAGTGATCCGGAAGGGTAAGTATCTCCTGTTTAGCTAGCTACACTCGCCACGTGTGTTATCAAAATTGTGTGAAAGGAACATGGAACTATTGGGCTTCAAATATATCCAGAGTAATCCTGGACACAGAGACTTTAACTCATCAACAGATAAAACCGAGAATAAAAGATAGATGGAACTACGGGATGCCAAATATGTCCATGAGTTTTTGATAGAGATATTATACTTCTAAACAATACTGTGATGACAACACAGATTCAATGACCTACTGTTTGTTTACCCTATTTCAGAAAAAATTGAAAACGAAAGCAACGTGTTACAACAAATATATTCATTTGATTTTGGATATCGAGACTGGAAGAGAAGTATTTTTATTGTTTATTTACCTATAGCTGTTATCCTAACTCTTTCAGAGCCAGCAACAACGGAACTGGGAAATGTGATGTTGATCAATTGTTCAAATGAATTATTATTCATCAAGTCGATTATAACAGGAACGTTATAATCTTTAGGGGCGCCTTCAGGCTTAAAAGAAAGAAAAGAACGTCTGAATTAAAATGACATTAAAATACATGCACATATATGTTGCGAACGATAATGGTTTGAAATTGATAGTAGTGTGATGCTTTATATAAACGGACAGAAAATTGGGGCAGTTAAATTAGAGCAGATATTTTAGCAAACATATATATTCTAGTTATTTTGATGATGTTTATTTCAGATAATTTTATAATGAGAAATTCTTCTATTAACACATGTTGCTAATTTATTGGTTATCCGATTTCTTTGAAAGTTAAATTACGCTCTTAATAATTCGATTACAGACTGTGTTTACATACATTACTGTGCAAATATTGTGGCATACTACAGTTGCAACACACGTGTGATAAGAAAATCTAACTATTTTTACAGGTGGTAGAATTTCCTATCTCGCCCTGGTTGACACAGATCAAATGAACAATCTCTTACATTATTTTGATTTCCCTGACTTTTAAAATTCGGAATCTATGAAAAGTAAATGGCATTTCGGATCGACACAATCACTTATATTTTATTGATTACGTCTCAATCATTTTACGCAAAATCGATGACATCATTTTTAGAAAAACAGGATAGTACCATTAAAACTGAACATTTAATTCAAAGTTTGTTTTTAAAATAATTTTTTTTGTATTGAAAATAGGTGAGAGAACAATTTTATAAACAGTTTAAGATATTTCTAAAGCTAGTAGTTCAGGACAGGAAAATTTCCATGCTCTTCTGAGATATCTCTATCTTATATTGTCATCAATTCTGTTAATATTTATGATAATCAGAAATAGACATACTAACTCATGTCTGAATTACAATCCAGAAGCAAAGTAAAAACTTTGGAACTGATAAGTTGGGTAAGACACGTGAACTTCCACAGGGAAGTGAGGCCGGGTGCTCCGGAAGGTAAGCACCTCCTGTTTAGCTAGCTAGTTTCAAACGGTTAATGTTATTCTAATCATGAATTTGTCCAAGAAATCATTAACAATGTTGTATTTTTTCAATTTTTTTTATTTCAATTAAATCTGCCTACCTCAACAAGAAGCTTTCTCCTAACTCCGTCTGCGGCCAAACTTGACTGTGCTTTCACTGATATGTCTATTTTTCCTATTTCAGCAGGGACAATTGGAAAATAAACCGACGTTGCCTCGCCTGCTTTTACCTAGAACAATTATTAAGCAATATAATATAAAATATTTATTATCTTTATATAATATTTTAAAAATGGTTTAACAATTTTGGTTCAAGCATTACTAATGAAGAATTGCATTTTGGAAACAACGTACAAATGCTGGAAAATGAACACTAGTATAATGTGTAATTTGAAACATATATCATAAAATTCAGAATTTTCAATATAAATTTTTATTATATAGCAATATATGCCTCGCATAGAAATTAAACGATAAATCCCGAGGTGTTAGCGTGCAATAAATACCGATATTTGCACGCTTTGTTCCAGTCCGAGGTTTTCTGAAACATTTTTCATATTGCACGCTTTGTCACATGACGCTGTCGTTTATGACGTCATACGATTGTTGTAGACGTCATCTCTGTGTTGTTTTCATATTGCACTAGTTCTTATATCCATTTACAAGAACTAGTGTAATATTTATGTATTTTACGAAAAATGGTATTTTAGATGAAATACTTGACGGAAGTAAACGAAATTTGTTTTGCTATATAAGCAAGCTCGTGCAAATGTCGAGTCAACTCGGGACAATCAGTTCAATAGCCCTATATTTAATTATTTAAGTATATTTTTATGATTTATATCGATTGTATCTTCTATTTTTTATCTAATGAACATATACCAATAGGCATAGTTGTTTCTTAAATATAGTTATTTTCGCATATACAATAATTATTCGATAGCTTCCAGCTTCTTTGTTGCTAATATCACATTTAAGTTACAGTCAAACCTGCCTTTAAGGCCGCCTCTTAATGAGGGCCACATGCTAATAAAGGACAGTGGAATTGTATTCCAATTGTTCTTTATTCATATTATTTCAACCTGTTTATAAAGGCCACTTTTACTGGTTCCCTTTGTTGGCCTTTATAGGCCTTTATAGGCCGGTTTGACTGTACTTACATTTACAGTTTCTGTCTGTGTCTGTGACACATACTGCTGGGTTCCCTTTGGTGGCCTTTATAGGCCGGTTTGACTGTACTAACATTTACAGTTTCTGTCTGTGTCTGTGACACATACTGCTGGGTTCCCTTTGGTGGCCTTTATACAGTTTCTGTCTGTGTCTGTAACACATACTGCTGGGTTCCATTTGGTGGCCTTTATAGGCCGGTTTGACTGTACTTACATTTACAGTCTCCGTCTGTGTCTGTGACACATACTGCTGGGTTCCATTTGGTGGCCTTTACAGGCCGGTTTGACTGACTGTACTTACATTTACAGTCTCTGTCTGTGTCTGTGACACATACTGCTGGGTTCCATTTGGTGGCCTTTATAGGCCGGTTTGACTGTACTCACATTTACAGTTTCTGCCTGTGTTAGTGACACATACTGCTGGGTTTCATTTGGTGGCCTTTATAGGCCGGTTTGACTTTACTTACATTTACAGTTTCTGTCTGTGTCTGTGACACATACTGCTGGGTTCCATTCGGTGGCCTTTATAGGCCGGTTTGACTGTACTTACATTTACAGTTTCTGTCTGTGTCTGTGACACATACTGCTGGGTTCCATTTGGTGGCCTTTATAGGCCGGTTTGACTGTACTTACATTTACAGTTTCTGTCCGTGTCTGTGACACATACTGCTGGGTTCCATTTGGTGGCCTTTATAGGCCGGTTTGACTGTACTTACATTTACGGTCTCTGTCTGTGTCTGTGACACATACTGCTGGGTTCCATTTGGTGGCCTTTATAGGCCGGTTTGACTGTACTTACATTTACAGTTTCTGTCTGTGTCTGTGACACATACTGCTGGGTTCGATTTGGTGGCCTTTATAGGCCGGTTTGACTGTACTTACATTTACAGTCTCTGTCTGTGTCTGTGACACATACTGCTGGGTTCCATTTGGTGGCCTTTATAGGCCGGTTTGACTGTACTTACATTTACAGTCTCTGTCTGTGTCTGTGACACATACTGCTGGGTTCCTTTTGGTGGCCTTTATAGTCCGGTTTGACTGTACTTACATTTACGGTCTCTGTCTGTGTCTGTGACACATACTGCTGAGTTCCATTTGGTGGCCTTTATAGGCCGGTTTGACTGTACTTACAATTACAGTTTCTGTCTGTGTCTTTGACACATACTGCTGGGTTCCATTTGGTGGCCTTTATAGGCCGGTTTGACTGTACTTACATTTACAGTCTCTGTCTGTGTCTGTGACACATACTGCTGGGTTCCATTTGGTGGCCTTTATAGGCCGGTTTGACTGTACTTACATTTACAGTTTCTGTCTGTGTCTGTGACACATACTGCTGGGTTCCCTTTGGTGGCCTTTATAGGCCGGTTTGACTGTACTTACATTTACAGTTTCTGTCTGTGTCTGTGACACATACTGCTGGGTTCCATTTTGGTGGCCTTTATAGGCCGGTTTGACTGTACTTACATTTACAGTTTCTGTCTGTGTCTGTGACACATACTGCTGGATTCCATTTGGTGGCCTTTATAGGCCGGTTTGACTGTACTTACATTTACAGTCTCTGTATGTGTCTGTGACACATACTGCTGGGTTCCCTTTGGTGGCCTTTATAGGCCGGTTTGACTGTACTTACATTTACAGTCTCTGTCTGTGTCTGTGACACATACTGCTGGGTTCCATTTGCATCCTTTATTATTATATTTTTAAAATCTTCGTTTTTCTCTAAAGTCACCAATACCTGTAAATAGGTACGAATTAAAGTGTAAAACAAAGGCTAATATTTATTAAATACCATACTTTAATGTTTAGAGATATACAAATTTATTTTCTAAATTTAGAGCATTTTTACGAGACTTAAAAAATATTACAGTCAAACCTGCTTTAAATGCCAGTCGAATTGTATCCCATTTTTTCTTTATTCATATTATTTGAACACTTATATAAAGGCCAATTTTACTGGTTCCCTTGGGTGGCCTTTATAGACAGGTTTGACTGTAATATTACTACTATTGTCTTTTAGCAAACAAAGGGTTATTTTATTCATATTTTATCAGACCACTGCGGTAGCTCAGTTGGTAGAGTGCTCGCTCCGTAAGTGGGAGGCCGTAGGTTCGAACTCCGGTCGGGTCTGACCGAAGACTTGAAAGTGGGTAGTGACTGTTCTTTCGCCGCCAAGCACTCGGCATTATAAAATGAAAGTAACGGTTCTTACGGATGGGAACTTAAAATAAACGAGGTCCCGTGTAACGATGGGCTTGGCACGCTAAAGAACCCTGCTGTATAATGCCATCAGCGCAACGCACAGGGCAAAATTTCTGCACTTTCGCCTATAGCTGGCGATGTCTCGATAAAAGTGAAATATTCTTGACTGGGACGTTAAACACCATTACTACTACTATTATTCATATTTTATCAAAGAGCTCAAGACAGAACATTAAATACATTGTAAATACAATATCGAAAAAGAATTTCAACTAAATCATTCAAAATGTAGTGTAACTCACATTTATATCCTGGGACATATAGTTGAAAACATTAGCTTGCAATACAAGCTCTTCTCCACGAACAACCGAGTATGGCAAATTTAAACTGATAAAAAATGGTCTAAAAACTTGTAACTGAAATAGAAAAGAAATAAAATTGTAACTGAAATACATATTCTTTGTTCGGGTAACATCAACGTTACCATTAGTACGATGCAAATTATAGGCACAACATCAAAACAATATCAGAAAAACATATTTTGTGACAAAAAATTAATAGAGTTTGAGAAATTAAACATTAAATTTTGAAAGTTTTCGTTTTCTAGTTATGAATTGTTTTCAAATATTTTCAGCCTATTCATTTTCTTTGTCATATTTGCTCATTGAGTATATCGGCCAAAAATACTTCCAATCGCAAAGATGCAGAAGCCGTAAAAACAGTGTGAGCAAAAATATCAATACGATTGTTGTAGCGTACTTCTGTTACCACATACCCCACAAATATGCACAGGACATCATTCATAAGCTTTTTTAAAACAGAAGTTTGTTGGTCTTGGTTGTTTTTATGTCCATGACTTATATTGTCTCAAGGACTATTTTTGTAATGCATAAAGGAAAACTGCAGTTTCATGATATAACAAAAACAAAATTTCTGTCCAAATCACAATCCAAAAGCAAAGTAAAACTTTGAAACAGTCAAATTAGGTTAAACTAACACCAGGTACGTGATGATGGGTGTTTTGTTAGGACAAGTACCATCTGTTTAGCTAGCTAGTGTGAAATCGAAAATGAGATTGAAAATATATCGAAGGTAATTTTGGGTATTTACTAAATAGTATAAAATGTTATAAAAAGTAAACACTCAGAGCTAAACACTTTATTAAAATTAAATTTTAAAGTTTCTATAATTTGAAATACATTTAATTTGCTTTTAAAAAAATTGTCTAGGTATCGTAAACTGTTTCTTTCTAGGTATTACTATTTCATGAACGTATAGTGAACCGATTATAGACCTCTCCCGAGGGAACTGTTCTCTTATAGTGTTGTCTGGAGAAGATTAGTGCCCGAAACAATAGACGAGGTCAATCTCAATATACATCTCCAGACAACACTATAAGAGAACTGTTTCAGAGCGAAAGGTTCATAACAGATTTACTACATCACATGTGTTTGTTTAAATTAACTTTAAATGAACTATTAAATTTATTCAACATCATTGATTTTCAGTTGTTAACAATAAATAAATATATAAATAAATAAAACACATGCATTTCAAAATCAATGTGTTTTGCACATATCTAAAAAACAATTAAGAATAGACCCCTCACGCCATCTGTCGTTGACAACGCATTGGTATGCTTCGTCAAAGACAGAAGATTTCTACATAATCAAAAGCAAAACACCAATCCATGTCCGAATCACAAAAACTTCGGAACTGACAAGTTAGGTTAGACACGTATAGTTCCATTAGGGAGGCGAGACCGGGTGCTCCGGAAGGGTGAGCACCGCCTGTATAGATAGCTAGACCCGCCACAATTCAAAATTGTGTGAAAGAAACGTGGAACTATAAGATCAAATATATCCAGGGCAATCCTGGATACAGAGACATCAAACGTATCGACAATACTGTGATGACGGCCATTAAACTTTTAGGGCCTTGATGAGCGTACGCTTGGCAATATACCTGAGTCAACAATTTATTTGCAAGCAGCCTGCTTTGTTGTACAAAGTCCCCGTAGTGGAAACAAGCTCTACCATAGCGCATTAATTGAGAAACCAATACACCATAATCAGAAATAGCAAGTATATTTCTGCATAGAAAAGGGAAGTTGACAATAGAAAAATTGAAGTTATTATGTTTGTCATAAAGTTTTAAATGTAGCCTTTCGTGGGCGTCATAATTCAGGTATAAGTCTAAATATGAAGTAGACTTGAGGAATCAGTCTATCTTTTATTTCAAGCTCACTAGGATGGATGACATTTACATAGTCTCCAAATTTAGGATTGTTAAGCGACAAAACGTCATCTATATATCTGTGTGGAGTTGAATGATTTGGCGACAGTCTTCTCTCCAGATTTAACAAGGTTCTGCATAAATTCTGCTTCTTAAGAATAAAAAAAACAAATCAGCAAGCAATGGTGAACAGTTTGTACCCATTGGTATACCGATTGTTTGCTGGAAAATTACGTTATCAAACACAACAAAATATATTATCTATCAAAAACCCCAATATTTTGTTGACCGTATTTTCAGTATATTTTTGTTTGGAATCCGTATGATGCATGACAAAATAACCAGAATCCTCGTTCAGCACAAGATATTTATATCTTGGCTTACCGTTTTTGTGAAAGAATGACAAGTGAATGATTTCTTTAAGACGTTCTTTTAACTTAGAATGAGGAATAGTGGTTTATAAATAGTATTAATGTAGTTATCCAATGATTATTCAAGAAAATAACATGTAATGTTCTAAATATCAGTAAAAGCAAGTTATTTAAATTCGTGTTATGAGAGGTAAGTGGCCTCGATTTTCAGATTTCGACTTCGCAAAATCTTATATAATTATTAAGGAGATCATATTCTCGTTAATTATGTGATTGGGAGTTTGAAAATTTGGTTAACTTATGATTTGAAACACACCTGAGCAGAGGAAGATGAGAGTCCGAGTCCAGAAATTTTGTTGACTGCAAATGCACTTGCTACCCAAGAAGTGATTGAATCTGGAGCCTTTGTCGAAAAATGCACATGTCCATCTGGTCTATAAAATATAATTTAATGCATATTTAATCGTTTGCAAAAAAATGTTTTTGTGCGGAGATGGCCAAGTGGTGTTATTGGCTTTCAAGTCAAGGGTTGTATTGGTTCGAACCTCTCTTGAACATGGACATTTTCCAAAATGATTTTCATCTTCTGTCAAAACTAGAACTGTAAAAAGCTCATTACATATCTTTCGGATGAGAATCAAAACCGAGATCTCGTGTATCAGGGCATGCTTAACACAATTTTGTAGAGTTCTAAAAAATATTGGCCTCCTGTGGCCGCTCCGATTGAAACATACTTAGTAAAAGTAAGATTGTTATATATGGTTCATCAACATACATATACCTATTCTTTCTTTTTAAGAGAAAATGTTTTTCTCGTACAATACAGTGATGAATTTTATAAATATTTTTGAGGGCCTTGTTTATTCTCTGTTTGAGATGTCCCTTACTTAGTATTTATGTGTAAGCAGAATGTTTCTTTGTATACAGTTCTAGTCATGAAACCAAGCCCTACCACAGATTAATAAACGTGGAGCAAATAAACCAAAAAGAAAGAGAATCGGGTTTGAAAATAGCCACTTTTTTGTCCAGACCAATTGTATTAGGCAACAGTAAAGGAAATTGACGGATCGCCGGCCACGCCCATTATGTTCCGACATAGGGTCGGCGTTCTGAACAATACTATTCTGAACAATATTAGCTGGACACTATTTTCAGAAACAAACCAACCATGTCCAAATCACAACCCCAAAGCAAAAAATAAAAATTGAAACTGATAATTTAAGTTAAAACGTAAACGTCCACAATGGGAAAAGGCTGGGTTCTGCTTGGAAAATTAAGCACATCCTATGTAGTAGCTAGCTTCACCCGATCGTGTTTAATGGATATTAGAACAAAACAAACAAAATATTATAATATGTCAAATATAGATACAAATTTCTACCACGTGAGACATGGAAATCCCGCGTTTTACCAATGTGACTTTTTTCTGCCTCACCCTAGGGATGAGATTACTTTTCTCATCCAACAATTTCTCAATGCACAATCACTTACACAAGTTTATATGATGACGTCGTGATCATTTTAGATGAGGACGTCAATATTTATTACGTCATTTTCAGAAAGCACCAATGATGGTTAGAAAACTGAACGTTTGATGCAATTTTTTGTTTTTAAATCATTTTTATGGTGCAAATGTGTAAGAAAAAAAATCCTACACCAGTAACAGTGTAAGACAGAGATATCTTATACTCGGAAGAATATTTGCAATGTCCAGAACAGGAAAATATTCATCATCGTTTGAGATATCTTCGTCTCACACTGTTGCCGGTGTAAGATTCTATTATCATTACACTCATATGACGGCAGTTTTTGAGGGCCTTGATAAGCCTAGACTTGCAATAATTAGAGGATAAATTGCCTGAAAAAGACTACATGATACATAGAGAAATTAATAATCGGGATTGAGCAATTTACGTATATCTTTAGGTAAGTTTCCCTTGATTCCCTGAATCATTATCAGCCACTGTAAAAGACAAGGGCTACTACGATCAAGTAAAACCGTCTTTTGAGTAAGTCTATTTTAACATTTTATTATATATATAGAATTAACATACCCAGTTGTTTTGTTTACCCATAGCCATGTTTCTGGAAACTCTGAACGCATTTTTGCTACTTTTTTCAATGGAGCTTGAGGAATAGCAGTCGGTGCAAAATTATAAAACGCTGGCGTCGTTAAAATGTTTGGATACATGCCAGGAGCTGGAGTAAATCCTGGAGCTACAATATGTAAATATTTAAAAAGCAAAAATGACCGTTTGTAAACAATTACTTCAATGTTGTGATGCTTGTAATGAGAAGTCACACATTCTATATTTATAATGCTAAACAGGAGGTGCTTACCCTTCCGGAGCACCCGGCCTCACTTCCCTGGTAAAAGTTCACGTGTCTTACCCTAACTTGTCAGTTCCAAAATTTTTACTTTGCCTCTGGATTGTGATTCGGACATGGATTAGTATGTTTGTTTTTGACTTTTATATTTTCTTATACCAAACCCCTTATCAAAACAATCCCAAAAATAACCTCATGGAAAAAGTCACGCGACGTGGCAGAATAAGACGTAATAAACATAACCATTATCGAAGCGTCAAGGATGTGGGTGGAGTTCCATGTCTGTCATATCAAAAATGATTCGTTAAGTAGGCCGAGCTTCACGTCTGTAAAAGCCAAAACTGTTCTAAAAATAATTTCTCAAACTACCAGCAATAGATAAGCAAGTGATTTTTAAAAATGCTGAAGTTTCTCGTGTCTGTGAAATATCGAAAATATAAGAAATGGTACTTTACTTTTTCTACCTTCAGGTTATGAATAGCATGAAAATTGAAACAAAAAATTAATGAAATACGTATATAATAACATGTTGAATGCTACATTTATAGACATTTGCTTAAGTTTGTTGAACTCTACCATGTGTAATGTGAATGCTGGCGTCTCTGTACGAAGGCTACAACTGTAGAGGAATATGACGTTTATACCATTACTTTAATTCTGTGGATCAATGTTATAATGATTATACATATGTTGAATTTATACATGGGTACTCAATTGGATATACAGGAGGCGCTTACTCTTTCGGAGCACCCGGTCTCACTTTTCTGGTGGCAGTTCACGTGTCTAACCTAACTTGTCAGTTCTAAAATTTTTACTCTGCTTCTGGATTGTGATTCGAACATGGATTAGTATGTTTGTTTTTGATATATAAATTGTATAGACAAACATCACAATGAATAAGTATATATAGACAACGAAATAATAATGCGCAATGGAATGTTTTAATGCCCATATTCATCAAAATCAAACATACCAATCCATATCCAAATCACAATCCCAACCCAAAGTTAAAACTATAAAAGCTGCAAATTAAGTTGAACATGTGAACTTCCACCAGGGAAGTGAGGTCGGTTACTCCGGAATGGCAATTAGCTACATTTGATTTATTGCCCTATGTTTGGTTTACATTTACATCCGATTAAAATCCAGCAATAAATGTGGAACATACAGAGAGGTGCAAGAAGTATTCGGACAATTTGTAAAATCATTCGTTGTTTTATATAAAACTATATTTTTTCTAAAAAAATATTTCTTGATCAATTTGCATAAATTCTTCCCTGTTAAACCCAACCATAGTTGTGGAACGCACAGAGAGGTGCAAAAAGTATTCGGACAATTTATGAAACCATTCTTTGGTATATATTAAACTATAAAAAATTTTAAAAAATCTTAAAAAAAATATTTCTTGATCAATTTGCATGAATTCTTCCCTATTAAATCCATCCATAGATGTGGAACGCACAGAGACGTGCAAAAAGTATTCGGGCAATTTATGAAACCATTCTTTGATTTATATGAAACTATATTGTTTATTTTTAAATATAAACAAAATTATTTCTTGATCAATTAGCATGAATTCTTCACTGTTATATGTAAAATTTGATCACAACAATACATGTAGTAGTATTGAATAAGAATAATACTGAATACACTTGATACTCTTCGTAGGTAGTTTATTGAATGTTTAGACGAATGGTTAGAAAATACTTTCTCTCTGTCGATAAACCATTTTTATATATTGTCGATGTGATAGAGAAGTCAAATTAAGGATAGAAAAAATTGTAACAGCATCAAAATTGTAAGACTTCAAAGGGGAATTATATATTGATAAAAAATATCACAAATTTTTACGGCACCTGCATTTAGAAAATTTGTAACACTATTTAGATAAATGATTATTTGAAATAACAATGGATAAACGGTAACACTAAAGCTAACAAAGACGTTACTGGATTGTGATTCAGACATGGATTAGTATGTTTGTTTTTTTATTATTGTTTATTAAATTAAAACTGGCATAATATGTAATTTAAACCCTGAGCCGATATCTCTGCTGGTGGCTGGTGCCCCGAGGATATCACTAACTCAGTAGGCAATAATTTCGTATTATTGTCAGAAATATACTACAATTGTCTAAATTTCCTGCAAGTTAAAATTTGAAATTTCTCTAACACTAAAAATACTCTTTCATGCAAAGTATTTCCTTAGCTTAATTTTGTAAAATATATTTTGGTCCTTTGGGTAGCTTTTCAACATCTTCATAATAATTTTGGTTTCATAATTTTAGTCCAAGCACTACTTTAAGAAATTGTATTCCGAAACTGTTGTCTTGTGCTGTAAAGTTAAAACAGGTACCGTTAGAAATGCGTATACACTATTATCAAGAAATAACCAGTTTAGTTTATCATTTCAAATGATATACGATATCGTTTTTAAGATAAATCAGATTAAGAAGATATCCTCAAAAATGAAACCACTATGGTAGCTCAGATAGTAAAGTGTTTGCTTCGTATATCAAGTCATTATTTCGAACCCCGTTCGGGGTCCTTCAAAAAAAGGCTCCAAACCAATTCCCAATGTCACAGCAGGCATGTCTTAATCACAGTCCGGAGGCAAAGTTAAAACTGTTAACAAATTAATTTAAACACGCGAATTTCCATCGGGGAATTGAGGATGGTGCTCTGGATGGCAAGTACCTACTGTTTAATTACGCTCACCCCGTATGAAATTAAACTTAAAAAAAAATTTAAAAAGATACATTAAAACAAAAGACCCAATAGAGCCTTATCGCTCACCTGGTACGCATCAGCCGAAATCAAAGTCATTTTCTGTAGTGGATGTCTTCTGATTCTATACATACAATTTGATGATGACAACTCCTTTTGTTAATCAAAAATCACTAATAGCAATTCCCATGTAAGGTCATTGTGACCTTTAATGAATTAGTTAAAGTCTGTCCCGAGCCATTAGGCCCATCAGGCCGGAGCTTATCCCGGTTTCCGTGGCGTTAAGCGACTGAGAGTACAAGACTTTCCCCTGAATGGGACGCCGTTCCATCGCAGGGTTAACTCCCAGCATTTTGCTGGTACTCATTTATTTTTCAGCTGAGTGAACTGGAACAACGTGAAATTAAGTGTCTTGCTCAAGGACACAACACATCGCCCGGTCCAAGAATCGAACCCACGACCTTCGGATCATGAGTCCAACGCCTTAACCACTAGGCCACGCGCTTCCATACCTTTAATGAATACCAAGGTCAAATTTATTCACAAACTTTGTAGAACTCAACATGCTGATTCTTCATATGAAGGTTGATTATTATACACTTTTGGTTCATGCGAAAAATTCAATTAAGCATTTTAATGTAGAAGACTTAAGATAAATATCTTTGCAACTTTTTAAGAACTCAACACGCATTTCATGTATGAAGTTTGATGAATATATTCCTTTTAGGTCATGACAAAATGTCATTTTAAGCATTTTTTTGCACAAAAGGTCACTGTGACAGGCAAAGTTTAAATCTATTCAAAACTTTGTAGAATTCAAGGCAGTGCTTATGTCAAATCAGTTTAGTCATTCTAGGTCTTTCGGTTCAGAATAAGAAGTCATTTTGGTGATTTTACACTCACTTTAAGTCACATTTTCAGCCATTGTGACCTTGAACGAAGGCCAAGGCAAACTTTCAGCGGTATTGCTAGTGGAGTAGTCCAGCCAAGTTTCATCAAAATTACTTAAGGCGGTTCAGGAGAAGTCGTTTTATATCAAAATATATAACCCCTAAAATAAAGCGAAATCAAAAGGAGTTTCTATAAATATTTTTGCCAATGTGGGGTAACCAGAATGCCTGTAACCGGTATAACTACACCGCTGGAACTAATAAAGATTTAAAAATGTGTTTCTCAGACTAATGTTTCCGTGTCTGTATCTATACGTACCTGGAGTTGGCATAACCATGTGAGCTAAGTAATAAAATAATAAAAACGATATTGTAATAGTGACTGCATTTATATACATTACATATTATACCAGTTTTAATTTTACAGCACTAGACGGCCGTTTCGAAATACAATTCCTCATCAGTAGTGCTTGGATCAAAATTATAAAACCAAAATAATTAAATATTGATAAAAAATACCACAACTTTTTCACGTTTTAGAGGTACCTGCATTCTAAACATTTGTAACATTTATTTACATAAATCATACTTTGACATAAAAATTAATTGACAGTAACGGTAAAGCTAACAGATAATAATGCCCTGTGTCACAGCAACGTGAAACGTTAAAGAGCCCTCTTGGCACATTGCTATGTGCACACTACAAAGGTCAACATATCTATAACTTCATCTATAGCTGGTACAGTTTTGATATAAGTGAAAAATTCTTAACCGGGACGTAACACTTTATTTATTCATCAACTAAACAATTTTCAAAATGTATACTGTAGTAACATATTACCCTGAATTCCAGCAAGAGAACCAGAACTAGAACCAGAACCAAAAGCTGCTCCTGGACATACACATCCAGCCTGTCGTGCTAACAACTGCCTGTAGTGATTCAAACGAGTACTGGATCGTTTATATGGATAGGATTCATACGCTGTAAGTTAAAATTAAAGGTTACTTTAGAAAAAAAACTGCAAAAACTAGTTTAATTATTTATAAGTACAGTGCAAAGGTACCTCTATATAAGGTCGCCTGCTTTAAAAGGCTAGTACAATGTTCTTTTTTCAAGTTATACTTGTATATTAAAGTAATTTTAGACGGCTTTTATAAAGATTGTAGTGTTGGGAATAATATTTAAATTAATATATGTTTTGTTTTTTAAAAAAAAACAGCAGAAAAATAGCCAAACAATACAAAAAAGAAAACCATAAAAAAGAACCATCGATTAGAAATTCCCTATTTCAGTCTGTCACTGGAGTAAATGTCCAGCCGTATTAATATGTTATTACTTGAGGCCCCCAAAATGTAACCACCCCTCCTAATCTACAACCATAAATTTGTGCAATTAAAATAAAAAAATACATCTTATCCCTATCTATCTATCTATCTATCTACCCGTTAGTCCACAAGATAAAATACAAATCCATGATAAACATCTAAACTATACAATCAAAGACAATTACACTGGCTATAATGTGGACGAACACTGGATAAAATGTCTTTAAGTATGTCTTGGAAATAAGGATTTATTTTTCTAGAATCTGTTTACAGTCAAACCTGTCTATAAATACAAAGTTTATGGAGAGAAACTTAACCTTTATGAGAAAATGACCCTTGTATACAGGTTCAAGTAATATGAACAATAGCCATTAAAATAAAATTTTAATGGGCTTTAAAAGCAGGTGACCCTTATGTAGAGGTGATCTTTAAGGTACGTTTAACTATATGCATGGATTACTGCTTGTAATACAAAGACATTGTAGAATGCTCTAACTTTACCACTGATACCAATTTTGCATTAAAGTCAGTGCTCAGTAGAACTGAGAAAGTTTCTAGTCATTTGTCATAATTTTGAGGTAGTCTAATTTTGATTTTGCTTTCTTTCTTTTGTTTATTGTGTTCTTATTTTGTTCATTACGGGAACTTTATACAAAAAAGCAAGCTGCTTACAAAAGATTATTGACCCAGGGATATTGCAAGCCAGTGCTTATCGGAAAATTTAAAATGTTTTATGGCCTTCTTAAAAATTCTCGAAAAGTTTGGTGTCTCTATCCAGGATTACCATAGATATATGTGACGTCCTATTAGTTCAATAGTCCTTTCGCTCTCTTTTTGGGTGCATACATGGCGAGTGTCACTAGCTAAAATGACAATGCTTACTTTTTCGAGCGCACCCGGCCATACTTCACTTCCTTAGTTTTATGGCCGTCATTATAATATCGTTGATAAGTATCATGTCTCTGTATCCAAAATTACCCTGGTTATATTTGACGTCTCATAGTTCCATGTTCTTTTAATTCATATATTCTAATTACACGTGTGGCTGGTGTAGGTAGCTAAACAGGAGATGCTTTCCCTTCCCAAACACTCGACTTCACTTCCCTGGTAGAAGTTCACATGTATAACCTAATTTGTCAGTTTTTACTTTGCCTTGGGATTGTGATTTAGTAATGTATCATCATGTTTGATTTTATCTTGATTGCATTACAAGTAGCCAAGTACATGTTTTAGTAAACACAACGTTCTGTATTATTCTTATGCAAGTCTGGTCTATAAAACATTGTTCAGAATGTTTAACTGATATTGATTTATTACCCGAGTGACGTTTGTAGGAGGCGTGGTCATAGGCGGATGCATCAGTGAGTACCAATGTTCCAGATTCCTAAAATATACAAAAATGAAAAATAAGTTTTGTCTTTTTTCTATGTGCAGTATATGTGTTCATACGGAGAAAAACTCCTTACCTATAAAATAAAAACGTTTTCGGCAAAATTAGCTGAAACAGTTATATGGTTATTGCATAACCCTAGAATCTTTCGTAATGTTTCCTCGTTAGATTCCCTTAGAATTCCACTAAATTCATTAAAAAGTGATGTGTGATTTACATTTATTATTTCTAAAGAATTACCTAATATACCGTTGGCAAAATGTTTTGATATATAACATATGTGCTATGTTTCGAAATTTAATATGATATGGAGACTATGCATTTGACATCAATTACAATACAAATTCTAAAATTCTGTATCGTATTTGAACTTTAACCTCAATTATGACACCCAAAGGCTACATTTTAAGCTATATCACAAACATGATTTCAATTTTCTATTATAAAATTTCCTGCTCTGTGCAGAAATATACATGCTAGAAATATGCTATAATAGAGTTGTACAACAACGGAAGCTTTTTACAATAAATTGCTAACTCGGGGATATTGCAAGTATGGGCATATGAAGGACCTTACACGATTTCGTTGAATGTATGAAGTCTCTGTATCCAAAATCATCTTTGATATTTTTTACACATCATATATATGTGTACCTAGCATTCTCGATTTCGATTTTACAAGTGGCAGATGCAGTTACCTAGGTAGCAATTACCCTTCCGAAGCACTCGGGTTCATTTTACTCATGTGTTTAACTAATTTTGCCTGTTTTCAAAGTTTTTTGTTATGCTTTTTTGGTTGTGGTTTTTAGATCCGGCTGGTATAGTTGTGATTGAATTGGATAATCAAGTTTTATATCACCTTTTACTTTCATTTTTGGATTGTAATTTAAACATGGATCAGTTTATGATCTATTATCGCCGTAAGTCCCTTGTACTGTGTTTATCTTTATATTATTCATTGTACGTGTGGAGCGACAAATTTTGAAAAACAATAAGGATGAATAAGATCTAGAAACACAATTTGCCTTTAGAAAAAAACATAATGTTAAAAAATAAAAAACATGAACTTTTTATGAAATACTAATTGAAATTTATGGAACTTTTTTACTAAATCAATAACTTCCTCTCTTAAACTTAGTATGTCTTAGTTTATACACAACTTTTCATGTAGTATTTAAGTTTTTGTAATTAAGTAATTCAAGTACTCGTTTTAGTTACTAGATAAAGTTTGGTGATTGTAATTGTATTTTTATGGATTTATGTCACAAAATAATTAAATAAAAAAGATCTAGAAATACTTAATCTTATTTACCATAAACATAATGCGCTAGTCCCGTTAAAAAGTCTGAGCCGAGCCATTAGGCCCATCAGGCCGGAGCTTATCCCGGTTTCCGTGGCGTTAAGCGACTGAGAGTACAAGACTCTCCCCTGAAATGGACGCCGGTCCATCGCAGGGTTAACCCCCAGCATTTTGCTGGTACTCATTTATTTTTCAGCTGAGTGAACTGGAACAACGTGAAATTAAGTGTCTTGCTCAAGGACACAACACATCGCCCGGTCCAGTGATCGAACCCACGACCTAGCTAGTCCCGTAGTTGAGATTAATTCGATTACTTTGTACAATACCCAAGTCTTCTCTTATTAGAAAAACCAAAAACGATTTTTTTCTTTTTACAAATTGTGGATTTTTGAAATTAAAAAAGATTGTTAAAGGTGAATTATTTGACCGGCAAAAGACAAAAAAATCAAATAATCACACCTCGCTTCTTTTTGGAAGTTCGCATATTTTACTTAATTGCACAGTTTTCAATGTTTTAAAAATTTTCTTTCTTTTTTAGGATTTGGACATGAATTTATTGGTTTTTGTTTGATTTTCCAGATTATTACCATGACTTTTCAATATTCAAGTATCACGCGTATGATTTCTATAAACTTGAATTTAGTTTCTTAATAACGTTAAACGTCCCAGACAAGAAGTCAAAAATATTTTACTTATATCGAGACGTCGCCAGCTATAGGTGAGGTGCAGAACTTTTGCCTGTGCGTTGTGCTGATTGCATTATACAGTTGGATTCTTTATTGTGTCATGATTACCGTGACACGGGATCTTGCTTTTTTTTAAGTTCCAATCTGAAAGAATAGCGACTATCATTTCGTAATGCCGAGTGATTGAAGAAAGATCAGGTACTACCAACTTGGGTCAGACTGGGCCATAACCTCTCACTTACGGAGCGAGCATTCTACCAACTGAACAACCTCAATGGTTAATATTGTATGTAGACACAATATTCAAAATAAACAGCAACCCTTTTGAACGCAGTATACTGCATATTGCTATATTTTCACGGTGTCAAACTTCAACGATGACTATTCTATTCGCGGTGTCATATTTTCTCGGTTTTTCTGATTAAAGTTAAGCGACTCTATCAAGATTAATTGGCTGGTAATACCCATGTATTTTCGCGGCGGTTTTATTTTCGCGGGATACACTGAACCGCGAATATAGCGAAAATAAAAGCAGAGCGAAATATAAGCATTATACAGTAACTTTACTTACGTCAAATCTATATCCTGGGTATAGCTTATCGTGTGTCATTGAATTGCCATATTGGTGATTTTGTGGATGATAAAAATATAAGTATGATGCTGCTGATGGAGTATAGCCACTTAGTTCATTTATCACCTGTAAATGTAAAAAAATAAAACAATAGATGGCAACATGAATTTAACATGATCGTTTGAATGATAAAAATACAGACAGGATGCTGATGTTTGGATTATGACTACTGTAGGAATCACTCTGTTTGTGACAGTGAAATACTCTTTATGTCCATAGAAAATCAAATAAAATTGAATAAAGATTGATATTATTCACTTACTTGTACCTAGTCGTAACAGGAAATCTGTATGCGCATCCGCGATTGTCATAGTATGTCTGTAGAAAGGAAAACGTTGGCGTTATGGGGATTTTACATGGCGAAAATGGCAAAGTTTACACCGGAAGTGATGTCCTTGGTGACGTTTACGTCATATGCGCAACAGAATCAGCCATTTGCCTGGTTTTTCAACATGTTAAATCCCCATAGCGTCAACGTTTTACCCTGTGCAGAATCGCGGATGCGCATACAGATTTCCTGTTACGCCTAGGTACAAGTAAGTGAGAAATATCAATTTTCATTCAAATTTATTTGATTTTCTACGGATATGAAGAGTATTTTACTGTCACAGACGGAGTGGTTCCTACAGTAATAGAATTTGAGATATCAAGTCGAATGAATAAGAAGTGTACTGGAGTAATGACAGTATAAGCAACAGTCATGACTCTCACATATATCAAGACTGTCAGTTCAGAGTTGATGGAGGAAGTCGGAGTATCGGGAAAACCGCCGACTTTCAGGAAGCAATCTGACACTTCCTCACACTAGGATGTACCTTGTTTGTGAGAAACACTGTGATTGTTCTGGGGCGCTTAAGACCATTATAGAAAAATGGAGGATCAAGGATTCAGATAAGATATAGCTAAAAAGGAGGTGCGCACCCGGCCTCACTTCCCTTGTGGACGTTCACGTGTCTAACCTAATTTTTCAGTTCCAAAGTTTTTATTTTGCTTCTGGATTGTGATTTGGACATGGATTAGTATGTTTGTTTTTGATATAGACACGTAGATCACAAAAAAGGTTTGGTCCAAGCACCACTGATGTGGAACGGTATTCTGAAACATTCATCTAGTGCTCTAAAAATCTGTAATTACATGCAAAAGTCTGTATTCAAATGATAATATGGATTTTAAAAATACAGATGTGATGTTGTTGTACTTTAATATAACAAATATCTTTTATAAAGGCGCATCTGTTATCAATATTGTTTCCAAAAAAAAAAACACTTTTATGATTGCTTGGTAATTTTGCGATAGTAATCCGATGTAACTCCCAATGGTAAAAATTTGGATTAAAGTAGCTACAATAGTCACTTCTGCAGGTTTCGTATGATAAAAAATTTAAATACTATATTTCCTTTCACTAAATTTAATAATTCGGGTATACTTTTCAAATGAAAGTATTGAAAAATGAACTTAAGTATTAAATTACATTTTCTACCAGTTTTAATTTGACAACACTAGACGGTCGTTTCGGAATACAAATTCTTATCAGTATTGCTCGGACCAAAATTATGAAACCAAAATTGCTTTCAAGATGTTGAAAAGATACCCAAAGGACCAAAATATATTTTACCAAATTTAGCTAAGGAAATACTTGAGAGAGATTATATTAGTTTTGAAGATTTTCAAATTTTAACTAGCAGCAAATTTAGACAATAGTATATATGTCTGACAATAATACAAAATTATTGCCTACTGAGTTTCTGATATTCTCGGTGCAACAGTCAGTGGTTTAAATTACATATTACACCAGTTTTAATTTTACAGCACCTGATGGCCGTTTTGGAATACAAACAATTCTAAATATCAATTGTTATGTTTGTTTTTATTGCAACGGACGAGAAGGAAACACAAAATTTACCTCACTTTCCGATAAATCGTTGCCTGTACCTAGAAGCATAACACTTTGGTCCACGGCTAACACATTCACCATAGAGTTCGGATCAGCTGTTACGTCTAAGTCAATTCCGTCTCCAGGTTGAGCGGTAGTTGCGTTAAAATTGAGAGAAACCTAAAATGAAACAACGAAATTTGCACCTATGAAACATGACTGAAGAATATGCAAAGAAAAACGATAAAAGCAAGACAAGATAAATATAGTACGTTTATAAACATATCAAATTCATTATAGAAATCCGGATTTAATACAGTGATACCGAATACAATAAATCAATGATATTGTTATGAAAACAAACTTGTACAATTTATAAAACGTCATTTTATGGATAAATTTCAGAGTATTTCAGAAAATAAATCTCTATAGTCAATCTTCATTTTAAAAAAGCATTATTCTTTTGAGAATGAAACTTGTTTTTTTCTATAAGGATAGCGCAATGCAATTATATTGGTGTAAACATCAGATAGATGGCGCCCTTATATAAAATGGTAAACAGATCAAAGAGAAAGTTTTAAGTTATCTAAACTCATTTTTCCATAGACATATAGGTGGTCCATGGAAACAAAACGATGTTTTTTGTTTCCAATTACAAATTTATGTATATTTTCTCAAAATAACAAATAATGTCATTATATTACTGGTTCACAATTTAAAACTAAATCCTTGTTTTTTATAAATATCAAATAAAATGAGTCATTTGGAGTAGAAATTTGTCATCTTATGTTGGACAAAAGCCAAAATGATTAATTTTATTTTCATTAGTACTGAAATAATCCAGAGCAAAATGTAAACAATAATAATTTCCCGAAACCTATTATTTATCAAAACATTGCACGTCAATGTAAATTACATTAATTTTATAAACGTTTCCAGATTAAACAAGACCCAAACGGGATCCAAACTCGGACATTTTTACCACAAGTTCTTATTTCTTATATTAAGTAAATAAATAAAGACTAATTTTTCAATAAATGAATTGAAAATCGCTTATATTTGACAAAAATTAGATAAAAGTTTTTTTTCAATTTGGGAAAAGCTCATAGGCGTTATGGATTGCACAAACTTTGAACTTTTTTCCGTTTGCTCGTAAAATGAAAAAAATTCAAGTGCAATATTTATATTAAAGATTCATCAATGCCAACAAAATAGAAGGCACGTATCATTGATGTGTGTGAAAAACTAGGTAAAATTTTATTCAATTTTGGAAAAACTCATAGGCGTTATAAATTACACAAACTATGCACCACTGAGGTGCGACGAAAGGATTGACTAACGGGGTCGAGTGATAACTAGACCTACTTTCGCCTCTGTCGACACAGATACTAATTACTAAATGCCCCTAACAAGTTTCTTTTCTTGATTCATAAACTTTTTAAAAAGGATATTTATAATCAAAAACAAACATACTAATTCATATCCGAATCACAATCCAGAAGCAAAGTGAAAACTTTGGAACTAACAAGTAAGGTTATACTCGTAAACTTCCACCAGGGAGGTGAGGCCGGGTGCGTTAGAAGGGTAAGCACCTCCTGTTTAGCTAGCTACACCCGTCACGTGTGTTACTACATAAAGTATCATTCAAAAAAAAGAATAAATACTTACATTTTTTTATTTTAAAAACCAACAAAATGTATGTTGCAAATTTGCTCGTATTCGTGGCGACATAAATGTATAATTCATTCAGATTTTTTTTGCGTTATTTAAGAGGAAAACAATCAAGGTAGACCTTAACAGGAAATACAATGAGAATGGGCTTTAGGACATCAAATATCGGTTCTATTATCAAGGGGGCAATGTCATCGAATGGCATGAATACCATACATTATGTATTGCGTCATGTACCACTATACTAATTATAATTCACCGTTCTTCTGTAACTTTATCTAGTATTACCTTGTTTTGAAGTGTCCCATCAACGCTGATTGTAGCACTATCTGCAAATATTTGTCCGCTTTGTTCTTCTAAATAGTACAAAATAACTTTGGAAATCGGAGCCATGTTTGGAGTGATTTCTATATCAAAATAGGCGGTCAAATTGTTTTGCAAATTAATATATCCCGTTTTTACTGCATTGCCTCTAGATAGCACCTGAAATGACAAAATTTTAGCCCCAAGAATTAAAAAACAGTTAAATAGAAAAAAAGAAAGTTATAAGTGTAATTACATTCTTAATCTATTTTCATTTTTATATAATAAATGTTACACAAATTCGTAAATTTGAGAGTGTTATTAATTCATTTTACTTTGAGAATGTAAAGAACATTATATCAAGTAGTAAAGCTATAGTTTGTTAAATTTTAGAAGTCGTTCTATTTATCCAATCGCAAAAATGTTAAGTAAAAGCAATATTGAAATTAATTTCTTTTGTATGTAAATATTATTAAACTTGTTTGCATTTTACATCACTAGACGACCGTTTCGGAATTAATTCCTCATCAATAGTAGTGTTCGATGTTTAAATAAGAACAATAAAAGGACAAAATCGACTTATCCAAAATCTCATACTGCAATAGTTTCAACGATAAAGCCTAGCTTAGTTTTTTGGTATTTTTTTCAAGAATTTTAAAATTTAGGAAGCAGATAATATTGACTAACCATGTTTAACTGAAAATGCAATGTGTTGCCTCCTATGATATCTTGTGGAATGCTTTGTCCACCAGCAGAGATAGGTGGTGGTAATTATTACAAAAACTTTTTCAATTTAGCAGCAATAGACAACTGTTTCGGGATAACATTTCTCATCAGTAGTGCTTTGACCAAAATTGTGCAAAATCAAATATTAATGTCGAAAAGAAATTTATTTTATAAAATCTATGTTACAATTTGAATCATAAAGTTATTTCTATCTTCAATAGTAACAAATTGCTTGAAAAAAAATCTGTTTTAGGTTAGCTTAATCATTAGATAACTTGATAAATTCTAATTTTGATAGAACATTTTAAACAAATATGTAATTTTATATATCTTATATATAAGTTGCTCATAGGCAAGGTTTGGTTCTATGGTATCGTTGACTTACTTGATAAAAAGTACCAGTTAGTGGTCTAGTTGTTTTTAATCGGAAGCTCGCTTTTCCTCCAGCCTGAATAAATAAAAATAAATTCGAATCATTAAAACAATTGACGGATCGCCAGCCACGCCCACAATGTTCCGACAAAGGCCGCCATAGTGGTACCAAAGCAGAGTCACGACAACTAATGACGCACTAGTGTCAGTGATGTCATTAAATGGTTAAGGCCGAGTTTTCATTCTTTTTGCTTGTAATTCAAGCATACTAGGCCTTTGTCGGAACATTGTGGGCGTGGTCACCGATACGTTAATTAACAATACAAGAAAGATTAATACATAAGAACACTTGCTGAAGTCATCGCTCAAATAGAAGAGCTAAGAAAGCTTTATATGTATAGATATTGACATGTTATCTGAGCGTCAGTAAGATCCATATATTCAGATGATAACGTGTCATTAGAACTTCAGAAAGCTAAGTATGATATGTTTAAATGTTGACACGTCGCCAGAGCTCCAGAAAGTTAAATATTTTTAGATGGTGACGAGTCATTAGATCTTCAGAAAGTTTCATATGTTTAGCTGTTGACACGTCGTCAGGGCTTCAAAAAGCTTCATATGTTTGACTATTGACGTCGCCATAGCTTCAGAAACCTTCATATTTTCATATGATGACGAGTCATTAGACCTCCAGAGAGTTTTATATGTATAGATGTTGACACGCCGTCAGAACTCCAGAAAGTTTCAAATGTTTAGATGTTGACACGATGCTAGAGCTCTAGAAAGTTTTATAGGTTTAGATGTTGACACACCACCAGAGTTCCAAAAAGTTTCATATATTTGAATGTCAACACGTCACTAGAACTCCAAAAAGTCCCATATGTTTAAATGTTGATACGTCCTCAGAACTTCAGAAAGTTAAAGTTGTTAAAATGTTGACACGTCGTTAGAACTCCAGAATCTCATGTGTCCGCCTTGCAATCCAAAACCTGAAAACTGGCATTTAAGTTTAAGATCGGATACACCGGAATGGTAAGTATATTTTGTCCCGCTACCTACATTCGACACATGTTCAACTTGGTGATTTCGTTTATGTGTTTTAGATGGTAAGGGCCCTCCTATATAACTGTAACCACTCCAATGGATACTATTTGCCATATAATTGAGTAACCGTCCAAAATTAAAGGTTAAAAATTGTGTGGTAACGACTGTTTTGATATTTACTTGTATGTTTCAGTTGCATCGCCAATTACATGTTTCAAACTTCAAATTCCTTTCATTTATACGTTTCCGCTCGATTGATATGGCTTGTTCTTGTGAATTATTGGACATTTTGGTTGTTGCAGCCCATTTTAATATTGCATTCCATGAGATAAACATTTAAGTTAGGGTGCAAATGTGCCTTCGGACAAGTCGTAACATCTACACATTCATTTTCCGGCATTAAAATAAAGGAACAGAATATGTAGCAGCCAACACATAACACAAGACAAGATAAACACTCTATTTTAAGAGATTTTGCATTGCCTACAAAAAAAGAAAAATATCTGAGTTATAGGTATGTTAAGATACTTACAATATGCCTTGAAGATAATAAGTTCAGTTGTGAATGAATGTATGAATCTATAAGGGGTGTCACATACATATATTTTTCCATAGCTCCGTATTTAGCCTGCAATTGAAAAAATGAAAATATAAATAAAATTAAATCGGGATGACCTTTGAAATACAAGTGATTATTGTTTCATCTAATCTAACCCTGGAAATACTATAAAACATAGGTAAATACAAAAAGATTGTCAAGTACACACTTATGCCGAGAATATACTAATAAAAATTATATGAAATAGTTCAATTGTATCCAATTGTTGCTGTCTTAGAAATTAAAGGGTTTTGACACGATTTTGAAAAACTTAATTAAATGTACATATTTATAGAGCACTGATGTGATGGTTGCAAATATCTGATAATTCTATAACCATGCTAACAAACTTTCACATCAGACTGCGATTTCATTGATATTCCATAATTATATACGACTGTCTTTCCTAATTATCTTTTAGCGGGGTATAATGTAAGCGATTTTTGCGGTGATACAATAGCAATAAATTTATCCATCGCAAATTTAAATTCAAAACAAGGCGATTAATGGAAATAACGTAAATTCAAATATACGTAAATTAACGTAAATTCAAATATACGTAAATTTTATTTATTTTAATACCCACTATTAGTTTCACTTGAGTGGCATTCTTCGGTAATTCCAAATCTATATTTAGTAATCCAGTTGGTGGCACTGTGTAACTTTTGTCAAAGAATGTTACAACTTTTACCCCTGGCCAATCACTGGTTAACCCGTGAGAATATTTTGTATAAACAGTGAACTGAAGGGGTTGAAGGTGCCCCATCGGTGGTCTTCCATCTGCTTCCGCAAGTTGTACCTAAAGATATTATAAGGAAACAATAAAATGATTGAAATTGAAGAATTTAACAAGTTAAATGTTATTTATTTCAAATCGATCAATTTATTCATCTATCATCTAGACTAAAAGCCTAATTTTTTATTAAGAAAACATTGAACATTGAACAAAAAAATCGTTTATAATGAATACAATCAAACCTGTCTATAAAGATCACCCAAGGGAACCAGTAAAAGTGGCCTTTATGGGCAGGTGACCTTTATATACAGGTTGAAATAATATGAATATAGAACAATTGGGATACAATTCTATTGGCCTTTATAAGCAAGTGACCCTTATATAGAGGTGGCCTTTAAGGCATATCATGTAGATTACAGTTCACATCGCGATAAGTAAACAAATATTAAATTCATTGAGCCTTTTGATTGAAAAGCTTTCAATATATTTCAAAAATCATATCCAGGTGACTTTGTTATGTTTACTTTAATCCACGTCAATAAACGAAACTTATAATATTTTATCGAAACTGTAAAATATCAAACTAACATTATAACACTAAATTCAATCATATAACCAATGCTGATGTACAGTCTAAACCTGTCTATAAAAACCACCCAATGGAACCGATAAACGTGGCCTTTATGGGCAGGTGGTCTTTATAAACAAGTTCAAGGAATATAAAGAATAATCTGGATACAATTCTATTGTTCTTTATAAGCAGGTGTTATATAGAGGTGACCTTCTGTATTTGGAACCATTACGGAACCTTCATTGGTAAAACGTTGGCTTAGTATGGGGGAGGTCGTGAGTTTAAACCCCAGACGGAATCTGACCAAGGATTGAAAATTGCTTGTTTCTTTCGCTAAGCACTCAACATGTTGTAATGAAAGTCAAGGGGTCCTTCAGAAGTGATCACAACCTATGACCTGCATCATGCCATGCATAACACATTTAATAGCCCTCCCTGCACATTGTTCTAAGCGAACTGCACTTAATAGCTGATGTCATCTCGATATAAGTGAAATATTATTGACAGGAACGTAAAACCGAATTCCTCAAAATATTTTTGATTGACGTAAAACCCAAATTCTTTCAATCAATCAATCAATCAATGAACGATTAGTTTTCAAGTTTAGTATTAAAAAGCTGCACATAAGTTTCTAATAAGCAGATTAAAAACAGAACACCATCTTAAGATTTCTTATTTCAAAAATGAATTGTGTTCCGGTATGGAGACAAAAAAATTATGGTATAAATATACATGTACATAACAAAAAATAATGGCATTCGCAATAAAAACATTGCAGTTTGCAACTAATTTTTACACCTACAACTTTTAGCATTATCTATTACGAGGGTTTTCCAATGTACAACTTTTAGCATTATCTATTACGAGGGTTTTCCAATTTACAACTTTTAGCATTATCTATTACGAGGGTTTTCCAATTTACAAAATTTACAACTTTTAGCATTATCTATTACGAGGGTTTTCCAACTTACAACTTTTAGCATTATCTATTACGAGGGTTTTCCAATTTACAACTTTTAGCATTATCTATTACGAGGGTTTTCCAATTTACAACTTTTAGCATTATCTATTACGAGGGTTTTCCAATTTAAAAAAATTACAACTTTTAGCATTATCTATTACGAGGGTTTTCCAATTTACAACTTTTAGCATTATCTATTACGAGGGTTTTCCAATTTACAAAATTTACAACTTTTAGCATTATCTATTACGAGGGTTTTCCAATTTACAACTTTTAGCATTATCTATTACGAGGGTTTTCCAATTTACAACTTTTAGCATTATCTATTACGAGTGATTTCCAATTTACAACTTTTAGCATTATCTATTACGAGGGTTTTCCAATTTACAACTTTTAGCATTATCTATTACGAGGGTTTTCCAATTTACAACTTTTAGCATTATCTATTACGAGGGTTTTCCAATTTACAACTTTTAGCATTATCTATTACGAGGGTTCTCCAATTTACAACTTTTAGCATTATCTATTACGAGGGTTCTCCAATTTACAACTTTTAGCATTATCTATTACGAGGGTTTTCCTATTTACATTAGCTTTTTTTAATTTTCATTTCAGATGAACAAACTCGTTTTTAATTCGCATAAATCAAAATATATGTCAAAAAGTGCTAAGAATAAAACTGACCTGAGCAGTATAAGTCAATCCGGGGAAAAAGCTTGTTTTGGCAGTAGAAGAAAACTCTAAATTCAGTGATGATTTTCTCATTTCGACACTTGAAGAATCATTCATTGTCATATTGTTTAACTTTTCAGTAACAACTGCCGTGACTATCAGGTGTTTTCCGACAACCTCGTCACCTATAAGAGTGTAAGATGATGTCATTTCTTGTAGCTTGTCCAAAGGAATAGTAAATTTGGCTTCTCCGTGAATCTGCAATATATAATCATGTTAAATGGTGAGGCGCATAACATCAATTTCATATTTTTGAAAAATTAAAAAACAGTGTGAAACAAACTTACTATATAATAATAATAATAATAAAAGGGTAATTATTTTTTTCATTTGGCCCAGCTTCATTTACCTATTGATGTCCCATCATCATGTACATATTTGAAAGCAAGCAGTAACAATACTAATAATAATGTACCACTGCGGTAGCTGAGTTGGTAGAGTGCTCGCTCCGTAAGTGGGAGGTCGTGGGTTCGATCCCCGGCCGTGTCTGACCCAAGACTTGAAAGTGGGTAGTGACTGTTCTTTCGCCAAGCACTCGGCATTACAAAATGAAAGTCACGGTTCTTTCAAATGGGAACTTAAAATAAACGAGGTCCCGTGTCACGGTGGGCTTGGCAAGCTAAAGAACCCTGCTGTATAATGCCATCAGCGCAACGCACAGGCAAAATTTCTGCACCTTCGCCTATAGCTGGCGACGTCTCGATATAAGTGAAATATATTTGACTGGGACGTTAAACACCATTACTCACTCACTCAGTAACAATAATGTCACACCAATAGGCAATATGTAAAAACGCATTTTTTTCGAATAATTTATTCCTATTCACGTGTTTAATTTGCCAGTTGTCGCTATGCTCTGGGATTTTGATTTGGACAAAATAATAATAATAATAATAATAATAATAATAATAATAGCTCTGGGGTTTTAATTTGGACAAAATAATAATATTAATAATAATATCATGTACATGTAGTAGGTAACTAACATACACATTAGTACCAACTTGTTTTTAATAGTAGACACCAGCAAAATATATTTTAAATCAAAAACAAGCATACCAGTCCATGTCCAATCACAATCCCTAGGCAAAGTAATAACTTTTAGAACAAGTAAATTGGGTTAAGCACGTGAACATGCAACATGAATGATAGTTTGGGTGCTCTGGAATGGTAATTAGTTCCTGTTGTTTAGCTAGCTACGCGCGTTACATGTAAAATCGATATTTAGAATAAAAGAAACATAGAACGATGGAACGTCAAATATATTCAGGATAATTTTGGATACAGAGACATCATTCTTATCAACAATATTGTGATTTACGGCCATAACACTTTTTGAGGGCCATGATAAAGGTTGTAATGTCCTTGGATAAAATAATTTATTGCTATATACATACATCCATCGATTGTTCAAACAGTGGACCGTTCCATGGAGTTGTATAATCTTTAAAATGTGCTGTCACTTTCACTTTGCCAGATGCGGATTTGCCGTAGGTGTATCTATGAATATAAAAAGAGATTTAATTTATAGGGAAGGTTCTCAAATGTTAATAAACAAGTCACAATTCCAGGTGTTCATCCTGTCTGTCACTATGGGATAGTCAATACATCTTGATGCATTCCAGAGCCATAAAATTCAAACGCTTTATGATTATATAAAATATGACGCCATGTTGAATTATAAAGACCTTTCTAAATATAAGTACAACACCAGGTGCCCCATATGCTATCATTTTCACATAAGTGTAATAATATTAGAAATCATATCAAAATAAACAAAATATGTTTGGTATATCAAAAACAGTTTAATCATAAAGTATAATCAGTGAGTATTAGTGAATTGTCGGTACAAGTGTCTAGTCGGGTAATTATTATCATACCGTCTGACCACCAGATGATGAATACAAATTATACAATAAACCGGAAAACATCATGCTAACATACAGAGTCAAGTTGAGCAATGATGTTTAACGTCCCAGTGAAGAATATTTCACTTATATTGAGACGTCAATAGCTATGAGCGAAGGTACAGAAATTTAGCATTGCGCTGATGGCATTATACAGCAGGGATCTTTATCGTGCCACGCCCACCACTCCACGCCTACCGTGCCATGGGACCTCGTATATTTTTCCCATCCGAAAAAAACGTTTCGTAATGCCGAGTGCTTGGCGAAAAAGTGTTACTACCTACTTATAAGTCTTGGGTCAGAACCCGGACATGTATTCTACACTTACATTCAGAGTGATTGAATATATATGGAAAAACAAAAACTGCTTGAATTTTCATTTCAGCACAGTAATTACTCCAGTTATATCATATAAGATCCAATGTTTATCCTTAGTTTGGAGTTTATGACCAGAAGTGTAAATATTTTTTGTTAAGTTTGGTTCGGTTCAAACCTTTTCGAAATATGGACTGTCAGTCGAAAAAATATGGTATATATAATAGTTTGTACTTACTTAGCAGTAACAGTTCCCGCAAGTTCTCTGTCTGTTGTCAAGGCATATGTCGGTATGTCAAGTTCTACCTTGTACTTAGGAAGCACTAAAACGTAAAATGCATAACATAATCATTCAATTCTTCTTTTTGCACATTTAACACGTGCATTGCTCGAAACAAATATGTCTGGCTTTAAATGTTGGACAATTTAACAGTGGACACTTGTCTCAACACAGTCTATAGGATAAATACATACTATTTTAACTTCAGATTTTGATATACTGTAGCGTCAGTTGATGATACACCACAGATACATAATTTTTCGCGGAGTTTTAATTTAATTTTCTATTGGTTCATGGTCATTCGCAAAAATTAAATACAGAGCGGAAATTATGTTATGCTTATTGTGTTATATAGCGCATATTTCAAAAACCGCGAAAATTTAACTACTCGGATATATCTTAATTTCATATACCTCGAAAATAAATACACGCAAAATTTAATACGTTTACAGTATGTTATAAATAAGCTAAAATTACCATATTCTGCTACTTTAAACATTTTCTGAGTAGTGTAACCCTTCAAAAGAGGAAAACATAAATAATGAATAATGCATCACAAAATCTTTACTTGCAACTCTAAAAAGTGGCACATTCTAAACATTACCCTGGGTATATATTCCTTAGTTCCATATTCCTTTCATCATCAGTTTCCATTTCACATATTACGGATGTAGCTAGCTAAAGAAGGGGTGCTCACTCTACCGGAGCACCCGGCCTCACTTCCTTGGTGTTTACGGCTTGCCAGTTTTTACTTTGCTTAATGATTGTGATTTGGACATAGATTGGTTTGTTTGAACAGTTCTCTAATTAAGACCGAAAAAGGATTTTGATTTTGGGCATTGTGTTATTAATATGCTATCAAGATACGAGAACTGTTCAATTTATCATCTAAGGTTAAAAATTACAATTATAGCCCGATGATGAGATCGGCCCAAGAAAAAGACAAGTTCCAGGTTCCTTTCACACAATTATTACTACACACATGGCAGATGTAGCTAGGTAAACATGGGGTTCTTACCCTTCCGAAGCACTCGGTCTCACATCCCTGATGGAAGTTCACGTGTCTAACCTATTTTGTCAGTTGCAAAGTTTTTGCTTTGCTTCCGGATTGTTGAGTAAATTTGTATTTGATGATTACATACCTCTGTGGAAACTTTGATTTTCCATTGTCCAAGTGTTGGTTTTTCGTCCATGATCATTGATCCACTGACCACGCCATACTCAGCTTCTCTGACTCCTAAAATCTGCTTTACTTTGTTGTCTTTCGGGTCCTATAAATAAAGATGGAAGAAAGAAATCACTAACTGAAAAAAAAATGTATAGTCAGACAGCGATCGTTCGACAAAGTAGTTATAATCACGGGTGAATATATTCTACACAAAAATGTATTAATATAGGCAAACAACCTGTCAGCTTGACCTTTCACTAGGAATATTATATGTGTAGTATAAAACATTGGAAGTGCTAGGATTCGCAGTTATTACATAAACAGTGTCAATGTTTGGTTACAAAATGAACACTTTTGTTGCATATATGTGGGCATCCAGAATTGCCACCCTTCTGAAGAGTGGTTACCCGACGGCACCGTCCACATTACTAGAGAGAAAATTATAATTTTATTATACTGTACAGATATAACAATCATCATGTTAATTTTTGTTATCTCGCGAGTTATATCCCTAGCACCGGGTTTCCATAGTATTTGCTGGGCTGAGATGGGAGAGAGAATAATTTTGTAGGAAATGTCTCATTTGTTACCTATTATGTGATTGAAAAACATCCAATAAATGTATTTATTAATTAACAACATATGTTATTAATACAATACGTAAAAATCTGCCTGGCCAATAAATTCACAAAACTGGGTCAATATGAGACAAAGTGGACTAATATGAAAAAACTGGGTCAATATCTGATATGAAAAAACTAAGCCAATATGGACGCGTGCAAACATTCTGACGTCATTTCATTAAAAATAAAATGGCTGACCACATAGCGCCTTTGAAAATCCCATAGGGGTAAGTGCAAATTAAAAATTTTTTCTGATTACAAAATATGCTGATTTTATGTGGAAAAGTTGCTTTTGTTTGATAAAACATATTAACAATAAAAGTATCTTGCAAAATATACAAAAAGCTTCACATTTTCAGTCACATGTCTTGTAAGCGTTTCTTTGACGCGGTATGTTTACAAACAATCGGACGACATCAACGTGATGCAGACAGGGGAAGGCATACTTGAGGTTTTATAGCTATGAAATGATGACAGAAATTGAAGATTCTGACTTAGAAAACGTTCTCTGATACCAATCAACATTTGCCACAAAATAGTTTTGTTGATGTAACAATCGACGATACTAAAACATTTAATGAGAGTATGAAATGTTAATTAATAAACTTATCATTAATCAGTTATTTTCATATTGGCCCAGTTATTTGGCCTCGGTGTGCCATATTGGCCCTTGGCCTTCGGTCTCGGGCTAATATGACACACCTTGGCCAAATAAGGCAAAGGGCCAATATGAAAATAACTGATCAATAATATGATATTAACTTATGAGATATAACAATATAATAATGCTAGTTATATTCTTGATATATTTTGGTGAATGGTCACAGGCGTGATGCATGCATTTATGTAACAAGATCTGTGGTCAGCGGTGCATTCCTCATCCGTGACATGTTTTTCAAGACATAATTGAAGCTTCTTCTTTTGATGTGAATGGTAACTAAATAGTCTATAAATTTGTTTTAAAAAAAGTTATGGTTTAGCGGTGTAATATACACCCGCGACATATTTCACTACACGCAGATTTTAGTATTATAACATCAAAGTAGCTCGATTGGGCAAACCCATCGACATTTTTTGCCGATACTGAAAACGCAAAAAAAAAAAAAAAAAAAAAAAATCAGGAATTAGGAGTTTTGAAATTCGTTGCAGTATCTTTTGTCAACCAGAGTATCAGAATTGCAACTTCCTGTTTGGCTTGACATATCTTGGAAAACACATGAAGGTAACTTGAACTGTGGTTCGCTGGATATTGCAGCATAAAATAAGCCAAACAGTCCTTGTAAAAACTATCGATAGCTGTTTGACAGCAATCTCTCGGTAGATTTTGGTGAATAGATATCCATATTTTGTCTGTTGTGCTCGACTAATTTTCGTAAGCGAAGTGATAAATTTTCGACATGTCTGTATTGTTCACTACCACTGTATTTCCATAAATTGGATGCAAATGGTTTTTATTATTTATTTCTTTCAATAAGATATGTCTTCATTAAACTATCAATCAAATGCATTTAAAATGCGCTGACCTAACTAAATTATTTTTTTATTTAATTTAACTGAACAATAATATTGTTCAATTCTTCTGTACATAGAAAAATTTTGTGAAAATTTTGGAAATTCATTCAAAGTTACATCAGGGTATTCAGGGCCAGGTAGTTCATTGTTGTTCGGGTTTTTCCAGGCGTGATCATCATGACTATTCCAATTATGACATAACATTTATATTTGTTCAGTAAGAAGGTACAGAAGGGATAATGTTGACCTAGTTATATTTGTTATTTTGTTAAAAAGTTAAAAGTTAAAAAATTTCTCTATGTACAGCTTTTAATCCACTTTTGGATGAATGGAATTTTTTTATATAAGCTCAGTATATTTTGTATCAACTTTTGACAATTTTTTTGTGAGTTTGTTGGAAAATATATCTTTATTCTGGCATTTTCCACGTGCACTGAATTTGTGGAAATACAGTAGTATGTAAGCGTTAAGGGTCATCTAAGTAGGAAAATTAAAGTGAAAACCATTTGGTTGAAAAACGTGAAAGAGGGGTATAATTATAAAATTACCTACACAAGCGTGAAGATTTATAAATAAAAATACAGCCGGAATTTATAATTTAAGAAATTTCAAAATATTTGTTGCACGTTTTTATGAAAATAGAGCAAAAATACACGTGTTGGGGAAAATAGCTTACACCTTGTATAACGAATTAATTTTAAAAAATGAAAAGATATTAAGATAGTCAACATCATAAAGTAGTGCAAAGGACCAGAGTTTGCTAAAGAAATACGACGTTTTTGAAAACTCGATAATTTACGGTTGATGTTATCTACAATTTATTTTCCTTTTAAAAATGCGTGTACCAGGCGTGGTATTTATATTCTAAAGCCACTAATAATCCGAAATACAACAAGTCACTAAAAGTGCACGGTCACACAATACTGTTCTTTTTCAATTGAGGTGAATATTGTTTGGTTTCAACAATGTTGAACTATATAAAGCTGAATATCCCTCAACAATTATCAAGTAATATACAAACTTAACTTTTATAATCTTCCCTTGGATCGTTGGTAGCCTTAGAATATGAACTATCACGCCTGGTACACGCATTTTTAAAAGGAAAACAAATCATAGAAAACCTCAACCGTAAATTGTCGAGTTTTCAAAAACCTCGTATTTCTTTCACAAATTCTGCCCGCTTTGCACTGCTCTATGACGTTGACTATATTAATATCTTTTCATTTTTTTTTAAATTAATTCGTTATACAAGGTGTAAACTATTTTCCCCAACACGTGTATTTTTGCACAATTTCCTTTAAAAATGCAACAAATATTTTTAAAACACTTAAATTATCAATTCCTACTTTATTTTTATTTATAAATCTTCACACTTGTGTAGGTAATTTCATAATTATACCCCTCTTTCACGCTTTTCAACCGAATGGTTTTCACTTGAATTTTACTACTTAAATGACCCTTAATGATACTTACGTATATCTTTATATCCATTTTATTAAGACTCACTGTACCATTAGGATAAAGAGCGAATGTCCGAAATTGAACTGAAATAATAAAGTAATTTATATAATAACTTTACACGTGACTGACATGTGATTAAAAAGAATTTTGATTTTCCGTGGCATGAGTGTCACTGTCTGGATAAGCAAGTACGAAAAAAGAATTCTTAAAATTATACCCATTATAAATGGAAAGGTGCGGATGAAACAACCAAACAACCAAATTTAGTGAATTGGGATCCCCAACCAGCAGGGTTTTTTTTGTGATTGGCATATATGTTCAAAGGGCAATAACTTCGAGGAAAATGAGCAAACAAACTCATTAATTATCGTAGTGCACTAATTTTCGTTATTTACGCAGAAACCGTGCCCCATGAATTAGCAAGTGAACGAAATCGTTTCTACTACATTGAGACACCAACAACTATGAATTTTATCGGCTCCACAAAAAATGGTATTTGTTTAACCACAAAAATCAGATCCGGCCAAAATAAATGATTTCCTAGTGATTCAATAACAATAAAAAAGGGTTTAGATTTTTAATTAAAAAAAATATAATAAAGTAACCTGTTTGTCCAGCTTTATATACGGCTTTGTCAGTTTGTATGAAAATAGATATGTGTTTCTCTTCAAACGTAATATCTGCTCCATCGCTAAAACGTAAACCGCCAAGTCCGTGAAGTGTCACGTGATACTGTCCAGTCGATATCAAATCCTTGGGTACCTAAATAAAGATAAAAAAAATTAATACAATAAAATCGTCTTTCTATTTAAAAAAACACAATGAGTTTAAGGTCTTTTACTCGATCTGTACGACGGCACAGAAGAGACACGGGAGATATTTTTATATATTGCGTACTCACGCAAGAGTACATAATAAGTAGTATCTCACTTATGTGCCACCATATATATAAACCCAGTATGATATGGTGGAATTTTGATTAACAATTTCTGTGCCAAGGGCCGATTTATCTCCCTATTCATGTCAATTTCCAAAACGTTTTATTTACATTTGAGTCGAATGATTTAATGGGGTTTGCCGCTGGACCACGTGATAACCTCTAACATATGTGTGGAACAGCGATTTCCATTGGATATGGTATTATATCAGTTCACATTTTCCCGTAAAAACGTCATTATCACGGGAGTTTTCAAAACGCCCCACATGAACTTAAAGGGATGTTGATCACGTGATACAACAGAGAACCCTATGACCATGTTGTTTGTTCAAGGATTAAATTTTGTACTGACTTTATGGAGATCGCCAGAGACCACGCGATCAATATCTTTTAACGTTTACAGTGCAAAACGTTTTGGAAAATATTTACGTCGAAATTTACCGGGTTAGTGTCATTTAACGGGAAAACATGAAATGAAACGATTCCGTCTCCAGTGTATATAATTGTTCCGTAGAAACTTTTGGTGTATCACGTGGTTCACTTGCGAGCCCCATTTGGTGATAACTTCGGTTGAATAATATTGCGCATGACCAACTAAAGTTATCACCCAATATAAATTCAGTACAATCAAAGTGCAATACTTATATTTACAATTTTCTAACTCTAGAAATATCACATGGCTCAAAATATACCCAGATAGAAGTCCTTTCGGTAACACAAGGACTCCCTTCTAAAAAAGTTCAACGTTTGATCCCCTCGTTCTTTGTTTGTGTATTTCTTTAACCTGGAAAATCTGTAAAGTTACAATTTTTGAAACTGTTGAACAGTTTTAAATAGTTTCGTAAAAATCGGCTTTAGAATTGGTTTTTGTGAAAAGAAATTTCCCTGAAAAGTCGCATTTATAATTAGACAGTCTGTCGTCTGCTTCTGAGTTGCATTGATCCAGATAACGTCATTCTGTCGTTTCTTCCGTCAGTATTGTTTTGTCAAAAACTTTTAGTACATCTGGAAATGCGTGGCATTTAAAAACCGAGATACAAGCATGAATATTAGCATAAAAAACATACTATATCTAATCGTCTTACAAAATTAAAATGTCAATGACACCGCGGTCAGTAACCCCGCACTTGATAACGCTAAAGAAAACAAACAAGTGACGTCATGGGTGAAAGGTGGCACGTGCCCAACTAAAGTTATTAGTATTTATATCACTTCAGTTGCTCTCTAAAGGTTTATTGAAAAAAATAGCACGGTTGTGAAAATTATAGTGCAACAACTTTAATTGCTGTGCACAGCTAGTATTATTTAACTTTCGTATGTTTTTGAAAATTTTATTTTGGTTTTTCAATCCCGAAATAATTTTTAAGTACTGTTTTGTATGGCATGCATTTTCAATAGATGGAACCTATCAATGACGTCACAAGTAAGAGTAATAAGCAAGAATGGGTGACGTCACTTTAGCATTTGTAATTAACTAATATAACTACATTAATTTTGTCTCAACCATGGCAGAGTTTAATACATTCAAACATCACAAGTGCATGGGCGTAGCTTACTAAGAGACCCGGAGGCAGCTGCCACTGTAAAAATAAAGTCTTTATTTTTGTCGACGACTGACTAAATAGAAACCTCCAATAAAACTTGAGTTACTAAGTTACATGTAGTTACTTTCTTTGAGTATACATACAAAATTCATTTTCGACAAAGTTTTGTTTTGCCTTCTTGACAATGTTTATGAACATGGAATGAACAATAACTACCAGGTTCAGGTGTCCCCCGAAATACAATTTTACGCCATTTACCAAATTTTCCGGGGTTGCATGAACCCGACCCCCTACCTTTTGGCATTTCTTTTTTTTGCCTCGGTTATTATTCGTTTCTATCTACGTCCCTGCAAGTGTAACTATACTCCTTTACTTCCATTTTGTCTTTAACACCATTAATTCAATAAAACATAACATTGTCAAATATTAATATCTACTGTAGGAACCACTCTGTTTATGACAGTGAAATACTCTTCATATTCATAGAAAATCAAATAAAGCATCAAGATTGTTATTTTCATCTTACTTGTACCAAGTCGTAACAGGAAATCTGTATGCGTATCCGCGATTAGCCCAGAATATATCTGCACAGGATAAAACGTTGACGCTATGGCGATTTAACATGTTGAGAAACCAGGCAAATGGCGGCATCTGTTGTGAATATGGCATAAAACGTCACCAAGAACATCACTTCCGGTGTAAACATTTTTGCCATGTAAAATCCCCATACCGCCAACATTTTCCTTACTACAAACATACTGTATTACAATCGCGGATGCGCATATATACAGATTTCCTTTTACGACTTGGTCAGGTAAGTGAAAAAAAACAATCTTTATTAATTTTTATTTGATTTTCTATGGATATAGTCACAAACAGAGTGGTTCCTACAGTACGTAATGAACACGGTTACTTACATTCAACTGTAAAGTCCCTGGAACATCTACAGACACGTAAAATAGAAAATGGATTATACTTATTATTCAGAGAAATATCCAGCATTATGTCTAGAGTAAATGAATCTGCGTTAAATTCATTTCGTAGCTGTTCTAACATGATATGCATGACCTGCGTTGTACCTCATATGAAACATGAAGAAGGCAACTGTGGTTTAAAAAATAGTATACCCATGACCTTTTCACTTTAATGACGCAATTCCTTTCTCACCTTGTTACGTAATTTTCATATTTTCACGAATAACATTATTTCTTTTTATATTTATTATTTTGTTTATTTCAACAACAAAAAATAATAAAATAAAATCAAAAAAACAAAAACAAAAAACAAAAACATAATTAAAAGTGAACCGCGTGGTATTTTTAGCTGCCACGCGAAGCATGGTTATATAGAAGGTCTGATTTTTTTAATTTTCCCTTTGAACGTATACTGTATAGCTATACAAAACCAACAATATTTCTTTTTATAATTATTTTAAAGAAAAACTTCAATTATTTTTACATTGTTATAGTGAAAAATTCCTGGAAATTGACCAATAAATAAATTTTAGAGAATTTTAATAGTGATCGAATACTAGTAATTTGCATTTCTCTCTATATTCAGATTGGTTATTTAGAACACTGATGGTGTTAAGTTCTCCGTATATTTGTAATTTATATAACATACTTTTATGAATTACTTCGTCAGCAAAGGCTAATGCTTTGTAATCAGATTTGTTGAAAAGTTCCGCTCGAACAAAAACGTCCGGGTTTCCTGTCTGCGTGTTGAAGACAGTTACGGTTACGTTTAGCGGTAATCCGGGGCGAAGTACTTTAGGTATTAATGCGATATATGAACTGAAATATGAAAAAGATGTAAAAAGTACATACATTTGACAGTTTCTTATAATTGACGGATCGCCGGCCACGCCCACAATGTTCCGACAAAGGCCCGGAATACTTCAGTGAATTACACACAAAAAGAATGAAACTCGACCTGAATTGTGCCGTTTAATGACGTCACTGACAAGTTGCCGTGACGCTGCTTTGGTACCGTGATGGCGACCAGTGTCGGAACATAAAAGGCATGACCGGCGATATATTAGATCTAATTGTCGGAGTTAAAATTGGGATAAGTCATCGTGAAAAAAATCCAACAAACGACCGTGAAACCAATAATTTTTGAGTTGACGCAATTTTTTTTTTTTTTTTTTTTTTCTGTAGACCCCCCCTGACTCACGAATTTACATGTCAGCGAAATGCAAAATAGTATTTATATAAACAAATCACAACAAGTTTACTTTAAACAATCCCATTTATTACGAATTTATAACCCCACAAAATAGTATTTCCTCATTGAACCACGATAATTGGACACCCCAAAAATAAAAATTACACAGTATTTTTGAACAGCCATTATTGGTATATAAAATATATAATTGACGAATCGCAGACCATGCCTTTTATGTTCCGACACTGGCCGCCATCGCGTCACAGCAACTAATGACGTACTAGTGTCAGTGACATCATTCAATGGCACAATTCAGACCAAATTTTCATGCTTTTTGTGTGTAGTTCAAGCATACCGGGCCTTTGTTTTAACATTTTGGGCGCGGCCAGCGATCCGCCAATTGCATCATGAACGAGCTACATTCATAATACAATCTTTCCTGTTAAACTTTAGTGTGTTTAGTTTTGAAGGTTGCCAAGTGGTCTAAAGCACACTCTTCCAGATAAAGTGACTCCCTTCGCCTTGGTAAGAGTTATACGAAGCCCCTTTGGTGACACACGAAAATATATTTTGAACTCAAATTTCAAAAATAAGTCGTGTTCACGAGTTAAAAAGGCCACCTTTGCGCACGACGTTTTCAACATCACTTTTAATTATAAGTAGTGCGCACGAGATTGAAATATATCTATTCGTGCCACCAGTGGTGCTCTGTAGAATCACACTTGAACAGATCCCAGTGTAACAAAGTTTGTCAGTTTTTTGGGGGAATTTTTTTCTGGATACCTGGTATATCTATAATCTCAGAGTTAACGACCTTGGTGTCAGTGAAAAAATCATGACTTCACATAAAACAAATTATTCAGTTAATTAAAATAAAAATTACTAAAATAATGATTAAATTGTCGACTTGCTAACCAAAGAACTATTACCAGTGTGTGTGTGTGTGTGTGTGTGTGTGTGTGTGTGAGAGAGAGAGAGAGAGAGAGAGAGAGAGAGAGAGAGAGAGAGAGACTTACTTTGACGCAAGTGATGTTGCAACTGTCCCTATTAGGACGGCAAGTCCCAAGGTCCACATGTTTCTTGTGCTTTGTTGTACTGAATCAATGTTTTAAATACTCTTTTCTTAAAATAGAAGATAGTTATCTCTAATTCCAAATTACATAACAATAGTCAAAACGTTTATGCAAATAAAAGATAACGATTTGTGGTTCAGAAAATCAGCTCAGTACAGCAGTAGAGAATTATGAAATTGCATGATGTTCAGTTGTTAGCGTGTAGCTCAGTTGCTTGAACGTCGGACACCAAATCCAAGGATTCGAATCCTGATGTCATGAACTTGGACAAGCTACTCCATTTTACATGTTACATTGCCACAGATTGACCCAGTGCCAAGATAATAGACTCTGGGTGCGCGCTAGTACAAAGCAGACACACGGTCGCATCGAGTAGGGAAAAGCAAGGTCTCGGTGGGATAGGCTAGCCCTAGGTGCGCGATAGTACAAAGCTGGTTACGGTCGCATCGAGTAGGAAAAAGCAAGGCCTCAGTGGGCTAGGCTAGCTCTGAGTGCGCGCTAGTACAAAGCAGACACCCCCACACACTGCTGGTTACGGTCGCAACGAGGTAGCCTTGGATGATCTGGCTGACATAAGAAAAAATATTGTGTGGAACATGTCTTGTATGCTTCGAAACCGGAAGCTCCGGTATCCACACAAGACCAAAAAAACTTGTTAGTCTGTATACGGTGATTAATATCCCTAACGTTTGTGTTGAACGTTTTGAAAACGGTTTACGTCAAAATTTCCCGGAGTAACGTCATTTTACAGAGAAAAGTGAACTGAAGTGATTTCATCTCAAATGGAAATAATTGTTCCGTAGAAAAAATTGGCGAACCCAATAACATAAATTTCTGATTAAAATATATATTTTTCAGATGAGATCAAAATCGAGGTTTTGTGTCACTGAAATGGTTACATTTCTTAAGGTAAATTCCTACTTTGCAAACGTTTTATAAAACATATATATTTATATTATTGATTGCTTGATTGAACATGGTTTCCGTCCTAATCAAGAATATCTCACTTATCTCGAGACGTCACCGGCTATAATTGAAGGGTTTTTTTTTTAACCTTTGCAGTGTGATCAGGGCAATGTGCAAGGAGAGTTCTTTTAAAGTGTCACGCTTGCTGTGAAACGGGCATCGATTTTAAGGTCTCTTCAGAATGTGAAGTGAAAAAATTTGAAGCAATGTGCAGAGAGGGTTCTTTAACAAGCCATGCTTGCCTGTACAAGGATCATTGGTTTTTAGGCCTCTTCCAAAGTTAAGATCGGCCAAGATTCGAACCCACGACCTCCCACATACGAAGCAAGCACTATCAAATAAGCTACCGTAGTGGTATTATATTCATTCATCGAACATTTACATTTAATTCAAATTTTATTAATGTTAAACTTACCTTTAGTTTTCAAGCTATATCTTCAATGTTTTGGCGTTTTGTATCTCGTCAATTATTTATATACAAGACTGGAATAAATGGGGGCGTTCTATACATAGCCAGTTCCGGATACACAAATAACCGATCCGGAATCGGTCGTCGATTTGAAGGATTGGCGAAAGATAAGATATTTTATCTTTACTAGGTAAACTGTAAATTTGTCCTTTGACAAGGTGTTAGATCAGAAATTCAAAGTTTATCATAATTGTCTACTTCTTATCGGCTTTTGCATTTTCACTTGGTCCTCAACAACCAGAGTTAGCGTCAGGGTGTACATTTCACTTTGTCCTGTACAACCAGTGTTAGCTTATTGTTTCTTCTTAAAACAATCCTTTCTCGCCAGCAATGCTTTTTCTGAAAGCACTTTATGTTACCTGCATTTTGACAGAGATTTCAAATAATTATTTTCATTTTTAAACAGAGATTTCAAATAATAATTTTCATTTTAAACAGAGATTTAAATAATAATATTCATTTTTTGTGCTCAAAATACTGGCCAACGTGCAAGGATAGTGACATCTTAATGATTGCTTTGAAGTGCACTATCGTGAAGTAAAACCAAGGATGGTCAGCAAACATGGGTAAATACAGCGGTAAACTTTGGCCAATTCCGCATGGTTATTGTCAAGATGTCTTTGAATCACAGCAATGTTGATAAGTTTGATGTCTCTGTGTCCAGGATTGCCCTGGATATATTTGACGTCCAATAGGTAAAAGTTCCTTTCACACAATTTTGATTTCACACGTGGCAGGTTTAGCTACCTAAACAGGAGGTGCTTACCCTTCCGGAACACCCGGCCTCACTTCTCTGGTGGAAGTTCACGTGTCTAACCTAACTTGTCAGTTCAAAGGCTTTTACTTTGCTTCTGGATTGTGATTCGGACATGGATTGGTTTTTATCAGCAACCTGCTTCTGTTTATCGGAATTGCACTTTGCTATTTGGTTTACATTATTTATTACGAGTCTGTTCTTCAGAAATTATTCAAAGCCTTTAACAGAACGTCGTCACTCATTTACTATTAGCTGCTGCTGTCCTTGTTTTGTTCTAAGTTTTCCATCTTTCTTCTGTTAAGGTCATGACTAAATGGGTCAGAAAATGGACAAAGGTGATAGTAATCGGTACACACCAATCAACGTTGAATTTGTGAACATGTCATACCTTCGTCTTAAAAGTTGCATAACTGTCTTCATTTACAACGATTCTTCTTCAAACATGCATACTACCTAGACAAACTTTTTTTAAATAAATGTCTTCAATGAAGGATGATAATGACAATTCTTTGAAGTTTCAGAACAAGACCATAAATTTCCCACTTCTATCGAGACTTCTGAACAGTCATAGTCACTTGTTTCATTAATAAGAACAGTATGGGTTATCCATGATTTCAGTGATGACAAAGTATACAGCGAGTTTTTTGTTTTTGTTTTTTTTAAGTCGGTGTGATTATGCGCATACTTACACCTATATGCGTTATTTAAAACCGTCCGTATTTATAAACACTTTGCCATCAGATCATAGGCAGATTATATAATGATAGTTTTGTCATGTGCTACTTTTGCATTTTTATAAAATAATACATTCAAAAGTAGCACATGACAATTTGTCATGCACTACTTTTAAATGCGTTATTTTATAATTTTGTCATGCACTATACTATTAGCTGCTGCTGTCCTTGTTTTGTTCCAAATTTTTCATCTTTCATGCATTACTTTTAAATGCGTTATTTTATAAAAAAAAAATATCAAAAGTGGCACATGACAGTTTTGTCTACCAAATTATCGGTTGGCATCATTAATTGAAGCAAGCGCTGTCTGTGGTGGAAGAAAATTAAATGATCGAAAAAACCATACACAATAGAATATGTTCCAAGTGGAACATTCAAATATTAGTTGTAAGAGAGTCGAGTTGAGTAATGGTGTTTAACGTCCCATTCAAGAATATTTCACTCATATCGAGACGTCGCCAGCTATAGGTGAAGGTGCAGAAATTTTGTCTGCGAGTTGCACTGATGGGTTCTTTAGCGTGCCAAGCCCACCGTGACACGGGACTTCGTTTATTTTAAGTACCGTGACTTTCATTTCGTAACGCCGAGTGCTTGGCGAAAAAAACAGTCACTTCCCACTTTCAAGTCTTGTGTCAGACCCGGCCGGGGATCGAACCCACGACTTCCAACTTACGGAGCGAACACTCTACCAACTGAGCTACCGCAGTGGTTAGTTGTAAGAGACTTAGTAATCACAAAAGCTTGGTTTCTATTATAAATTAATGATGAATAACAGTATCCATGACTGTGATACTGAGAAAGTCAGCGAAATAGGCCCTTACAACAATGCATTCATAATACAGAGAACAGTATAATGAAAATCAATATAGATTGATATTAGTCCGACTAATCAGCCCACTAAACCCCCGTTTTAACGGTCAAAAAATTAAAATGGAGTTTTAATGAGCTGATTAGTCGGACTATTCGATATGAAAACATGGTTTTGTGTTTTTGACAACTGCATCGATTTCACATTTATTATTATTTTTGCACAACCGAATTTGATTCTTCAAGTATATAACAAAAGGTGAAATTCACACAATTTTATCCAAGGGCCTTTTAGGCTTGTGGATGGTGATTATTATATTTGTATAAACTAGAACTGTCTCTTGAGAGAGCCCAATACCCCCCCCCCCCCCCAACATTTAATGTTTCCCCACGACCTTGAGCTTTGCGATTTGACATTTGTTCAAGGTCATGACGCACCTTTGAACCATGAAGATTATTCATGTCAAGTTTTACGAGTCCTCCAAAGCAGCAATGAGATATTGCCCGGACACGATTTTACACGGAGGGACAGACAGACATTCCTATGTACCCCCTGACACAAGTTTGCGGGGTATATAATAATAATTGCATCGTCAAGGACTGGTGATTTTGACACAAAGTTATCCAATGATTATTTAAGAAATTAACATGTGATGTAGTAAAAAAAAATATATATATATATATATCCTATTCCTCTAATCATTAGAGTCTAATGGTACAAAATAAAATTAACAGTAGTGTATTCTCTATCTACCGACTATGGAAGTCATGGGTTCGAATCCCGAGCAGGTCTGAGCAAAACTTGAAATTGGTGGTGATTGGTCTTTCGCCAAGCACTTGGTATTTAGAGATGAAAGTCACATGGTCCTTCGGAAGAAACCTTAAATTCCCATGCCTTGGGGTCTCGGCAGACTTGGCATGTTAAAGAATCCTCCCTGCACATTGCCCCCAGTGCATTGCAAAGATAAAAAATTCTGCCACTTCACCAATAGCTGCTGACATCTCAATATGAGTGAAATATTCTTAATTTTTAAGAAAACCCCAATCAATCAGTCAATCATTATAGAGATGGCAAAGTTTTTGCCACTTCACCTATAGCTGGCGATGTCTCGATATGAGTAAAATATCCTTGACTAGGACGTTAAATACCTTTCAATCAATCTTTATCTATGTACAAATACATACATGTATAATTAAGTAGTAAAAACACAAAATTTCAATGTATTTTTTGTTTAATTTTAATTATTTTTTTGTAATTTTATTATTTCTTTCTATATTTACTTCATCTCCATTCTAGCACTCATGTCACATATTGAAAAAAATTCTGGTTTCAAACCATTGTTATAGGATGTGTATATAAAATCTGAAATCATTGATTATTAAAAGTTCTGTCTCTTAATCTGGCACATGATCAAACTAACAGACCACTGATGACACCTAATGGTCAGTCAACTGTTCTGCAAAGTTTAATATAAAGGTAAACAACAATGACCTGTCCACTTGACCTTCAATTTTGATATTTTTTAAAGGACAAGTGCATTTATGTATACAGAAGTTAAGGAACACACATGTTTATTTTGTCTACATGATGAGAACACTCATCAAGTGCCTTGTGTATGGCTAGTTTTATAATTACCTGCTAATCCTAACATTACAGAGGTATTTGATGGACCCTCTTATATGAATATTCTTAATGAAAGGTCAAGGGGACAGGTCAAAGTTGTTTGCCTATACATGTCCCTGTTCTTTTATCAAATCCATCATGGTTAAATGATCAGTCATTCTAGATAAATTGAGTCCTCAGTTCTATTAACAGTCTGTTGTCAACGTCCATTAATCACTTGTCGATTCAGTAGTAGGTTGTCAAGGTCTATTAATCAGTTTGTCAAGATTTAGTAGTAGGTTGTCAAGGTCCATTCATCAGTTGCAAAGCTCAGTAGTCAGTTTGTCAAGATTCAGTAACAGGTTATCAAGGTCCATTCATTAGTTGTCAAGATTCAGTAGTAGGTTGTCAAGGTCCATTCATTAGTTGTCAAGATTCAGTAGCAGGTTTTCAAAATCCATTTATCAGTTTTCACGAGTCAGTAGCAGGTTGTCAAGGTCCATTAATCAGTTGTCAAGGTCTATTAATCAGTTGTCAAGGTTATTTATTCTGTTACCAAGGTCAATTCATCAGTTGTCAAGATTCAGAAATTAGTTTTCAATGTCCATTCATCAGTTGTCAAGGTTTAGCAGTCAGTTGACAAGGTCTATTCAACAGTTTTCAACATTCATTAGTTTGTTGTCAAGGCCCATTAATCAGTTGTCAAGGTTCAGAAGTCAGTCGTCAAGATCCATTAGTTCATTAATATCAAAGTACAAATGTTCAGGATTGGCTACAAATGAACTATTCTGACTATCAGAATCAGTGGTTTCTGTTATCCTACTCTGTGGCTGTGAGGGTGGCTGCTGAACAGAACAAAACTCAGAAGGAGACTCCATCAGAAAGGAGGGATTTCCTACAGAAGCAACAGCAGGACCACCTGCCTCACATGAATCTGATTCGCTTCCATCTGATGATGGCATGTAACTTGGATCGTAACCTTCATCATCGGAGCGGGATTTCTGGCGTACTCGTTTTGATGCTACTTTTGATTTGGGCATTGATGTTGATGGTTTTTCATTGTCAGACTCCAGTAAATTCTCTTCTACTGAAGAAGGTATTGAATCATCATCATCATTATCATCTGCAGCTGTACTAGCCCTAACCCGTTCATTTGTCTCTCGTTCTTCTTCAGATGAAGATAAAATTTCAATAACATCGTTGGACGATGGTCTCACCGGTATTGCTGGTTTAGATACCACAGTTTTTGTCACTGGTTTATTAGTTTCATTCAATTTATACACATTAGTTTTCATTCCCAAACCAGCCTGAGTTTTTCTGAAATCGAGTTTTTCTGTCGCAGACAAAACAGGCGTGTTTGGAGTGACAACATTTGGTATATGATACTTGGAAACAAAGTCCTTTTCCTTACTCAATGTTGATTTAGAAATTGTCTTCAACTGAGGAGTTTGTGGAGAAACTACATCAGGCACGTCAAAATCTGATTCCGAGTCTGTGTTACCTTTATTAACAGATTGTTTTGCTAAAGGATCCGAGTCTTTATTTGATTTTTCCTCTTGTTTACTAGACACATCATCTGTATCTCCCAATGTTGGAACAACTTTCACAAACAACCCTGTAACAGGATCTAGTTCCAACTCTCCAACTTCTGACTGAGAAGACACTTTAACATCTTCGTTATTTTGGTTTTTAGAAGTTTCTGTTTTCACCCCTGAGCTCGAGGTTTTATCATAGTTTGATCCTATTTCTGAATATTTCACAGAAGATTCTGACGAGGGATGGCCTTTGTAACTACTGCCTGATACAGCACTACTGTTATCAACTTTCACTTTCCTAATACTTAAATCTGATTGGTTAATACTGGACAGGTAAGATGAAGCGGTCAGTTTTTCTGTGGTTGAGGGTTCTGATTGACCAGTTTTGATGAGATTGGCTAATTTTGTTGTTGTTCAGGAGTATTGGATGCAGATGCATATCTGTTTGTTCCCTGATTAGATGATGAACATGGTGATACATTACTTGATTGGCTAGATGTAATGCTTGACTGGCTGCCCATTGGTGAAGTGATTGCTGCTTGGCTGACAGGTCTACCACATGATGATAAAGGTGAAGATGATTGGCTATTAGTAGGGGACATTAACATAGACATTAAAAGGTTTCTTTCTGGAGGTGTGGATTTCTGAGGAGTTTGTATCGATGGTCGCTCCGGTGAGAAGATTGAAGAATCAGACTGGCTACTTCCACCTGTATCTTGACCCGATTTGCCACCAGACTGGAAAGAGAAAAATCGAATCATGGATGAATGCTGTACGTGTACATTTATTTGCGATGAACTAATTTTCACTTATTTTGCGGTTGACAATATTCCGGAAAATTTGTACCAAGTGTTAAATAATATATTTTCTCAATCTGATAGTCACTTTCATAAATCTGTATATATTACATTCTGTGAAAAAAATTGAAAGTGATAAAATCGCAAAAATTTGAACCCATGAAATTAAGTACATTTACAGCAATTATGTGTGGATTTCCGAGCATCAAATCAAATTAATTTGTTATGTATATAATGCCCCTCGATAACTTGCTTGTTGTCATACTATTTTGAAGTCCCAAAATCTGTTTATTCATATATCCACATTAATTCATTGCCAAACCCCAAATATAATGCTAAAATTTGAGTGAATAAATTATGGCAATAACTCAAGGTTTTACTGTACAGAAAAAAAAAAATTCTTAGTGCTATGAATGATTTGCACAAACTATCTTAATACCTTGTAACTGTAAAGTTTGGAAGGCAATGACTGGATTTTAGAGTGTTTCATGGAAGATATTCATGCAAAAAGTTATAAATGTATAAAATTCATATTGTTGGATGGTGAAAAATTATACTTGTGTTGTTTATATGGTGGGAACATGCACACACTGATCTCAGTGGTGTCACCTAGGGTGGGCAGGTGTGCATTGTGGTTGTGTTGTCAGCAATTGGTTGTTAGAAATGGACACCACAAACTGCTTTCAATGGCAAGGTTATAATGTATAGATTATTGTGTTTTGAGGTTGGTATAATTGTGATCGTAGGGAGGGAGATATTTTAAGATCTACCGAATGGGGGAAGTGCTGGTTTCGTTTAGGAGGGTGGGTGACAGGTATATCTGTGGGGATGGGGAGGGGGTATACTTACTGGATGACGAGATCTGGTGTGTATAGACTGTTGTTGATGAGGGTTGGGGACAGGTTTATCTGTGGGGATGGGGAGGGGGTTTATTTACTGGAAAGGCAAGAACTGGTGTGTACAGACTATTGTTCATGTGAGGGTGGAGGACAGGTATATCTGTGAGGATGGGTAGGGGGTATGTACTTACTGGATGGCGAGATCTGGTGTGTATAGATTGTTGCTGGTAATTCTGACAGAACTCAATTGCCCTGTTTAACACTGTATCTGGGTCAACCTAAAAATCAAATAAAGTAAACAGTGCAAGTCTCACAGTAATACTTAAGTCTATTTTTTTAAATTCTAAGAACAATTTATAATATAATCAACATAGCTGAGTACTTCACTTCACAGAGTTTTCAGGTGAAACAGATAAAGACAGTACAGTCAATCTTGTTTATAAAGGTCACCCAAGGGAACCAGTAAAAGGGGCTTTTATGGCCAGGTGGTCCTTATATACAGGTTAAAAAAGAGCAATTGGGATAAAATTTCACTGGCTTGAAAAGCAGGTGGCCCTTGTATAGAGGTGACATTTAAGGCAGATTAAACTGTGCATTTTATGCCATAGTCAAAATTATTTCACACAATCAGATTTGTCAGATCTGGAACCTTAGAGAAAACCTGAGTACCTGGAAAAGTGAATTCCCAAATTTTCTCACTAGGATCTTTTGAAAGTAATAATTACAATTTAACAATGAAAAGAGTGGGTTGAGTAATAGAGCTTTATGCTCAAGTCAAAATGGGGTTCGCCGCTGTACCACGTGATACCTTCTAACGTGTATGTGAAACACTTGTTTCCAATGGACATGGAATCGCACAATATGACGTTTTTCCCGTTAAATCTACGTTTTTCCGGGAATTTGCGACGTTGACGTTTTCCAAAATGTTCCGCACAAACGTTAAGAGGTATTGATCACGTGGTACGGCGGCGAACCCCATTCTTTCTTCACTTACATAGATATTACGGCAGTTGGTTCAGGGAAGTTGGGAGAAACCAGACTACCCACAGAGAACTGCCAACCTTCAGATAAACTTTCACACGGCAAAGCGCAGCATTCACGTGCCATGCCTACTGTGACAATGAACATTGATTTATCAATCCCAACCTTCAACATGTGGAGTGAGCACGGTGCAGACTAAGCTACCATAGTGGTACATCAGATGGGAGGTTTTTCTTTTTTAAATTCATTGTAATTTTCAATATTTCAAATATCAAGGAGTGTTTGGCATTCAACAAAAAAGAAAGAAAAAAAGCTGGGAAACAAGATTGGTTGACTAAATGGGGTTTTATGTCCAAATCAAGAATATTTCACTCATATCAAGATGTCACCAGCTATAGGTGAAGTGGCAGAAATTTTTAACTTCGTAGTGCCCTCAGGGCAATGTGCAGGGAGGGTTCTTTAACTTGCCATGCCTACTGTGACACCGGGCTTCGGTTTTTAAGCTCTCTTCCAAAGAACCCCACGACTTTCATTTCTCAATGCCGAGTGCTTGGTGAAAGAACATTTACTACCTTTTTCCAAGTCTTGGTCAGACCCGAACAGGACTGGAACCCACATTCTCCCACTTATGGAAAGAGATATTAAGTATTAATGTAAGCAAATTATACCTTTTCATTACAAACTGCCTCAAACGTCAGTGTAAAAGCTCTGTTAGATTTGGCCAAGTGACGCTTTAACTTGTATATCCCATGATTCCAGATTTTATAGACTTCCATTAAGTACTTGAGTTGTTTTTCCGGATCTCCTATCAGTTTGATGTCGGGAACTTTGGCTATAACAGCATCTAGACAACGAGCAAAGGCTTCCTTAGCAAATATAGCCCTCTCACCATCCCTAAGGTACTTCCTTTTAAAACATAAAGATAATATTATTAATCAGGGATTATCATATTTGCCAAATTATTTTGCTAAAGTGTCATATTGACCCAAGGTCGAAGGTCAATATGACACATTGAAACCAAATAACTTTTAACTTGTTTTTGGCTTAATTGCTAATTTCAACTCATATTGGCCTAGTTTTTTTTAAATTTATTAGTGAAGGGCATCTTGATGCATTTGTATCAATAATACATGATGTTGTGTGTAAATCTATATAATTTACTGCCAAACAATTGTATGAACAAGAGATCTGCACATCATTTGAAGTTTTAATAATATTTTTCCAATTTTTATCAACAGTGCACAGCCGTGCTCTTCTTTACATTAGATCTTTGTACCAGTGGTACTAAGCTTTGTGAGTTTACCATAAACCAACTTTTATTCTCGGATATTAAATCCTGCATTTTTTCACCAAAACCAATCTGTGACTATTAGCTTTCACAATATGAGCTATAGTTGAATATATAGTATAAATTAAGCCTTTTTAAGACACCAGTTCAAGAAATTAACTTTTTTAGTATGTTGTCTTCAGGAAACATGCAAAAGTTAATCACACATGAATACTGTAAAACATGAAATTTTCGAAGAGTTCATAAATAATCTCAAAAATAATATGCGAGAAAATAAATGTGATCGAATAAATATGAATAGACGTGAGGTGCTCACAACGGGATATCGCGAAAATATCATGCCGCGAAATGACTTTGATACCAATATCGCGAAAATATCATGCCGCGAAAATAAAGTGTTTTACAGTAAAAAGTTGGTTTACAGTACAGTATGTATATACTCTGGCATACATACTTTCCGGAGTCCGGACTTCTGGACATCTGTACATGTATATAATACAACATGGATACATCTTTCATTTCCACCAATATCTTCAGCAGTAGACCTACAGATCGATTCAGATGTGTAGCAAAGCTTCCTGATCTATCTATTTCTTCTACTGGCATTTTCCAAACTCCCTAGAAAATAGATTGAAAACAAAAATTACACTGATTCTATAGAGACAATAATTTACAATTCTATGCAAATACTTTTATTGTCTTTGAGTATCAAGCTATAAGAGGGAGTTGAGTTGAGTAATAGTGAGTAATTAATATCCCAATCAAGATTATTTCACTTATATCGAGACCTCACAATCTATAGGCGAAATAAAAAATTTTGGCCTTTGCGTTGTGCTGATGGAATTATACAGCAGGGTTCTTTATCGTGTCATGCCTTCCGTGATACGAGACCTAGTTTATTTTAAGTTTCTATCAGAAAAATCCTCGACTTTCATTTTATAATGCCAAGTGATGATGAAAGATCAGTTACAACCCACTTTCAAGTCCTCGGTCAGACCAGGTAGGGGTTCCGAACCAATGGCCTCCCACTGGAGCGAGCACTCTATCAACTGAGCTACTGCAGTTGTATCAAGAGGGGGTTTGGCATAAAACATAAAAGAACATCAAAATGCTATGGTGGTAATGCAGGTCTAAAGATATAGGAAAAATAGGAATATGGGGTCAAAATTATAGAAGTTTTCACTAAAATTATAGGAATATTTTCAAATAGTTTACACAATAAATATAATCCATGGCCTCCTTTCCTCCCCTTCAGCCATTCCCTTTACTCCTTTTACTAACAAACATATAATATTGGCAGCTGCAATGTACACTTACTGCTTTAGAAACACACAAATGTTAATCTTGCTTCAGATATGTACTAAATGCTAGGACAATGTCCCTATTCTAAATTCCTGAGGCTACCAGTAACAAAAACATAGGAAATATAGGAGGTTTTTCAAATTATATTAAAGCAGTAAAATAAAGGAAAGGGTAAAAATTATAGAAAATATAAGAAAATATAATAACTATAAGAAAATATAGGAAATATAGGAGGTTTTTCAAATTATATAGGAAAATATATACAAGGGTCAAAATTATAGAAAATATAGGAATGGTCGGAACCCCTGGGTAATGATAAACAAGGTGGCAAATGTGTTTATTGGAAACAAAAGCAAGATTCAGAGCTCCAGTCAAGAATTGGACATAAAGGGTCATTACCCCCTACTTTTTTTTCTAAAGTGTATGCTTAAAATCTGAAGCGTATTGATACTGTTGCTACCGCTGTCTGACTGTTTTAGCACATAATAGCCTGTTTTCACAGCAGACGACATTTTGTGATATGACGATCAACATAAAAAGCGAAAAGAAAATGATATGTGGTAAGATTCAATCTTGATCATTATAACGTTTAACAAATGTAAGCTTGTATGAAAGCATGCCAGCGATTGATACTTGTTTACAAAATCATGGTTATGCATTGTACTGGAAATATAAAGCGTAGTGAGCAATTTAAATGCATTTTGGTGCGCTTATAATTAAATTTTAAAGCATATTTTTAAAACATAGCATATTTATGCAGATATGCCTCTTATCTGGGGCTCTGAGATTACAAACTTAAGAAAGATACATAAAACCTGCAAAGTTATTCCATGCATTACCTGAAAGAAATTATTCTGTTTTCGTTCACCAAATAACCCTTGTCCAGGCATGTGATTTAAGTGACTCCATTTTGATGTTCCGAGTAGCATATCACGAGCAAACTGTAGATTCTAAAAGAAAACAAATAAATAAATAAACAAATAAAATCCTTGAAACTTAAAACATTTAAACATACCTAGTATTAAGACAGGCCAAATTGTCAAAATTCCCTGACCATTCCCAGACATTTCCTTAGTTTTTTTAAATTCCATGACATTTTTTTTAAATTCCTCGACAATTCCCTGACCTTCAAGAAAACAATTCTCTTACTTTTCTCTGATGTGTGAGAACACTGTAGATACGTGTACAAATATTCAAATTTAGTTGGCAAATTTTTTAACGACAATTCTCCTAGCTAATGCATGTAATCTTAACTCAACAGCAAGGTGTCTTGGTAGCTACCTGTAAAATATTTGTCTGAACAAAAGCATCACTAGGCACAGCAAGATACATTTGTTTACATTTTGCCATTATACTGTTATGACGTCAAAGGATAAAGGGACATAAAGTATGTGAAAGTACAACAACAAAATCTATGGCTCTAGTCTATAATATGCGCCGTTCTGTTAAGTAAGAGGAGTAGGCTGGATAAGAATAACAACCAATTTTAATTTCAAAGGGAAGAACTTTGAATAATTTTCACAGTTACTTCCTCTTCTGTACAAATACAATGTCATATCCTGGCAATCATGTTTACCAAGTTTAGTAAAAACTAGAAAAACTGTGAGCCACAAGCTCACAAAAAATACCCCCAGCTCCCCCCACATAAAAAAAATCCATCGAATCAAATTTTTAAAAAGAAGGTGCATATCTACATTATATCACAAGATTGTGTGAAAGTTTCATAAAAATCCATTGAAGGGTTTAGGAGGAGTTGAGGATAAGAGATAGGTACCCTAAGGTGTAACGGAAGGATGGAAAGACGGACGGACACCCCTATCACTATATACCCCCCACTTTTAAGCTGGGTGTATAAAACTATCTTAAATAGTTGTTGGAAAAGTAGGCCAGACAAACTATTTCAAATAGACAGACAACACCTTACCATAATATATCCAGTTTCTAAAAACAAGCATATAATCAAAGTACTGAAAGTACCAAAATTCGCGAAAGATTAGAAAGACAGGGAGTTCAGTGTCTCCATCAATGTAGTGTCAGGTATATGAAGTTGTCAGGTAACTGAAAGGAGGTTGTTATGTTCACCTTGCATTGCTCCCAACACAACATAGCCGGTTCATGTAGTGTGCAATGTGCAGACTATGAGCATGGGGCTGTTTTAATATTCACACATTGGACCAATATTAAGGATTCATGTAGGAAATAGTTCAATCCGAATAAATGCATGTATGGAACCATCAAGGATGGTCAAAGTTACTTCCATCGTCATAGAGACCCTAATATTAAACAAGAGGTCCATGAGCCTTAATGCTCACATGCAGCTGAGTACATATCTCATGCAGAGGTTCAATGGTCATTGACATTAATTAAAGAGAATGTCCAAATAAATTTTCAGCAGTAAGGGCCAATTATATGTAAGGATTTTTTGCAAATGTATTATAACATAACTAGTCATAAGAGTGCTACATATAATATATCTGAAATCTAGCTACAATATATTGTTTATAAACAACTAAAAAGGTAAAGAAAAATTTGAACCCATGACCTTAATCTAAATATCGCAATGAATATTAGGTCAATACCTACAATTTAGAAGCCTATACAAAAAGTTTATAGTTTTTGAGATAATTAACCATGTCAGTATTTGTTTGCATCAGTGACCTTGACTTTTAAACTCATGTCCTTCATTCATATATCAAAATGATCGTTAGGCCAATACCTACAATATTTTAACATATATGCCTATACAAAAAGTTTATAGTTTTTAAGACAATTAATCATTTCAGTATTCATTTGCATCTATAACCTTGACCATTAGACCTATGACCTACATTCATATATCAAAATGAACATTGTGTAAATGCCTATAACATTCTGATATACATGCCTGTAGAGAAAGTTTATCATTTTTGAGATAATTCACCATTTCAGTATTTGTTTGCATCTATGACCTTGACCTTTGAACCTATGACCTTCGTTCATATATGGAAATGACCGTAAGGCAAATGCCTACAATATTCTAATATACATGCCTACACAAAGAGTTCAAAGTTTTTGAGATAATTAACCATTTCAGTATTCGTTTACATCTATGACCTTGACCTTTGAACTTATGACCTCTATTCATATATCAAAATGACCGTTGTGCAAATGCCTACAGTATTCCAATACACATGATGATGATGCCCATACAAAAAGCTTATACTTTTCAAATATATTGACAAATACATTAATTTTGCAATTTCCCCCTCAAGTACCTTGCCATTATCTCATTTTGGCCCCTAAAGCTACAATATGTGCAAATCTAAAACTAGGTGCCCATAGTGTTTTACATGAAATATCTAAGTTATATCTCTTGTAGGTTCAGAGCAGATGATTTTTAAAGATTTTCACAAATTTCCCCTTTATGGGGCCCCAAGGGGACATAATCCTTGCATTTGTGCAAATCTGAAAACCCCTTACTTGACCATTACTGTCAAATATCATCCAATTTGGCTCTGTAGTTTTGGAAGAATTGATAAAAAAATGTGAAAAGTTTATACATGACGCACATCGGACGAAGATAGATGGCAATTGCACATCTGAGCCTTTGGCTCAGGTGAGCTAAAAAGTTTATACAAGACAGATGAAGATAGATGACAATTGTTCATCTGAGCCTTTGGCTCAGGTGAGCTAATAAGCTTCTGATATCTTTCATGTCATAATTGAGGATATTTTTTAAATAAATTAATAACTTGAAAAAATTAACTATTATTTTATTATTATTTATATCACCAGAGTTGTGTTTTAAGAATTCGATAATTTTTGGAAGACTTTTTATTCCCGAGACCAGCATAATTTTAGTAAATCTTGTAAACAACAATTTTTTCAATCGGGTGGCCGTTAGGATCCCCGCTGACTGGGTTTGACAGGTGACCCCTCTACAAAGGTTCTGTACATGATAAAAATGTAGTTGACAGATGACCACTGTACAAAGTGATCGCTATCCCAGATTTCACTCTTAATCAATTTATTATTTTTTAAGGATGACTTCACGGAATGCTTTGAAAAACGGGAAAAGCAGTATGATAGCACAAAATTCCAAAATTTTTGTCTTAATATGGGGAGACTCCTCACATCAGCAGGGATTGAGCTTAACTTTTCGATGAGCCATACAATGAACTGTCAAGAGTGATGGTTGATCTGAATATATCAGGCATATACATTTGGATTATTCTATCCCTTGCTTTACTTTTCGATATTCAACATCTGCAATTACATTGACGAATGGTTTTGCAGAAAATGTTGATCTATAGGTACTGCCAATGTCAATGACTGTATAATTTTGGCAGATTTTGATTTATTAGCAGGAACTTGTTTTGCATTACTAAAGGCTTGGGCCTGTTTGTGAGATTCAGAAATGTCATGTTTATTTACACTGTCAAGTTTATAACTAGTGCAACCCTCGGTAAATACAGATTTTTTTCCTGTCGAATTCTACACAATCGGCACACTTCATTCCGTCCTGCGTATCATACAACCAAGGCCTGCCATCTTCCCATGGCTTTTTTATATGCTCCGATGCGTTTGGACTTATCATACTCTTGATAGTACTTTCGTTTTTCCGCAGGTCCTTGTTTAGCCTTTGGAGTCGATGCTCCTAAAAATTTCCACATGGCAGAAAGCCGGAAGAATCATTTTATACATAAATATCAGAAAAGGAAACGAAATGGCACCGTATTTGAATTCCGGTCGGAACACCGGTCCATTTACACTTGTTAACTATATGATACCCATTTTTCAATTTTACTATTATTGTCGCCAGTCAGAAATATAAACAGGAAATCGGTAAACGGATCGGAATGTCAAATACACCGAACTGAAAATTCTAATCGCCACCTGGCAGCCCTGGGCGACCTGTGTATGATACATTTATCGCCCAGAGCGAAAAACTGGGCGCCCGTTAATCTCAATCCCTGATCGGGAGGGTTGGCAGGTATGATAAAGCGGAGAATATAGTTGGGGCGGAAAATATTAATATTGGGGCGAAACGTCCATAACCTGCATTCAAAATTTGAGTTATCTACCTTTATTTCAACTTTGAACCTACATACGAGAGAGAGTTGATTATCTGTAACGGAAGAATATTCGGGTTGAGAAATCTGCATGTAACAGCTAAATTCGAGAATGATCAAGATCATTCGCGAATAAAAACTAAATTAAAATGAGATTTAGTTTTTAAAAGCCTGCTAAATGTCAATATGCCAGTTTCTAGAAAACTGAAATTAAACTGAGATTTAGTTTTTAAAGTCTGCTAAATGTCAATATGCCAGTTTCTAGAAAACTGAAATTAAACGAAGATTTAGTTTTTTTTCAGTCACCTAATTGACATAAACTTGTACTAACCTTGTGATAAGGTGAATGATAGTAGATGTATGCCAGCTGATACAATGATTTATAATGGGTTGGAAATCTGGAAACACACAAATGAAAGGCTGTTATACATTTTTCCAGTACATCTTTTCTCAATGGTTCTCCAGTAAGTTTTGCTTCAGCTGCAGAACTTTCGGGATTGCCGTCGTCTTTACTTGTCAGATCTTCTTTCCTCTCTTCTTTATCTGCTGATGTTTTGCTTTCTTTGTCACCGAGTTTGTTGACTTCTTTATCCTCTTGTTCCCCTTGTTTATTCTCTGATTTCCCTTGCAAATTTTTTTCATTTTTGTTTTCCTCATCTAATGACTGTCCTGTTTTTCTTTCTTCACTTGAAGAACCCTTAACCATTATTGTCTCCATTGTTTTGCTCACTTCACTCTGTGAGTTCTCGCCTTGTCTTTTCTCTGTTGTTCCATCAGTTTCATGTTGTTTGTCTTTCAATGTTTCTAACACCTCTTCATCCAAGTCTGTAAGATCTATAACCACTTTCATTGTTACATCTTTATCTTTCACTTTACCGACTTCATGTTTATTACTGCTGTCATCAGCATTTTTTATTTCCGATTGATTTTTTGTGTCAATATCAGCAGTTACAGATAATACACCATCTTTTTCCATTGTTTTTGTATCTTTTTCAATCCCTCTAACATCTTGCTTTTCAGCTTTTATTGTTTCTCTTGCGATTTGATTTACCATTTCATTAATAACATCATTAATTATATCCCTATCACTGTTCTCACATTCCATAGCTTTTTTATCTTGATCTCGAATTTCATCCGACTGACTTTCAGATATTTCTGATTTCAACTTCATTTCATTGTCCGTGTCAGTTTTACTCAGATCACCTGACTGTGTGTCGGATATTTTACGTTTTAATTTCAATGCATTGTCTGCATCAGTTTTGTTCTGATCACCATCATCCTCTTTTTTTATTTCAAGTTTTTGAACGGATTCTCCACCACCTTTCAGCTGATCATTTTTAGCAAGATCAAGGTTACTTTCTTCAACCATTTCAATGTCTGTCTCTTTATTTTCTGTTTTGACTTCCACTTTTTCTATCTTTATACTATCTTTGTCCTCCTCTATTTTCACTTTACTGGCTTCACAAATGTCCTGTGTTTTCTCTTCTTTGTTAGTGTTTTCCATGTCAACATCATCACATAGGCCAGATTTGTTTGACAAATTGGTTTCATTTTTATTAGTTGCATTTTCATCTGTCATGTTGATTTCTGACGATTTCACATCTTTCAATTCAGCTTCCCCAACATTAACTGAAGTTTTAGCATCATCATCATTCTCATTTTTAGTAGTTGCATTTTTATCTGTCACGTTGATTTCTTTAGTCATTTTCTGATCTGACGATTTCAGACCTTTCAATTCAGCTTCGCCATTGTTAATTGAAGTTTTAGCATCAGCGTCAGTACTTCTTTCACTGACATTCTCGTGAATTCCCTGTGTTTCTTCCACTTCCATAAATGTACATTTCTCTTTAACAACAGCTGAAAAATATTAAACAAACATCTGTTAAACCAGTGATTTTGTTACATTTTTACAAACTACCTGCTGTCGTTTAAATTGGGAAAATTTGAAGTTCTGAAATACAGCAAACTACATCCTGACATGCTTGCAATAGGTTAGGATTCTCATATACAGTCAAACCTGTCTATAAAGGCCACCAAGGGAACCAGGAAAAGTGGCCTTTATGAGCAGGCGGCCTTTATATACAGATTCAAATAATATGATTAAAGAACAATTGGGATACAATTCTACTGGCCTTTATAAGCAGGTGGTCTTTATATAGAGGTGGCCTTTAAGGCAGGTTCGACTGTATTGTCACAATATTTAACCTTTTGTGGGTAAGAACAACTACATTGAATTTGCTAGTTTATCACTGTTGGAGGAATTTGAGTGGTCAAATTGGGAATTTTATTAGTCTTTATTTGATAGTAATTTTAGGAAAAACAAAAAAAAACCATCGTAAAATATGACAAACCTTGGCATATTGAAGGCATACCAAATTATTCGGACTTGCCAAAAAAGTTTTCAGCCAATATGAAAGGGACAATATCATAGGCCATATGATAATAAAATTATGTTGTTTTTTGGGTGAAAAGGCTCACAAATAGCAATGATTTATACTCACCACTGGACCCTGATGAAGTAAGCTCCTGGTGACCACTGTCCAAAGCATCTGAATCTTTTTTCATTGGCACAACACTCGGGTCTAACATCTTGCTATCATCTTTAGTTTTACTAGACTGTTCATCTGACTGTACTTTTTCACAAGACATTGTTTCTATGGTAACGATTTCTTGTGCTTTACTTGTTTCAGTATCCATGGTAACTGTAACATCAGATTTTTCATCAGACACGGATGTTTTATCAGACATTTTATTTTCCTCTTTTGACATTTCACCTTTACTGGTCTCCTGTTTAACTGAACAAGGCTCCATTTCCATGGTTTCCAAAGCAGCTTTGGATGAAGACAATATTTCTACCACTTGAAATTTATTTCCTTTAGAAACAGATTGATTTTCAACAGAATGTGATTGTAACTCGGACATTTTGCTTTTATCATTTTTATCAAGGGCAGACAACTCCATTTTTTTGTTTTCACTATCTCCAACTTCGTCCTTACTCTGACTAATGTCTGAAATGCCGGATTCATCCACATCAAATCCAAACGAAGTTTGTTTAACTATTTCTGACGACCCAGAATCTTTACTACCAGACATGCCGGATTGTGTTTCTCCCAATATACTAGCCATGGAAAATGGGAATGGTTTAGCTGGCGGACTGGTAACAGATGGTTTCTTAGCGACCTGTATGACAGAGTTATCTGACGAGAGGCCGTTATCATTTGACACAGGTTCTGCTGACAATTCCAGAACTCCCTTGGATTTCTGTACCTCTGACAAGATTTCTGAAGACTGGCTGTTGAAGTTTTGACTTTCAGATCTCTCACTATCAGAAATAGGTCCTATAGATTTTTGTTTTGAATAAGTGTGATCTTGGGAACTAAAGGGTGGTTTGGGCTTTCTTGTAAATCCTGGCAATGAGCTACTCAAGTCATCAGAGTATGATGACAAAGACGACTCCTTCCTGAAAACACAAAAATTTTGATTTTGTTATATAAACACATTATACAGGGTTCTATTTTTGTGCTAATTCATCACTTAGGTGGGAGGCTGTTGGTTAGAACTCTGGCGGGGTCTAAGACTTGAATGTAGGCAGTGACTGTTCTTTTGCCAAGCACTTGGCATTTAGAAATGAAATTCAGGAGGTCCTAGAGACATTAAAAAATGATGTCACAGCAGCGTTGGCATGTTAAAGAACTTTCTTTGCACATTGCCTGTAGTGCACTGCAAAAGTAAAAAGTTTTGTCACTTCACCTATAGCTAGCAATGTCTTGATATAAGTGACATATTCTTGACTAGGATTTAAAACCCATTCAATCAATTAAACAATCAATCAATCAATCAATCTAAATACATGTACTAAATAGTGTAATTTTCTACACCTAAAAAAACACTTACTCATACTGTTTTTCATGCCGTTTTTCCTGACAGCGTGCGAATGGACTTGAAGCAGTTTCGTCTATGTATTTTTGAAGTACCCAGCAATCCTGATCTGTACATTTGTTCTTTAGAATCTGTTTTACAGCAGCAACATGGAGTCTATAGAACATCTAATAATTAACAAATCAGAAAAAAAAAATTAAATCAAGTACAAGCATATAATATTCATATCTTTAGGTGTACTTAAATCTAGTCAAGTTTAACAGGGGTCTTAAGTTTAACCCACCTGGTTTGGCAATTCAAGTATTGAAAAACTAGAAACATTTTCTTCATTCGATGATCAGTATTTCAAACATGACTGCCACTGGACTTCCAAATTTAATGGTTACATATGCACCTCTTATCCAGGTTGGAATCAAACTACTGCAATAGCTCAGTTGGTAGAGTGGTGGCTCCGTAAGTGGAAGGTTGTGGGTTTGAACCTGAGTGACTGTTTTTTTTCATCTTTTTCCAGGACACAATTACCATGTTACGATACGAATCACATTAGGCGTAAGTTTACATTGGATTGTAAACTACAAGTCGGGCGCGGAAACAGACAAAACCGGATTTCACCGTTTCACGTCTTTGGGGTTTATTTGGACCAAACTATATCTCACGAAGTCAGAAATAGTTTTATAATATTTATTTTGCTTTAGTTTCACATTAAATCGAAGTTTTTTTTAATGAAAATTCAAAATTCCATGACTTTTCCATGACATGTTACAACATTCCATGACTTTTCAAGGCAAAATCTCAATTCCATGACTTTTCAAGACAGAAGTCAAATTCCATGACTTTTCAAGTTCTGTGCGAACCCTGTTATTGTGAAAAGTTTATGTTTGCTTGCCAAAGGTTAGTAGCTTTCTCTGGACACTCCACCATCCCTGAACTGATTGGTTCAATAAAGGTGAAAGAATCTTGACTAAGGGTTGTAAGATACCATTGGTCCAATCAAGCATCTCTGAACTGTCTGTCTCAATAAAAGTGAATCAATCTTGACTAAGGGGAGTTAAAACGCCATTGCACCAATCAAACTTCACTGAACTGACTGTCTCGAGGAAAGTGAAATGATCTTGACTGGGGTGTAAACCTCCATTACTCCAACCCACCGTCACTGAACTGACTATCTTGATAAAAGTGAGAATCAAGACTAAGGGGTGTAAAACAATATTACTCCACTCTACCATTACTGAACTGACTGTCTCCATGTTAAAACACCATTACTCCACTTCATTGCACTTTACTCAACCCCACACGCCTCCGCTCAATAATCATCATGTATTCACAAAGTCCATCTTACCTCCAGAGCTTCTACAGCCAGGTGTGGGGATGTATAACTGTAATTTATTTTCTTTGGGTAGGTGGCATTTTCTTCATACAAACAAGTAGCAGCCTGGAATACAAAACAGACGAAATGAATGATTACAACAACACAGATATTAATATCCCCTGTGACAAGAACAACATAGCTCATCAGCACAAAAACTACTGGGGTTTAAAATTATTTTTTTAATGGAAGGTCCAGGACCTTTTGCATTTATTGTTGCAGGTCCATCCTTTGGCAGGTCCATCATAAAATTTTGAAAGTCAAATATCATAATTGAAAGGCCTATGTGTCATGTTATCATATAGAAAAAGTAGAACTATCCTGTTGAAAAATGGGCAGGTCCATTGTACTTTTTCAGATTAAATATCAAGTGTCCAAATGTAGCATCAAAAGGTCCTAAACCTCAGACCTGGGTTTGAACCCCTGCACAAGACTCAATTCTAGCTTGATGCTTTTTTTGGCTACAACATTAAGTAAATAAATAAACTAAAACTGTCTCTTGAGAGCCAAATACCCCTCCCCTCCCCCCAACATTTAATGTTTTCCTGCGATCTTGACCATTACCAGATGGTTCAAGATCATGACAGGCCTGGACACAATTTTACATCATAGACAGACAGACATGGTGATTTCTATATACCCCTAACTAGTTAAAATATAAATATAGATTAAAGGTTATTTATTACTTAGATATGAAATATAGTTTGAACAGTGCCATCTACTTTATTAGGACAAATAATTAAATAAAGAATATGACTATGATGACATGACAAGACTTTTACTCTTGTAATGGGTTTATAAAAATCAGAGAAATATACTTTTGTTAAATTTTCTGCTAGTTAATATCTGAAAATCCTAAAAAACTAAGGTAAACTAGCTCATGCAAAGTATTTCTAGCTAAATTTGATTAAATATATAAAATATTAGGCCCTTTGGATATTTTTTCGACCTCTTGAAAAAAAACGTTGATTTCACAATTTTAGTCAAAGTGCTACTGATTAGGATTTGCATTCCAAAATGGTCGTCTAGTGCTGTAAAAATAACACTGGTATAATACGCAACAAATTGACATACCATGGTGTATTGATGAAGGTAATCTTCTGGTACTTTCCGGAGTTTTTCCAGACATTTTCCCATCATGTAGTGTTTTAACCATTCATCTTCGTGTTCATCCGTGTCACATTCCCAAGCTTTTTTATAACAATTATAAGCTGTCTGTAACATCTCCTGTCTTGTGTCTGTAGATATCTGTAAAAGTTCCTGGCTCAAGGGAAACCACTCTTTCTGAAAAATTAATACATAAAATATGAACATATTAAATGAGTAAGTTACTGTAACGGGGTAAGGAGTGGACCGAAGCAATTGACAGATCATTAATGATCTGCTGGCTACGCTCACAACATTCCTACAAATGTCCGGCATGCTTGAATTACACACAAAACGAATGAAAACTCGGCCTGAATGAGATACATATGGCGGGGAACAGTATCAGGACCGCTTCGTGTCTGCGGGGCAGTGAATTGCGACAGACTGTTCACATTTCATTGTTGATTACGTCACTGATAACACCAATCAAAAGATGTATCTAGATCCTATAATTTTAATCTTAAATTATAAGATCTAAATAAATTTTTACTGTTTACGCATGAATTTTTAAGAAATATGCTTCCCGGAAAACCGAAGACATTGTGACGTAAATGGTGTTATTGGTGACGTAATCAACATAGAAATGTGAACAGTGTGTGGCAATTCACTGTCCTGCACACAAGATGCGGTCCTGATACTGTTTCCCGCTAAATGTATCTCATTGTGCCATTTACTGACATCACTGACACAAGTACGTCATTAGTTGCTGTGATGTTGCTTTAAATTGGTACTGTTATGGCAGCCAGTGTTGGAACATAAAAGGCATGGCTGTCTTACACCTCAGTCATTATTATTTTAATCAAAGTGGTAAGTTTTGGAAAGATGGGTGATGGAAATTAAAGTACCAAGAGAAAAACATCATTAAACAGAAACCACTTTTTCTTAACAATTTATACAAAGGAAAAATATGAATTACCCCACCACCATTATGGCTTTTTTTTTTCTTTTTTTTTTTTGCAAAACACAATTTCATTTCCCACAACAATTTTTATCTTTTTTGAAACTACAAAACCATGAAATGAACCCCACCAGTAAAAATTAAGAAAACCAGCAAGCTCGAAATAAATTTACAGACAGGTGGTTTCCTGGAAATGCAGTAAAACCTTGCTCTAATACACCTAGATAATTTTATTTTGCCACCTTGTTTATTGGAACACTATTCTAAAGTTTCAAAATCCATTTCGTCTATTTTTGCCTTTATAAATCTCACTCAATGTATAGCCAATGCCATGCAGACCCCTTTAAAACATCAAAATTGATAGACCAAATTCTGGCGATGATTTTGAGTTTTATTAATACACTTTTGTTGAAATACAGTAAAACCTGCCCTGAAGGTCACTTTTATATAATGGCCACCTGATTTTAAAGGCCAGTAAAAATTAATCCAGTTGCTTTTGATTCATGTTATTTGAACCTGTATATAAGGGCCAGTTTGACTGTATGAAACATACCATTTTAAGTTGCCGAGATGAATGCGAGTGTAGCTGATAGGCCAGAGATCCGTATTCAATCCACAGTTTTGTGTTACTATTATCAATCTCCATGGCTCGCTTGAAACATCGCAAAGCAGAAATAGATTTCTTGTACAACTGAACATCCAGCTTCAACTCCATCTAAAATATCAAATATGAATTTAATAATAATACAAAAGAACATCTTTTATTGTAACATCAAGAACTAATTTCACAATCATTTCTTAACTAAGATTTTTGCTTTGATATACAAAGAAACATTATGTAAAATATAAAGGTTTTTGGGTGAAAACTGTAGCAGTACACGATTTCAAAAAAAAGGACCCCTCTGTATAAAATGAAAGCTTGCTTAAAAAACAAAAACAACAAAAACAAGTTCCAAAGTCTAGGAAAATGCTGGAAAATCTCAATAAATATTCCTTGAAGTGAGATGCACATCTATATGGAAAAGATCTGTCAAGTTTCAATGTTCTTGGTTAAAAAATGATTTCACATAACAGGGACCCCATTTTCCCAACCACCTACTTGCCAAACATTCAGCATACTATGTGGAACCCTGCCAATGAAATCATGTTCAAAATACAAGAAAAATTTGCCAGGGAAAATTGGGAATATTGGCACTTTAGCATGTAAAGTGAAATGGACATAGAATTTGAGAACTGTCAATCAAAACCACCTGGTAACATTGATACTGAAATGGTGAAATCAACATAGAAGTTGACCTGTCAATCATGTCAGGAAATTGACACACCCCTGTACCAGGTGTTCAGCAGTTGCAGGTGTTCAAATCCAAAAACTCCAAAACTTTGATTTTGGTCACATTTTAACACTACAAAATTTGATGGGGCTCCCTATGGGGGCTAGATTTTATAATATTTTAAAATTCTAAAAAAGTGAATTTTAACAAAAAAATATTTTTAGACTGTGTAAGATTTTTTTTGCATCTGTAAATGCAATATTTTCATTTGTAAATCAATTTCCAGAATGTATTTATTTTATTTTCAAATAATATTTATTATGCCCCCTCATTTTATCCCTTTGGGGTTCTCTCTCTATCTGACAAAGGTTGGCAGTTGTTACACAGGTGAAATGAAACATCATGGCCAGCATCTCTAAAGGAGTTTGTAAGTGTGGTGACTTTTTTATCCCCTTTTTGAAATTTTTGAAAAATAGAATTTCTTTTTCAATTCAATTAATCATGAATTTATTCAATACTTAATGGGTTAAATTTACTAGTAGATAGCTGTGATAACAAAAGTTAGATGTAAAATAGAACAGCCATGTTATTTTAATCATGTTTCCATACATGCATTAAAATAAAGTCTTCTTCGATTGGGGACCTCTGTGGTTACAGATCACAGGACCTCTCAACATCTAAGTTCAAATCTCACTTTGACAGATCCTAGTGTGAGAAAGTTTGTCATCTTGCTTGCTGGAGGTTGGTGATTTACTCAAAATTCTTCCACCCTTCCAAAACTGACAGCCTTGGGATGTCTTTGGGCAAGATAAATTTCTAAATTCTAACTTGTTCTCGGGTAATAACGCCATAACACCGAGAACAACTTCAAAGTTACCAGAAGAGACAAACATACATGTTCCGTGCACTTCCTATGATTAGCTCAGATATTCATTATAAAAAGACAACAGTCTACAGAGAACATGTGCCTTTATTACACAACACGCCAGATTCCAAAGAAGTCTGAAAATGACCTTATACATAAATACCTTATAAGTGGCATGTCTGGCAAAAGCCATACTTATTTGTTTCTGTGACATTCTGAGAAAATTGACCACAGAAAATTTGTGCAAATTATCTCCATGAATATAAATCTTATCTTACCGCCATATCAGTTCTTGTCACTCCTATAACAAGAGCACCGCCGAGTGGAGCATTATACGCCCGTGTTATATTGATCGAGTAGTACTATTTACTGAGAAGTATAAGTACAACTAGGATATATGTATGTAAAAATATATTACCAACTCCGTGTTCGGGCCATAACTCGTAACCCAAAAAAGTTGTAGTTCAAATTTGCACGAGATATAACCATGATTAAGGTGTAACTGTATAACAAATTTCATTTAAATCCATGTTTGTATTGTCTACTGAATGGAATACAAACCACATGGTCATACATACAAAAATTTCTAAGTTAAAAAAGGGGCATAACTCCTCCAAAAATAATCTGAAAAAGTTGTAATTCGAACTTGCACCAGATATTAACATCGTAAATGTGTATACCAAATTTCATTTGAATCCATAAATAGTTGTAGGCTCTAATGATCGGAAACCACATGGTCATACATACAAAAATTTCTAAGTTAAAAAAGGGGCATAACTCCTCCAAAAATAATCTGAAAAAGTTGTAATTCGAACTTGCACCAGATATTAACATCGTAAATGTGTATACCAAATTTTATTTGAATCCATAAATAGTTGTAGGCTCTAATGATCGGAAACCACATGGTCATACATACAAAAATTTCTAAGTTAAAAAAGGGGCATAACTCCTCCAAAAATAATCTGAAAAAGTTGTAATTCGAACTTGCACCAGATATTAACATCGTAAATGTGAATACCAAATTTCTTTTGAATCCATAAATAGTTGTAGGCTCTAATGATCGGAAACCACATGGTCATACATACAAAAATTTCTAAGTTAAAAAAGGGGCATAACTCCTCCAAAAATGATTCAAAAAAGTTGTAATTCGAACTTGCACAAAGTATTACCATGGTAAAGCTGTATACCAAATTTCATTTGAATCCATAAATGTTTGTGGTCTCTATTGAACGGAATACAAATTGTTAACAGACGCCCGCCCGCCCGCCCGGACGGACAGCACCGTAACATAATACGTCCCGTCATATGACGGGCGTATAATAAAAAGGTGGGGTGAAATATTGTTCCGAGAACAATGATCTTGGTGCATGTTCTGTGTGTTAGGGCAGGGTTTTTATCAAAGACCATTGTTCTCGTGTCAAGAATGGGATGTAGAACACATACATGTGTTTTTCCACTACACTTTGCTTTTCTTTAATCATAAACTTAAGACTCATTGGTAAACAAATATATATGTTACTTTAGCAACCAAACACAGCAAAAAAAAAAAAAAAAAAAAAAAAAAAAAAACCATTAACGACTGTAAACCAGAATTTTTGTGTTTGTGTGTAAATTTTGCAGATTTAACTTTATTTAAAAATAGAATCAAAATTTTTGAGTTTTTAATTTTTGTAAATATCACAAAGCCCAAAATCATTCTAAATCAAACCACAAAAAGTTCTGATTTACAATAAACTCTTCAACACAATTCTAAAATTAACTACATTAACAACAAATTTCAATGTGACCAAAATCTGCATCTGTAATTTACTTTATATTGTTTTTAAGGTCAAAAGTTTTTTCTCAATATAATATTAATAATATTTGTAATATTAATCTTTTTAACTTCTTCAAACATATTAGAAATACTGATTGAACAAAACAAGTCAAAACTTTTAACAGCAGAGATTTTTCTTGCCACAGTGGAAAAAGGACTATGGGATGAAATTGGGAAAAAACAATCAAGAAACTCCATATTATGGTAAAAAGAAGATACTCATTCAGACATCTTAACAATACAGTAAAACCTGATTATAATGCCCCTCGATAACTTTGCCACCTCGCTTATCGCCACACTATTTTGAAGTCCCAAAATCCATTTTGTTTATGTTTTTCTTTATCCACCTCCCCTGATTTATCGCCAAACCCCTTTATAATGCCTAAATTTGTCTGAACAAATGGTGGTGATGAATCGAGGTTTTACTGTAATCTTGTAGTATTGTGTGTTTAAAATGTTTTATGAGTTTCTTGTAATGTATTTACAGAGGTGAAGCTACCCTGTTTTGAGTTAGGGGCCCAGCTCACTAAAGAAAAGATAAAGTTTTACTAGTGATAAGAGGCTAAAATCTGTAAACATTTTGGTGTCCTCACTGATTTTTGGGAGCCATGGGATTGGCGGCTCCTGTTAATCTTACTCCCTGTATTTACATGTATTATACTGTAAGTAACAACATGAACATAGATTTACTTGTAATAATTACTTGAATACACACCCACTGAATGTTTAAAAGAGGGTTATTATGAAGGTATACTGGTACAAGTTATGATGAAATATTGGTTTTTTGTCACTTTTTCTTGACCCCACCTCAATTTTTATGCTAATAAGTTAATGGGAATTTTTACCTTAAAATTGGAGGAAAATAAGCAATTTTTTATATTGAGGATAGGTTCTTTTACCAGACCCTGTGAGTGGCAAGAAAAATCCCTGAACATATTAGTCATTACCTGAGGATGAAATATTTCCTGTTCAGCCTAAACCATGACAAAATATTGAGATAAGTATATCAATGTACTATAGAGAATAGTTATCTCCCTTTTAAATAAATGTCAATCCTGCTTTAAAAGCAGGTATATCCTGAAAATTAGTTCAGTTTTAGACAGTTTTTATTTTACTCGGCTATAAGTTTTCACAAGGTTCCATTGTACTTCAGTTCAGACAGGTTTTTGGTTTACCAAGGGTTCAATTTTCACAGGTTTCACATGCTTAATACCATGTGTGTTTGTAATTATCGCCAGTTGGTGTTGAATACCAATGATTGAAATTGACTTCAAATATAAAATCTGCCATTATTCATCTGTTACTAAGATGTTAAAATGAAGTATACAGCCAAACCTGTCTCAAAGGCCACCTCTATATAAGGGTCACCTGCTTTTAAAGATCAATAACATTTTTTTTCCCATTTCCTCTTTAATCATGTAATTTGAACCTGTGTATAAGAACCACCTGCCCATAAAGGTGACTTTTACTGGATCCTTTGGATGGCCTTTATAGTCAGGTTTGACTGTAGATGTATATGAAGAAATTCTTTGAATATAAAATATGCTTTAATTTTTTTTAATTAATTATCATTTTTGATGTCCAAATGTCCATGAGGTATAAAATATATATACATACAGCATTAAGTTTCTGTTCCAGCTGACTCATTCTAGCTAGAGCCATTCCTGCCCAGGAGTCCAGTCTATCTGGATTGACACATATATCACATAAGTAAAACTTGATCGCTTTTCTGAAGATAGAAAACAATCTAATATGTAATGAAAGCATTCACTGTAACTTCCCTGCCAGGTAGTATATTTAAAAACATTGACCAAAAACTTCACTTTTAAACCATAACAACTTAAACTTCTGTCTACTATAAATCTGGAAATTTTTGTGTTAATTTTTGCAAGCAGTGGAATTTAAAGTTATTCACATATTTATATTTTCATGCCATCAATGGCAATTAGTGAAACTGTAAGCTAATTTTATTAAAATTAAAACATTTGTCAAAATCTTATTTAACGACTTGTGACTATTGTCAATTTACACAAAAATTGAAAGAACAAGGTATATAGAACTACAACAATGAATTTTGACATCAATGTTATTGCATGAGGAAAGTTTTTGTATTTTGTGCAGCCAAATTAACTTGAGTACCAATTGAAAACATACAACTAGTGTTTACTGTAATGCGAAACCATTAACAAGTTCCACATTGGAAAACATGGTCCAAATTGGGGCAAAAACTGCATCAAAGGGACCCTGGTCCAAAAACTGAAGAACATAAGGTACAACTACATCCATCCTTTATTATAAATATGATGTTCTGAAGATATCCCATCATCTCTGAACAAGCTAATTCAGTGAGTAAGGATCTCCTGCTGGTACTTTTTTTTTTGTTATTTGCACTCAGTCTCATGCTCAATGGGCAATAACTCCAAGGAAAGTGAACAAACCAACTCAGACTAAAGAGATGTGCATTTCCTATTAATGTTGATGTTCTAGATCAAGTTTTGTAAAATAGTGCTTCAAAGTAAATTTCAAGAAATGAAAAGATCATAGGTTAGACTACAGAGAAGTAATATCAGATTTTGGCTCCAGTCTTTCAAGTTTTCCAATCAAAAGGCTATAACTACCAGGAAAATTAGCAAACCAACTTCGGTTAATGAAGTGAATATCTCCTATCAATGTTGATGCTTTGCACCAAGCTTTGTGAAATAGTGCATCATAGTCTTGGAGAATTACTCTGTATCAGAACTGTCTGAATGGACACAAGGACCGAACTTTAAATCTAATATCCCACTCTTTCTTCAAAAGGCACGGATAAAAATAACGACCAAGTCAGATGAAGATGGCAAAGCATAAGCCATTAATAGAGGAGAAGAACATTGACTATATAAAAGTAAATTTTCACGATTTTAAAAAAGACCGGGTGATGATTGACCTGACAGAGCCATTGATGGAACGCCAACCACACCAACAATGTGTTGACAAAGGCCCAGCATGCTTGAATTACACACAAAAAGAATGAAAACTCAGTCAGAAATGTGCCATTTAATAACATCACTGACAATAGTACGACTTTGTTGCTGTGAAGCTGCTTTGGTACCATGATGGCAGCAAGTGTCAGAACATAATGGGCGTGGCCGGCTATCCATCAATTGAGGGGTTTACATTGTAAAACTGACTTACGCTTGCTCTTTATTTTTAAAGTAATAATCAGCCAATAGATAGTACAGCTCTTTTACCACTTGACTACAATAAATAAATATTAGACATTTGGTATTAAAAACAGTTCAGTTATGACATTTAGGTAAAAAATAAATATAATGAATATCCATATTTGAAAATTCAGGGGAGGAAACAAACTTCCAAGAGTTAATAAATAAGAATATTTATTTTTGATGTAATAATTGTATTATCCTGCTGAACTGAAAAAATGCAGTAGGTACATTTCAATTTCAAATTGGCCACTTTCAAGTCATGTTAGAAAGTAAATTAAAGGAAGTGACCTACATGTACTTTTATGAATGTGGGTCTACAAAGTTAATGGGTTAGTGAAGTTATTGAAGGCAATCAAACAATCAGAAATGGCTTATGTTTCTAATGCAACAGTAATTCATATCAGAGTCACAATGAGCTACTTTTTATAAAAGTGTTATAAAGGTCTCAAAATCAATGCAACAGTAGGATGTATTAGTCACAGTAACCTACTTTTTTTAATGTGTGTATTCTTCAAAATCAATCTCATACTTGTCAGGTCTCACAGGGGTTTTTTCAAGGAATTTTCTGATTTTTAAAAAATGTCCCCCTCTTTTAATAGCCTCCTGCTGCAGGAATGAAATTAGTGTCAAATCTTACAATTATAAATAAAGCATTTACTTACGACACATTGTCAGTGTTAGGACTTGGTGGCTTGTTTGTGTTTCCCTCTATATATTCAAGGACAGCATCAATATGGTGTGCTGAAAATAGGTAACAGTTACAATAAACAACAAGAAGTGTCAAATCAATTGTCCATGACTCAGTACAAAAAGGTCAAAGTTCATATGTTTAAAACTTTTGGTACTGTTAGGAAGAATTATACATATTAGCTGTTTTCAAAAATTAAATTAAATGAACTTGTCAGATAAATGGTCCATTTTAATAATAAACAAGTGTTCAAATATCAATTAAACAAACTTTTGTCAAACAATAAGAGCTAGTAAAATTTTATTGTGTGTGTGTGTGTGTGTGTGTGTGTGTGTGTGTGTGTGAATTTTAAACTGATGAGAGAGAGAGAGAGAGAGAAAGAGATAACTAACATGGTTTCTCAGCTTCAGGTACTAAATGTGCAATTCTCTTCAACAGGAAGGCAATCTGAAAGTGCAAAATAAAGATTGATTGATTGTAATATAATAATTTCATGCTTCTTCCCTACAGACCTGTGTAAATGGGACTTGTTATTTACCAGTAACTTTATATGCCAAAGACAATACTCTAAAAGTATTGGGATCCTTCAGAAAAGACCCATGCCATGGTAGTAGTGATGTGCTAAAGAATCCTCCCTGTACACTACCCTAGGTGAACTGCAAAATTAAAAATTTCTGCCACTTCACTTATACCTCGATCATGATGTCTCAATACATACCTGTCAAGTCTCACGCATTGCGCATGAGAGTCACGCATTTTGATATTTAATCACGCTCACACGCACACCACTCACTTTCTCACGCATATTTGTAAAATACCCTTTTGTTCAAAATTTCATACAAATTATTAACGATAACTGCCGATATATTGATTATTATTCAAACTTTTTTTAACTTTTAACTGATCTTTCAAAAAATGTAGAAGAATCACGACTTTCTATTTGACGATTTCCGGACCTTTGGTAATCCGATTTCTTTTTTGTATTTTACCTTTCACAAGTTTTTTTCCTGTTTGTTAAATATTGATAAACGGAAGGCTGCTAGCGGTGACGAATCAGATAAAAGTCTAAATCCAAAAATTGTATTTGATCATGTTGTGAGTACATATTTTATGAAAAATTTCTGAGGTTTTAAATATTTAGTTTTGTTCTTAGAATGCAGGAAATTGCATATTCTTACTTTAATTTTTAAAATTTGTCCGGGGGAGCATGCCCCCGGACCCCCCTAGAGTGGATGGCACATTTCTCTCACTCTTTTCTTCAAATCACCCTTGACAGCTATGTCAATATGAGATGTTGCCACTTAGTCTAAAGCTGCCAAAAATTCCAAGTGGAAACTTAGTATGAGGGATTACCCACTATAGGCAATAGCCGTAAACATAGTACTACCATGCTGATCTACTATGCAATTGCAGATACAGTCAAACCTGTCTATAAAGTTCACACAAGGGAACCTGTAAAAGTGGCCTTTATAGGTGGGTGGTCCTTATATAAAGGTTCCAATAACATGAATACACATCAATTTGGACAAAATTTTACTGGCCTTTATAAGCAGGTGACCCTTATATACAGGTGGCCTTTAGGGTAGGTTTGACTGTATGCTGTAAGTGGCAGATATCGCCATGGGTGAATGTATGTACTTTTTTTAATACCCATATACATGTACAATAAAAATTAAAATTAAGAAAGAAAGGACCACCTCTTTCACAAATGCTTTTACTCAAGAACATTTAATAAGAACATTTAATTACCTCTCCTGAAATAGTATCCTGTTTATAACCATCAAACTCCGGTACCGTCTTCGGTTTAAAATATTCAAACACAACAACGGCTTTATCCCATACTAAATGAATGAGAGGTGCATTATGGTCCAGAAGATGTCTGGCTTTTCCTTTCTTGTTTGGATGACCGTACAAACAAAATATACACTGTTCAAAAGCTTGTTCTAGTTCTTCTTTAAATGCCGATGTTGACGACGACGACAATTCCTCTAACAGAACGTCAACAAAAAATAACAACAATGCTCCATCAGACTTAGTGCACCAAGATAACCTTTAACAGAAAGAAAAATGTCATTTAAACATAACAAGTTACAACGAGGAAATCCATGTTTTCCCAATACAAATAGCACATACCGTATACTCTACAAAAAGATCTGTTAAATAGTTTTAAAGAAAAGTGACAGACAAAATGTTGGGAGGAGAAATGAAGTAAACACTGACTATATGACCTCCTCCCTAACTTCTTTTTTGGGATATAACTACCAGGAAGACCAATAATTCTTAAAACAGTATTACCAGTAACTGTCTAAAGATTCTGTATGTATTTGATATTGGTGCCAGTATTCAATCTAGTTGGGGACTATGCACCCTTGGCCCTGAAAATAATAATTTTGTCCCACAAAATTAGTTTCAGTGGTCCACCTTTGCTCATCTTTGTAGTCTTAGCCAAGTTTGGAATAAAGCCAGTTCTACCTCTTTCTCATCTGTGTTTGTTCTTTGACTTAATGCTGCTTTTGTCATGGTGGTTCTGGTGTTAAATTTCATTTTAAAACTATGATTAAAATGCAAGATTTAAAGTATTATATTTTACCTGCCCAGATAATCATGTGCTATATTTAGTAACATGAGGGATGATGGGATGCTGTTGTCAAAGTCTGAACTTCCTGTATTTGATGCATCGGATAACAGCATGGCTTTCATTTTATCTTCTTCTCTATTTGAAAAAAGAAATAACAAGTTACAGTTTAGGATGTCAGGGATGGGATAAAAAAAATTTCAAATTGCTTGACACTGTGCCAAGTCATCAGGTGTTGTGTACTTGGCACCAAAAACTTGTAATGAGCACTAGAGAAAATGTAATTTCATTTTTATTATTTAGCAATCCATGTAGACAATTTATCATGGATGATGATGGCATATGACAAATATTCTACATAAATATGTTATATATACAGCAAGTCTATTTTAATATTAGGGTAATTTTAACAAATAAAGCATGAACCAGCATGATTTCAAACATATGGTGATACCCTACTTACACCTATATGCATCATTTAATCTGTCCGTGTTTATAAACACTCTGCCATCAGATCGCGGATGGATTATATCAAAAGTATATATCAGATAAATGGGTGAAATCTGTTTGCGCCATTTTAGTGTCCTTTACCAACATCTATTTGCACCAGAATATCATATCTGCCATCAATTTTTTAAAATCATGTAGTCCTTTTGCACCAATATGGTGCCCAACTGTTTCACTTTATTGAAAGTGTAATGGAGATATGAACTTAATTTTGACTTCCCTTCTGCTTTAACCAGGATAGGGACAAAAGCTTCGCGAAACTTGTGTTCTTCAATTACGATTTCTGGTTTTCCTCTGTTAGATTCAAACTTCTTAATTTCCAGATCCATGCTGTATGACTGATTTCAAAATGAAAACTGATGAATATTTCATTCGAATGAGTTAATTTACATGTAACTCTATCATGTGACTATACTTACTTATTTTCTTTTTGTTTTGTAATTATGTATTTTAAACAGAAAACATATCCCCAGATCACTACTTGCCATACGTATGAATGAAACACTTACATTTATTAACACTTATAACATGAATTACCTGTACATATAGACTGGCACAAAAGACCTCCAGATTCTGGCAGAATCAAAACACCAAAAATTTTAATTGACAGAAATGACACCTTTTAAAATATGTAATTGGCACAAAAGAACGCTTCCTAAAAATCTGCATTTTTGTATTATCAAGAAATAAAACTTACTGTTTTATTAGTTTATATAGCAGTATCCATGGTAACACTGTTCCTAGTGGCATCTCTAGAGCACCTTCTAAAACTGACATCATTGTATCAATCAAATAGATAAGATTTTGTGTAAACCTCATGGTGTTCATTAATGGCAATGTTTTAAGTATATTGCCATCTTTCTCCGTCACTCTATAAAAATACAAAAATCAAACAAATTTGTTAAATTTGTTGTCATAGTAACCAGGTAAACCTCATGGTGTTCATTAATGGCAATGTTTTAAGTATATTGCCATCTTTCTCCGTCACTCTATAAAAATACAAAAATCAAACAAATTTGTTAAATTTGTTGTCATAGTAACCAGGTAAACCTCATGGTGTTCATTGATGGCAATGTTTTAAGTATATTGCCATCTTTCTCTGTCACTATAAAAATACAAAAATCAAACAAATTTGTTAAATTCGTTGTCATAGTAACCAGGTAAACCTCATGGTGTTCATTGATGGTAATGTTTTAAGCACATTGCTATCTTTCTCTGTCACTCTGTGAAAATATACAAATCAAATTGTTTTATTTACTGTCATAGTAACCAAGTAATATGCCACTACACCACTTCCCTTCACTGACGACCTTGATATCAGTGAAAGAACCTTGCCTCGGCCATTAAACACCATTACTCAAGCTCCACTCCTGGTGAAAACTTTTAAAAAAAAGTAATTTTTGTTTGTTTTATCTTTTATTCTGTTAATCAATACCTTCTAAATTTAATTTTGACAATAAATAACTTATAACATAGGTTTTTAATCCAATAATATGAAAGAATATCACCACCATCACCATCATACCAACTTTTTTTAAACACTCTACTATATTATTATCTATTTACACATTATACAAAATAGTCTTGCCAATATAACATATAGATCTATATTGATATCATATGATTATAATAAAAAATTGTATTTATTAAAAGTGTTTTGTTTTTGTTTTTTTAACTTTAAAAAATTTTTTTTATCTATTTTTTTTTTTTTTTTTTTTTTTTTTTTTTTGTTTGTTTTGAATGTTTATGAAACAAAAATTATTTTTTTAATATATATATTAATTTGAGCAATTGGAGCATATCTTAATAGTTGTTTTTTTAATGGCCCTGGGACATTCTGTTTTACTTCCTACAGGTATTTCTTTATAATTACACTGCCATACGAAGTTATCTCCCTTTATTAAAATATATGTCATGTTTTTAATCTTATATTTTGGTTTTAACAAATTTGTGCATTCAAAATGTGTATTTATTGCACTAATTAATTGCAATTAATATTTTCTATTTGTTTTATATATTTGTTTCACTTATCTATGATTTTCAATGTTAAAAAAATATTACAACTTAGCCACTACCTCTAATTTTCCTCGACAGAGTAATATATATTCTAACTTGACCTTGATGTAATCATTATTTCACTTATAATAATTTCTGAATATGGAACAGTGCTTCACTGTTTGAAATAATTGCAATAGAGTTAATCTTTCTTCTATCATTACTTAAATGCATTAAAAACTTACAAGAAAATGTGTTGTTTCAGTGGCTAAAGAGCTTCAAACAAATTGCCAGGTTTTCTTTTGAATATCAAGTCAAATTTATCATTCCTTGTATGCTGTTTTCTTTTTAAAGTTTTAATAACATATTTTCAAAAGAATTTTGTTAAGAAATAATAAATTTGTACTATCTTTTATACTGCGGCTAATGCAAAAAGTTTGACAGGCTGTCTGTCTATTAACATTTAGTTTGTGATCTTTAAATTAGTCCTATAGTTTTCAATTGAATTTAACAAAATTTGGTATGCATGTTTGTTGAAGTCATGAATATTATAAAATTGTGGTTTTGAAAAGAATAATAAATGAATTTGTTTCCCTTTTCCAACACAACATTGAAATTTTCTAATTTAAACTCTTCCTGGAGTTTTGAGTGGAATTTAATGAAATTTGGTATGTGCATTTGTTGTGACCTGAAGTTGTGCATATCATAACACAGTGACACTGCTAAAAAATTAATGGAATTATACTCCCTTTCTGCTTAAACTTATATTACAGAATATGGAACCTTAATAAGTCCATCAGTTTTTAATGAAATTTAATGAAATGTCTTGTGTGTTTAAATTGTTGGTTGAATGTTGCTTAACGTGGCATCAGCAATTTTTCAGTTAGTCATGACAAGAACTATTTTATTAATCTCTATGGATTAATCTATGAACAATTTGTGTATACATGTGAAGTGTGAGTGTGTTGCTTGGTCTGCCTTGTACTAGTGGGTGCTCAGGGCAACTTTACCGTTCTAGCTCACAGTCAGTACGCCGCAGACAAGAGTATCACTCCCCCAGTCCATTATACTGATACCAGGTGAATCAGTAAAGGCCAACAGCAAGAAAAATTCACTTTCCCACATGTGAGACCCTGGATTTGAAGACTAACGTCTTATCCATTAGGCCACTGCGGCGTCCAGTTTAAATTGTGATACTGCTGGAATATTTAATGGAGTTATGCCCCCTTAATAATAATAATGGTATGTCTTACCTAATCAAATCAGCACATAATTTAGCTATTGTACTGGACCATTCTTCCTTTAGTACACTCGTACTAGCCCTCTTATAACACTGTACAGACTCGTTAAACGACACTTCTCCCCACAATAAAGCTTTCTGAAAAAAATTATTCAAAATATAAAAGTAAGATTCATTATTGTCTTATATTTTGAGATAATTGGACTACATTAATTTATTGATTGATTAAATGTGGTTTTCCATCCAAGTCAGGATATTTTACATATATCAAGACATCACCAGCTTAAGTATTAATTCTCTTTAAATTTGGAAGTTAGATTAAATTATCAAAAGTCCATACAACATCAAAACATTTTCGCAATGGTTATCCTAGGAAGGATATTATCAATGTATTCTATTGAATATGAAAACATGTGTTTATGTTACAAAAATGGGAATTTCAAAATATGATCATTTGGTTATTCTCATGAGATTTACATTCAAGATAAGTTCTTGCCTAAAGACAGGATAATAGACACGCTACAATGTATTTATTCCCATCCCCCGTCCAAGGTAAGAATTTTGCTTATATGTGTAGGCTGTGAAAGAAGGTATAAAGTGGAGTCATTACAATACCTTAAAATCAGCCAGTTTATATAAAGATTCTTGTAATAGTAATAGTTGAGCTTGTCTTTCTGGTACACCTGTGTTAAGGGAGACAACCTACAACAAAATTAGAAGAAAAAAATCAGCTTAGTTCATATACAAATTTTAGTAACAACACGATATGCAATAATTGCCCTCTAGGTGTGTGGACATCCAGAATTGTCATCCTTCTGAAGGGTTGTCCTCGGGTGAAAACCATTCTGATGGGTGACAATTTTGTATGTCAACATACCTAGATTGCAATTATTGTATATGAAAAACATTTGCACTTGAAAATAAAAATCCAAACAATAATGTGAAGAGCAGTTTCCTGTTACAACCAGGGTAAAGTAATAGAAAAATACCAAACTTTTACAAGTTGTTGGATTTTCTATAAAACTACAGCATGATTATTATCACAAACACAGTGAACCAAAACTTACATGTAAGAAAAGAACATTAAACATGGGCCCTTTATAAAGAACATTAAATACATACACTTAAATATATGTAAATAAAGAATATTGAGGGTGGCAGAATACTAACTTTACTCTTTCCTTGATGTGTAAAAGTTTGTAACAGAAATTCCACCACTTTTTCATAATTTCCACAATCAAACAACTTCTGTGTCTCTTCTGATGACTGATATCGCTGTAAAGATTCTTGTTGCCTTTTTACAATATCTATAAAATATATCACAAAATCTATTCAGTAATACCTGCTATAGTGACCACCTATTTTTAAATATAAAAGTTGAGCTATTTGCTTGAGGTTGAACACAATCCCTGGATTTCAAATTAAATCTCCATGTTAAGAAAAACATGCTAAAATCTTGGATAGAGATATACATGTAAAATTGGTTGTTTTGAAATTGTAATCACAACTCCTGAATCGATCTGTCACATTTCGGGACAAACTTATGATAAACATTCTGGATCCTTGTTAAGTTGAAGTAAACACTACACTTGTTATTCTTGCTTTCTAAAATAGATTCAGTTAAACTTCAATTCATCATCAGCAATGGTTTAGTCATATTTTGGCATTACTAAGGGGTTTGGTGATAACTTGAGGAAGACTTATAAAGATAAACATAAAAGAATATATTTTAGGAGTTGAAAATACTGTGAGAATAAGTGAGTTGGAAAACCTACTGAAGGGCATTATAACAAGGTTTTACTGTGGTGATAAGCCAGGTGGCAAAGTTACTTAGGGACATTACAACAAAGTTTCACTTTTGCGATATTTGAGGTGGCAATGTTATAGGGGGCATTATAAAGAGGTGTTACTGTATTTGATTCTTGCTGTACATACCAGGTGCTATCACACTATCCACTTCACAATTATACAACTGGATTTCTGTTATATTGTAGTTTTCTTTACCATAATTCAAATAGTTAATGGTCTGAAATAACAAAAATAAATTTTTAGATACATTTTTATGACAATCTACACAGCCAAATTTTGTTCATGTAGATTTCATGTGGATCTCATTTCACATGAATTTCACTTGATTGTCATATAAACTTCACTTCACATGATTTTCAAGTGAATTTTTTCACATATACATGTAAGCTCAATCCATGTGAATTTCACATGAAATTGACGTTAACAAAATTTGGCTGCGTAGTTCAAGGGACTTACTGTCCAACAATTTAACACAGAAGGCAAAATTATTTCTCTGTAAATGGGGAAAAGAGTGAAGAGTTCTTGTCATGCTAGATATGCTAAAGAGATATGGTGGCCTCAGAGTTATTGGGTATAGATGGGAGTTATTGACAAGAATAGTGTGACAATGGTTATCAGATCTAAGCTTAGGAATTCCTATTTATTTTCATAATACAAAATATATTATAATAAATAAGAAAATTAATTTTTCCATAATGCAAAACATAATTTATTTCCAAAATACAAAATTAAATGACTTGAAAGTGCAAATGTATTTGGCATATTTATTTTAAAAGATTTCCAAATCCTGTATAAAGGGGCAGGAAAATCCTGTATAAAAGGGCAGTAACTATGTAATTAGGCTAGCATTACCTGCTGAAATGAAAATAAAGCATCTTCAATTTCCCCCTGTAAAATGTGTAGTCTAGCTCTCATCCAATGTGCTACAAATGAAAATCAACAAAAAAATCTACATGTAGTTCAATTTTATCTCAATGAATTAAAAAATTGTATAAACTGGTTAGAACTAAATTAGACCCTGATCAAGACCTTGACCTTCAAAACATAATAATGGTTCAAGGTCATGACTCATTTAAGTTCAAATCCCATTCAGGACAGATCCTAGCGTGAGAAAGTTTGTCAGTTCACTTGCCAAAGGTCGCTGACTTACCCCAGGAACTCCAGTTTTCTCCACCATCCTAGAACTGATAACCTTGATACAAGTGAAAGAATCTTTACCAGGGATGTGACACTAATCCATTATTCCAACTCTACTCAATTCATTCTAGCAAAAAAATGTTGATAGATTGATTGAATTAAGTTTTACGTCCAAGTCAAGAATATTCCACTGATATTGAGATGTCACCAACTATAGGTGAAGTGGCAGAAATTTTGCCTATGCAGTGCCCTCAGGGCAATGTGCAGGGAGGGTTCTTTAAGGTGCCATGCCTGCTGTGACATGGGACATCCATTTTTAATGTCTTTTCTGCAGGACCCCCTGACTTTTGTTTTTATGCCAAGTGCTTGGTGAAAAAACAGTCATTGGTCAGACCCAGCTGGGGTTCAAACCCCCGACCTATAACATACGAAGGGAGCACTCTACCAACTGAGCTACCCTAGTGGTAAAAGAAATGTTTGATGTAGGCACACTACAAAATATATCACTTACCCCTTATGCCATGTTGTATCCAGTAATCACCGAGAAGTTCTGACTGAGTTACCATACTACTAAGGAACCAGAGATCTTCTAAACAATATTCTGGCAAATCTGACGACTGTAAGTATGCTCCATGACCGGGGCTGTAAATATGATAAAAAGACTTGAAATACAATATTATATTAAACTAACGCGACATTTTTCTTCATCAAACATATTTGATTTGGATTTGAATTTAGATTGGATATTAATTTTTATCTGCATGGCTGAGACTGTAAAAATACAATATTATATAAAACATGAGATTTTACTTTATCAGTCATATTTGATTTGGATTTGGATTTAAATTTGAATTTGAATTTGGATTGGATTGGATTGTATATCTGATTTGCATGGTCGGGAGTGAAAAAATACAATAGTATATCACACTATTTCCCTTTATTTTGCCTGTTCATCAGTCACATTTGATTTAGATTTGGATTGGATTGGATTGTATTGGATTGGATTTGGATTTGGATTGGTTAATTCCTTGATTTGCTGTTGGGAAAACCCTAGTTGCAGAAAAGTCCCTGAACTTGGATTTTTAATTCTGAGAAACCATCCACTTTTTAGTTACAACATGTTTCTTGGGAAGTTACCTGGTCTAAAAAAATGAATACATTTATCATGGGATACCTTCTGCTTTTTAACTACTAAAATACATTTTTCAGTGAACCACCTGATTGCATAAACTCATGACTTCTTCCTGAGGGAACCGCCCCTTATGAGTTATAACATACCTCCTTGGGGAGCCACCTGGTGACCCAATCATCTTGGACCGCTTAACCATCCACAAATCTAACTGTAGTTCTGCTGATACTAAACATGTCTAAATAAGAGTAAAATACATTAAGTTATATCATTTTAAAAGAGAACTTCTGTGTACAATTCAGAACTGAAATATATCTTAGTGACAGAAAAATATTCAACACTGCAAATATGTCTAATGACAGAAAATTACATCAAATTTTTTCTTCATAGCCAAGTGGTACTGTCACTGGCTTTTGAAGGCAAGGGTTGTGGGGTTGAACCTCACTCAGAACTTGGAGATTTTCTTAGACGATTTTCATCTCCTGTCTGTACTAGAAATGTAAAAAGCTTGTTACTCAAAATTCTTTCTGATAAGACTCAAAACCCTGGTCCCATGTCTGAGTACATGCTAAAGACACCTCTGTAGAGTTAAAAAAAGAGTAGGAGACCGCTATTGAGGGCGCTTATAATTAGAAGCGATTGAAATAGAATGAACATGAACATAAACTACCGGTACCTGTAAACTTAAAGGAACAGTGTCCCCTATACATTTTAATTCAAAACTGTAAAACATGTGTTGTGGTCATCAATTCATGATTATTTTGAGTCGTCATAGAGTAGAGGCTAATGCCTAATATTATTGTCTCAAAGACAGGTATCAGGTACATACCAGAGGACACTACAGCAGGAATGTTGATATAAATGTTTTTTTTTAGGGTTTTCACAATTTAAAAGCATTAATAAAGAAATTTCTAAAATTTGTGAAATACCATCCTTTTTAAAGTATTTTCTCACAAATTGGTTAAATGAGGTTACTTTTTGATAGAATTCCTCAGACAGAAATAAGCCAATGACAATTTTGGTCACCAGGAATTGAAACCTGGCTTTTACCTAAATGAAGTCTGTCATCAATTTTAAATTGAACTTTGACCCAATTTCCAACTACTGTGAAATCTTTTTTTTTTTTTTTTTTTTTTTGAGGTGTTCAATTTTTGTGGTTTTAAGAAAAAACACCATTTTGTATGGTGGTAAATTTGTGATTTGGGGTTATATTTTAGGCATGTTTGTAACATATGCTATTTTTTGACATGTAAATTCACAGTATCCACAAAAACAACAAAAATAGGGACACTACTAAACTAACTAAGGTTACAGTATACATGTACATAAAAGCCAAAAAGTCAGATATTTTCTGGCCCCATTGGGTGCCCCTTATAAACAAGTAACCTTACCTTTGTGACATTCAGTATATATTCATGTTCATCTGTGTATTCATCTCTGCAAAAAACATAACTTTTGTATTGTATTGCTTATGTACACCAAGACTGAAGGATGAAAGATTTATTTTTATACTTTATTGTATTAAAAAGATTTATTTTTTAGTATTATAAAGAACAAATTTGAATCCTGTTGTCCCTGTGGAAGCTTGGTCTGACTTGAAAATAGGTAGTGACTGTTCTTTCTCCAAACATTCTGCATTTAGAAATGAAAGTCACTGAGTCCTTAAAAACCAATGCCCTGTGTCACGTTTGGCGTGGCACTTCAAAGACCTCTCCCTGCACAATGCCCTAAGCGCACTGCAAAGGTCAAATTTCTGCCACTTTGCCTACAGCTGGTGAAATATTTTTGACTGGGACGTAAAACTTCATTCAATCAATCAATCCACTTCTTCAGACTTAAACACAAAACATTAAATAAATATATTTTGGGATTTAATAAAAACTTTGCCAATAAGCAAGGTTGCAAAGTTATTGAGGAGTATTATACCAACATTTACTGTACTTCGAGCACAATTTTACAAAACATTTTACACATATAGAAAAACAATGATTCATTGTCACTATTTGTTCTGCCTGATTTTGGCATTATAATGGGGTTTGGCAATAAATTGTGGGAGGCTTATAGAAACATAGAAAGAAATGGATTTTGGGACTTCAATAAGTTATTGAGGATCATTAAAGATTTTACTTAATTATGCTGACAAGCTGAAGAGGCTTACCCAAAACAATCTGGTAAATCAAAATGTTTTCTGACCCTGGAATAAACTTGTAGAAATATTTCAGCCAAACCTCTCGGCCTGTTAAATAAACAACAAAAACAAATAAATAATGATAAAATCCCACAAAAAAGGTAAAAAGTACATGTATATTTATATTCATATTTACTGCATGTTTCTCTGATATCCTCTGCCATAAATCATAAAAATCTGTTCAATAGTTTTAGATGATAGCGGCGGTAAAACTGTTGGCAGAAGAAACGAAAAATCTGTGAGCTACTGTTCACTTAGTATACCCCCGCTTTTGACTTCAAACATTGACCAAAAATGTTGAGAAAATTAACTAAGTCAGTAAACAGGACATAGATGTTTTGCAGGCTTGAAATAGGTACTTGTGGCAAGGGACCTCATACCACATACAAAATTTAAAGTGGCTATGTTTATTAGTTGCTAAGAAAACTTACGAAAATTGTTTCAGACAGAGGTAAACCAGTACACCCCACCCCACCCCCCTCTTCAAAGCAAAGGTATTATGAAATTAACACTACATGTCCCCTCCCCTAGTGGCAGACAAAATGTTGATGGAAGAAATGGAGTAAACGATAATGTCCCCCATGATTTTTATTTTTTGGGGGGTGGGGGTGGGGGTGGGGGAACGACGACGACTAATTACTTACCATTTCACACCTGCGTTGTTAGCCAGGTAAAACATATAATTACACATCAGACCAATAGTTCCACTATTTTTCTGATTCCGTTTTAAAAACTCTAGAACCTCTTTTTCTTGTGATGCAAACACACTGACAGTCTGAGGTGCTGGTGCTGTTACGTCACCTACAAGTAAATATATGTTTTAAGATTGATTTCAAAGTAAACGATGATAACAGAGAAAAAGAATTCTGTCACCCATGAAAGAAAATTCTTGTTAATTGACTTGTCAGCTTGCCTTGGTGCACCGATCTGTTTTAAATCCTGACAGAGTAAAAAGGTGTATGTGACATTAAAATAAATGTAACACCATAACACTAAAATGGAGATGTATTATGAAAAATTCAGTTAGAATTGTTCAGGTTTGTAAATCTGCTTTCACTATTAATCTGGAAATTTATGTTCCCTGTTAATTTTCGTTAGAATAAGGAAATTTTTATGTAAGCTATTTTTTGTGAGAATCATCATTTCAAGAAATCGGTGCTTTTATTTTTGTGATGTCCAATGATTGCCAGGGCAAATGCATTAGTTTAAATATTAAAAGTTTCAATGAAAAATCAGTAGGTACTGGACCTCGGACCTGGGGAATTTTGAACCCTTGTTTTTATTTTACCTTTGAGACTACTGTAAATGTTTTTAATTTCGCATGTATTTATTTTCGAGGTATAGGAAATTTAGGCATATCCATGTAGTTAAATTTCCACGTTTTTTAAACATACAGTATAACACAAGTGCAATATAATTTTCAGTCCATATTAATTTTCACGCAGAACCAACGACCGTGAAATAAGTGAAAATTAGTACACTGTGAAAAATAACATGTTTACAGTTTGTTTTTGATTTTTGGAAATTGAATTTGAATTTATATGGATTGACTCTTGAAGTTTTGAAGAAAGAAAGTCAATTTGCCCCCGAAAGTCAAGGGTAAAATGGATGCTCTGTACAAATGCATTAAGTGTTTCCTTTGTTAATTAGTTTTGTTTGATGACTCTTCAGTATATAGAGTTACCTACCTTGATCAATTTTGTTGGATGATTCTTCAGGTTGTTTTTCATTACTTTCTGTAGTTTTTACATCTGTATCTTCCTCATCAAGGCCTTGTCTTTAAATAAATCAAATATTTTATCATTTTAATGTTATAACTTATAACTAAATTAAGAATTCTATGGACAAAACTAAGACATTGTTCATAATAAATACTGTTACGGTCAGCTTGTGAAATTACTGGAAGCCTGGGGATCAGTAGCCATAAGATTTTTAACCAGGCCATGAAATGTGTGTGGTTGGCTTTGGAATTTTCTGGGATGTTGGATGCAGATTTTTTTATCAATGATAAAGCATTGATTACTGAAATGTGTATCAACTTTTTTCTTATGTGACGCATTTTGGTGTAATAAAATTATAATATTAGTATTTTGATATGATTTTGATTTTTTTTATTTATCGTCAACCAGAAAATTTAAGCTTTTTGGTGCCATTAGTTTTACATTTGGGCCATCAGCAACTCCTTTACTTTAGCCTGGATGGCAAAATAACAGCAAGAACTCCTTAAAATATTGGCCATAGTTTATCACTTACTTTAGACTGGATGGTAGACAGGACAGCAGTAACTCCTGAAAAACGACTGTAGTTTATCACTTACTTTAGACTGGATGGTAGAAATGACAGAAGTAACTCCTGCAAATTGACTGTAGTTTATCACTTACTTTAGACTGGATGGTAGAAATGACAGCAGTAACTCCTGAAAATTGACTGTAGTTTATCACTTACTTTAGACTGGATGGTAGAAATGACGGTGGTAACTCCTGAAAATTGACCATAGTTTAGCACTTACTTTAGACTGGATGGTAGAAATGACGGTGGTAACTCCTGAAAATTGACCATAGTTTAGCACTTACTTTAGACTGGATGGTAGAAATGACAGCAGTAACTCCTGAAAATTGACCATAGTTTAGCACTTATTTTAGACTGGATGGTAGAAATGACAGCAGTAACTCCTGAAAATTGACTGTAGTTTATCACTTACTTTAGACTGGATGGTAGAAATGACAGCAGTAACTCCTGAAAATTGACTGTAGTTTATCACTTACTTTAGACTGGATGGTAGAAATGACAGCAGTAACTCCTGAAAATTGACTGTAGTTTAGCACTTACTTTAGACTGGATGGTAGAAATGACAGCAATAACTCCTGAAAATTGACTGTAGTTTATCACTTACTTTAGACTGGATGGTAGAAATGACAGCAGTAACTCCTGAAAATTGACCATAGTTTAGCACTTACTTTAGACTGGATGGTAGAAATGACAGCAGTAACTCCTGAAAATTGACTGTAGTTTATCACTTACTTTAGACTGGATGATAGAAATGACAGCAGTAACTCCTGAAAATTGACCATAGTTTAGCACTTACGTTAGACTGGATGGTAGAAATGACAGCAGTAACTCCTGAAAATTGACTGTAGTTTAGCACTTACTTTAGACTGGATGGTAGAAATGACAGCAGTAACTCCTGAAAATTGACCATAGTTTAGCACTTACGTTAGACTGGATGGTAGAAATGACAGCAGTAACTCCTGAAAATTGACTGTAGTTTAGCACTTACTTTAGACTGGATGGTAGAAATGACAGCAGTAACTCCTGAAAATTGACTGTAGTTTAGCACTTACTTTAGACTGGATGGTAGAAATGACAGCAATAACTCCTGAAAATTGACTGTAGTTTAGCACTTACTTTAGACTGGATGGTAGAAATGACAGCAGTAACTCCTGAAAATTGACTGTAGTTTAGCACTTACTTTAGACTGGATGGTAGAAATGACAGCAATAACTCCTGAAAATTGACTGTAGTTTATCACTTACTTTAGACTGGATGGTAGAAATGACAGCAGTAACTCCTGAAAATTGACTGTAGTTTAGCACTTACTTTAGACTGGATGGTAGAAATGACAGCAATAACTCCTGAAAATTGACTGTAGTTTAGCACTTACTTTAGACTGGATGGTAGAAATGACAGCAGTAACTCCTGAAAATTGACCATAGTTTAGCACTTACTTTAGACTGGATGGTAGAAATGACAGCAGTAACTCCTGAAAATTGACTGTAGTTTAGCACTTACTTTAGACTGGATGGTAGAAATGACAGCAGTAACTCCTGAAAATTGACCATAGTTTAGCACTTACTTTAGACTGGATGGTAGAAATGACAGCAGTAACTCCTGAAAATTGACTGTAGTTTCCTCTTCTTTTCTTCTGTTGTATGTGTTTCTGACCTGATAAAAGTATGCAAAATTTGTTTTATTTATTTTAACATACCGTATGAAGAGAAACAACAACCTGACAATATACATTTTTGTAGAAAAAGAATTTTTTGCATAAAAATAGAGACTGGTTAACTTGCCACTTATGTAAATCTGCCAGGGTACATAAAATGTTTAGCACTGTAAGTGAAGGTACTCATACATAGTTGAAGTCTTGTAACTATATGTAAATAAACATGGCAATTTGTAATCTGCCAAAAACCTATGCAATGTGTTATGTCTATTTTCAAAGAATCAATGTTATGGACTCTGTTTTTTTAAATTTAGCTCAAAACTTTTTCTACTCTGGAACTCACATTCATGGTAATTATTTGTCTAGTTTATTGTTTGCAGTGTAAAGCAGTTTAAATTGATTTTAAGCTTTTTATGTTGAATTTATTTTACATTGTTTAATCTTTACTGTACCGTAAAATCACAAAAATATATGGGGGATTAAATTTTGCATCATTTATGAGTTAGCCAATACTGTATGGCTGGTAACTTTAATAGATTGCTAATTTTGGCAGTTAAAACTTATCAAAATTAAAATCACCCAAAACTTAAAGAGAATTTAGTGATTAATGTTTCATTTTAGTATAGTCGTATTTCCGTTAGTACTTAATCATGAATTCAAGTACCAAGTAGTTTTTTACAGCCAACTACAAATTACTAGTTGTTTATATACTATCTTTCGTTGTCTTGTGTGTCTTGTGACTCTTGTCACTAGTGTTCAGTACTTCAGATTGCTAAATTAAAATACCAAAACTAACCAACCAACCCCCCTATTTTTTTTTGTTTTAACAAAAATTTCCAACATTTTTAAAAGAACACCAAAATAAACAAATATACGGTGCCACAAAATTAAATATAAATGAAGTTTTAATTATCGAGGCCCTAAATGGAATTTATAAACTAAAAGATCAATCTCATGAATATTAATATTTATATATTACGGGTGCAGGACAAAACGTACCCTTGCCATAACGTACCCTACCAGAACATACCCATTTTTGGACGAAACGTACCCACATTTTTACCAAAACGTACCCATACCAGAACGTACCCACCAAAACGTACCCGCCAAAACGTACCCACCAAAAAAACTTGTATAACTTATATTGTTTGTTGATTTTAAACCCAAATTATGCCAAAACGTACCCATGCCAGGATTAGCAAACAGCAAGTAGTAGTATGTTAATTACTACCATCTACTTGGCATATGCTATTCATCTTTGTTATAATGCTTAGACATGCTTATTTTATATTTTTCTTTAATTACCAATACATATTTTTGTATTTAAAAAAAAGATAATAAAAGGCTGCAGAATAGTAACTAATGACTTTTAAAGGAAAATTGAAGAAAAAAACAATAGGCAGATTAGTTGGATAGTCATTAATCTACATCATTCCTTTGTTGTGTTTTTTGTTCTTCTTCAAACACATTACCATTCTTTTCTTGTATGAAGTCGTACACTGTTTTCATTTTATAACGATATCAAAGCATTTGATACCTGTGTGATTATTTACGTACTAAAGGTCACTATGGCTTCACTAACAGGATTTTTATTCTGTCGTGTGTTGGTTTTTCATTACCGTATTAATATTCCATTCAAATTTGACCTATTAACTGATTAAGTTCAAAACCTGATAAATTTTGGAATTAGAATATATCTTGTAAAATTATAATTTAACTTGTAATCGGGTAGTAAAGCCAAAGTTTCCTTTGTATGTATAATGATCCTTTATTGAAACAATGAAGCAAAATTTGTTGTTAAATGCTGAAAAACATTATTAAAAGATTGAGTACACAGGTCACAGGTATGAAAGTCTGAATTAGGTGGGGTTGTCCAAAGTTTAGAGACAAATTTCGCTGCTGCAAGATCCTCTGCGTTTTTTGCTGTTTCTCATATAACGGCCGGTTGGTGGAATGCTTGCGGTGAGCTCGCGATATAATTTAAAATCTGGGTCATTTATTGTACGATGTAACCAGTTTTCTGGTTTGTAGCGTGTACATGTAGGTTGACTATTTGAGTTGGCCGGACAATTTATTTTGATTTTATTTCCCGTTGATTTCCCGGCCGGAAAACAGCACGGTGGAGCGGGATTTGCGGGTGTCTATGATCTTAAAAAGACAAATCCAGGTCCATTTCATTACTTTTATTCCATCTCACATAGTAAAGTCATATTTACAAATTATAATTAAAGTTCAAAACGTAGATATGATGTTCTCTCATAAAATATAAAACGCGATTACAAATTAATCGAAACGCGATTAACAAATATCATTTAATCTGAATTGAGTGTTTTCCACTTACTTTTATCACTAAAATATGCATTAAAATAAATTCCCAAATGAATAGTACGAAATATTTAACGGACAAATTTTAGCGCGTACTCTATTGATTTAAATTTGCCGCCTGGAGTTTCAGCTAAGACCATTTTACTTATCAAGACAATAAATATTTACAATTTATTCTTTAACTTTTCTAAATTTCAACATCACATATTATTTATAAAGACATGGAAGATTTCTATCTTTTAACCTGTGTTTCAAAATATATCATCGAATTAAAAGGATAATTTACACGTCAGAATGTCTGTTAAATGGAACACAAAGTGTCAATTTTGACAAGTGATATATTCTAATTGTTAAAATAATATTACACTCTATACCTTATTTCGAAGAGCAAAGAAATTAATAAACACAATAGATTTATATCAATAATATGATTTTAAGACAACTTTCTTTATATCACATTAAAAAAAATCATTAAAACTATAGCTAATTAGAACCTAATTTTAAACATCGAAATTAAAGTGTTTCTTTTTAATATCTAATATTTAACCACTATTTCTCTTAACAAATTCCACCTAATTTTTACACCATTACATTATTACCCCTTGACATGAAAGGATCTAAGTTATAATTAATCATTTTCAATTTTTATTTTTTAAAATAAATGATATACATTTGTACATAGACGCAATATGAACATACATCTAGGTAGATAAACTATGGAAATGTGTGTGGGTACGTTTTGGTAAATATATGACACATAAAGGCTATTACTCCGAGTGCTGCTTTTAATTCTTCTCTCTTTTGTTATTTTTTAATTATTACAAAAATACATCTTTTTAGAAATAAAGGAAGATGTAAAGGAAACAAGTTGTCATTAAAAAATCAAAGCTTTATCATATAAATATAAGATATATAGTGGTGTTATGGTGGGTACGATTTGGCAGGTACGTTCTGGTGGGTACGTTCTGGTATGGGTACGTTTTGGTAAAAATGTGGGTACGTTTCGTCCAAAAATGGGTACGTTATGGTAGGGTACGTTTTGGCATGGGTACGTTTTGTCTATAACCCTATATTACCAGTACAGCCAAACCTGTTTATAAAGGCCACCCAAGGGTACCAGTAAAATGGCCTTTATGGACAGATGGCCTTTATATACATGTTCAAACAGTATGAATAAAGAACAATTGGGATACAATTCTACTGGCCTTTATAAACAGGTGACCCTTATATAGAGGTTGCCTATAAGACAGGTTAAACAGTATTTATTAATATACGTATCACCTACTCTAGCAGATCTCCTCTTCACACCGTAGTCTTCCTCAAAGAATCCACGTTTACGTTTTGGAGCTTTACTTCTACCAGCAGAGTCTTTAAAATCAATCGGTGATGAACAAGTATTCTGTGTGGCTGCTGTGTAAAAAAATAATGTGAGCCATGTTTACAATGTATATAGGAAGTAGTGCTCAACTTCTTGTTGATGCAGTACATTGTATATCACATGTACAAAAAGATTTTTCATTCACCAAATTTTTCCCTATGTAAAATACTTAAAGCAGCTACAACAATATTTGGAGGTCTCTGTGACAGAGAGGTCACATATGACAGTGGCTTTTACCACCTGCAATCAAATCTCGCTGAGACAGATCCTATTGACACAAATTTGTCAATTAACTTTCCAAAGGTCAGTGGTTTTTTTGTGGATACTTTAGTTTGCCACCATGTTTATCCTCACACTATTTTGAAGTAAGCCCAAAAATCCATTTTATATTTTTCTTCATAAGCTTCATCAATTTATTGCCAAACCTTTTTATAATGCCAAAAAACTTAACAAATTATGGTAAAGAATCAAGGTTTACTGTATTTAAATAAATACAGTTAATTCCTCTTATTTGCATAACCTCTTTGTCAGACAATTTTAGGCAATGAACAGGAATATGCAAATCACTAAAATTGCGTCTTGGGCAAAGTTGATCAATGCATACACTGAACAGTGGTCAATTAGTAAAGAACCATTGTACACGGCAACTTAGTGTAGAAAAAACAGAAAATAAATTATGCCTTTAAAATACCCCCTTTGGGTGGACTCCTGAGTGCAGAAGGAAAAAGGCCACCCTAAAACAACTTCGCAGCGGATGGTAGAAGTAGAACGAAATGGTGCAGGCTGGAACACCTGGAATGTGACATGTCGTGTAGACTTAGACCGACCGACATGGAGGAATGACGTCCAAGCCTTGTGTGCCTCCTGGCAATGAGAGAATTAAGCTTAAGATTAAGCTAAAATACATGTATGAAAAAGATTATCAGGAATTTAAGTGTAAAAATTTACCCATAATAGTGTTAGTCCCAGCAGTAGGAGTCAATGAAGTAACAAGTGGTGAAGAAACTGTAGTATGAGTAACTGGTAAAACATCATCTGAAATCGAAGGTACAGCTAGATTTGTGTTGTCTTGTTTGTCATCTGTTTCCATGGCAACCTCATCATTAGTAGGCTGTTGTTCAGGGTTAGGAGCAAGAGGAGTTTCTTTGACTTCTGAGGTATCCATTTTATCTTCGGTAACTTCTTCTGATGATGCATTATTCTGCGGATCCTGTGTTTGGGATGTCATCAAACTGTCGATTGTTATGTCAGCATAGGCAGTGAGATCCACACGGCGTGCTAAGCTCTATATGAATAACAATAATAATTTTTAATTAAAATTAGTTGGCCCCAGTTTTAAATCTTTCCTCAACTAATGTTTTTCTTGAATTTCTTTTCACAAATTTTGTTAAGGTTTTTTGATATTTTAAATAAACATTTCCACAAAATTACAGGAAGATTATACATGTAGATGTCACTAGCTCAAGTGCTCTTCAAAAAAGAAACACCTTAAATTTCTAAATATCATGAAAACTTACAAAATTAAAATTTAAAGTTGAAATTTACCAGTCATAAGTTAAAGAGTTCTTGTTAAGGAATAATTGTGAAACTAGGGCATGTGACAGACAGTGAAGCTTACTGGTACCGGCAAAGCTCATTAATAACAAAAAATAAGTACATCATTAACTTTTCACACTCTAGTTATCATGCACCTCACTGAGACAATCAAAGGTTATGCTGAGTATTTATTTACAATTTGTCAAAAAAACACTTGTCAAAAAGTGCACTTGTATATAAAAGCAAGAAACCAAATCCCACTTTAAAAGGAACACTAAAATTACCCTACACCTTGCTGAGACAATTAAGGATCAGGTCATTAATGTATCTGCAAACTGTTTTTATCTGAAGTACACTTGTCCAAAAGGTAGCTGTCTATGAAGGCAAACAAGCCCATTTTGTCTTTAAATGCCTTTAAGTATTTTGGATATCATTAAAAAGAACATTCAAGTTTAAGTTTTCACAACATACAAGAACTGATATTCAAGTATCATGTCCGATATGTCATTAATAAAATCTCGATTAAAACTAGAGCAGTCTCTTGAGAGACAAAAAAACACCATCTTCAACATCATCAAGTTAGTTTGGTCTTAGGATTTGAAGTGTAACCTTGACCTTTAACCTGTACACCTAAATTTGGTATGTGACACATTTGTTCCAAGTTTGATCTAAATCCATCCATAGAGGTGGAAGTCATGCGATGGACAGACAGACAGACAGACAGGGTGATTCCTGTATACTCCCCTAAATCTTGGTTACGGGGTTAAACTATCAAATTATAAATGTATGGACAGATTGCAAGTAATTATAGAGTATATTTGTTGTTCTAGTGTTACCTTTTGTGGAATGGAATTTTTACAGGAGTCGTACAGATTCACCAAAGTTTCGCCAAGACTTTTCCATCTATCAATAAATTATATAGACATTTCAGTTCAAATAATGAAGAAACAAATTCAGTGAATTAGAATCTCCAAGCAGTTGGTACTTTCAAGGGCTATAACTCTCATGGAAGTGATTTAATTAACTCAGGTTATTATTATGCACATATTCTACCAATGTTGATACTTTGTACCTAGTTTTGTTTAACAGTACTTCATAGTTTTGGAGAATTTCTCTCAACAAAAAGTGTCTTTGACCTTTATATACATGTGCAAATAATATGAATAAAGAACAATTGGGATAGAATTCTTCTGGCCTTTATAAGCAAGTGGCCCTTATACACAGGTGGCCTTTAAGGCAGGTTGGACTTACGTGTAAGATTTGATAACATTAGGAAGTGTGATTAGTGGGGGGTCTGGAATATTGGCTAGCTCTCTTCTCTTTATTCTCATATCTAATGCTTCCTGAATATACTAGAAATAAAACAAATAAACTTTAGTGAACAAATAATAAACAACATAATTCTACATAGGTCAACTTATTACAACTTATTTAACTGCAATTTGTTTTAAATTACCGGTAACTCGATTTGTCAAGACTTTTAACTTCAGAATCATTCCAAAGCAAAGTAAAATTTTTGAAGCTGGCAAATTAGGTGAACTTCCACCAGGGAGGCGAGACTGGGTGCCCAGGAAGGATAAGCACCTCTAGTTTAGCTAGCTACATTAGCCATAAGTCATGATTAGTGTAATCAAAATTGAAAATGAAAGAACTATGGGACCTCAAATATATCAAGGGTAATTTTGGATACAAAGAGATCATACTATTATATCAATGATCAGGTATTTTCATACTGGCCCAGTTTTTTGGCCTCGGTGTGCCAATATGACACACCTTGATCAATAATACCTGATCAATAAAAATTTTATTAATTAACATTTCATACACTCAAAAAATTCATCAGTATCGTCAATTGTTAAATCAACAATACTATTTTGTGGCAAGTGTATATCACAGAACGTTCTAAGTCAGAATCTTCAATTTCTGTCATTTCATAGCGAGTTAGGTCATGCGATAAAACCTCAAGCATGACTTCCCCTGTCTGACATTCGCTGCATCACGTTGTTGTCATCTCGCGTCCAATTGTTTGCAAACATACTGCGTCAAAGAAACGCTTACAAGACCTGAGAGAGGAGTGAATGAAAATGTGTAGCTTTTTGTATATTTTGGGAGATACTTTTATTGGTAATATTTTTATCAAAAAAAGCAACTTTTCCAAATAAAATAAGCATATTCTGTAATCGGAAAAAAAGTTTTAATTTGCACTTACCCCTATTGAATTTTCAGAAGCGCTATGTGGTCAGCCATTGTGGTTTTTTAAATGAAATGACGTCAGAATATTTGCATGCGCCCATATTGGTTCAATTTTTTTCATATTGGCCCAGTTTTTTTCATAATGGCCCAGTTTATCTCATATTGGCCCAGTTTTGTGAATTTATGGGCGAGGCAGATTTTTACATATTGTATCAATAACACATGATGTTAATTGATAATTGTCAATAATATAAGTAATTAAATACCTGATCAGCTTCTTCTGGATCAATATCATACATGTGTATAGATGGATCACTGTAAATAATAACAACAAAAAACATAAGTTCTACTGTTTTATTATAATGTCAGTCCAGAGTCTATAGGCTCATCTGACTGGTGTTTACATGGTTCCCATGCTTGACATCATTAAAAAACCTCAATTTTTAAAATTCCCTGACATTTTTTTTAATTCCCTGACTTTTCCCTGGTACTTTTGCAACCTGGAAGTTACTTAATTTTCACTCCAATGATTATCATATCCTTCACATTTGCCATTTTATGTTTTATTTATTCAATTAGGATATGTAAGATTTAGATCTTTCCCTCTTATTTTTTACCAACGAAAAAGTCATCCTTCTTGTCTATATTCGAATTACGCTTTGTATGTTATAATCTCCCCCACACTTCCAGTTTTTGAGAATGAGTCGTGATCAATATGGCTTCAACCATCAGGAGTCATGTTTAGCTTGGTAGTAATTAAACTTATGGCTTTTCTATTTGTATAATTGTTTGTTTGTGCAAGCACAATAATCAACAGAAGCCATGAGGTCAGTTTGGGATACAAATCCTAGTTATTTATGACAAAAATTACATAACCAGTGTAAGAAGAATTCCATGGAATCTTGTTTGAGGGATGGCCGTCTCTAATTTAGAGGGGATTTACATTACCAGTGTAAAAAGAATTCCATGGAGTCTTGTTTGAGGGATGGCTTAATTTAGAGGGATGGTTGTACCTTATTTAGAGGGGATTTACATTACCACTGTAAGAAGAATTCCATGGAGTCTTGTTTGAGGGATGGTTGTTCCTTATTTAGAGGGGATTTACATTACCATTGTAAGAAGAATTCCATGGAGTCTTGTTTGGGGAATGGCTTAATTTAGAGAGGATTTACATTACCAGTGTAAGAAGAATTCCATGGAGTCTTGTTTGAGGGATGGTTGTTCCTTATTTAGAGGGGATTTACATTACCATTGTAAGAAGAATTCCATGGAGTCTTGTTTGGGGGATGGCTTAATTTAGAGAGGATTTACATTACCAGTGTAAGAAGAATTCCATGGAGTCTTGTTTGAGGGATGGCTGTCCCTTATTTAGAGGGAATTTGCATTACCAGTGTAAGAAGAATTCCATGGAGTCTTGTTTGAGGGATGGTTGTTCTTTGTATATCTGGTTACGTATTACAAGTCCTTTTGTATACAGGTAATCCTTCTCTAAAGCTTGTGATATGTAATACAGACAATCTGTAAATAAATACAAATGTCAATTAAAATACATGTATTTTATAAATCTGTAAGGGCATCCTTGACCTTTGATATCAATCTCAACATTTGAAAAATCTGCAGGACCTCCATTTTACCCTTGCCTTTAGCATGAACCCACCTTTCAAGATCATATGAGAGTTGAGTTGAGTAATGGTGTTTAACGTCCCAGTCAAGAATATTTCACTTATATCGAGACGTCGCCAGCTATGGGCGAAGGTGCAGAAATTTTGCCTGTGCGTTGCGCTGATGGCATTATACAGCAGGGTTCTTTAGCGTGCCAAGCATGCTGTGACACGGGACCTCGTTTATTTTAAGTTCCCATCTGAAAGAACCGCGACTTTCATTTCGTAATGCTGAGTGCTTGGTGAAAGAACAGTCACTACCCACTTTCAAGTCTTGGGTCAGACCCGGCCGGGGGTTGAACCCACGACCTTCCACTTACGGAGCGAGCACTCTACCAACTGAGCTACCGCAAGATCATATGAATTTTCTACAATATAAACACAACTGCTCACATAGATCAAGTTTTAAAATGTGTCCATTAAAAAGATTTTATGAAAGACATATACATGTACATGATAGATGTTTGTATCAAGGCTAAATGCTGAGATATGAAATATCTCTTCTAGACTTTGTACAGGTGAGCTAAAACAAGAGCATAATAAAGTTAACAGTAAATCAAAAACAAACATACCAATCCATGTTCATATCACAATTACAAAAGCAAAGTAAATACTTTGAAAACTGGCAAATTTAGTTAAACATGTAAACTTCAACCACAGAAATGGGGTTAGGTGCTCTGGAAGAGCAAGCACCTCCTGTTTAGCTAGCTACGCCTGCCACATGTATAATCAAAATTGAGAATGAAAGCAACGCCAAATTATAGGACATCAAATATATCCTGAATAAATTTTGATACAGAGACATCATATCTATCAAAAATATGGTGATTACAGCTATAAAACTTTTTGAGGACACTGATAAGCCTAGGCTTTCAATATTCCCAAGTCAACAATTTATTGGTGAACAGCCTGCTTTGATGAATAAAGTTCTGATAATGGGATCAAACTCTACTATTACATATAAAACAATACTCACTCCAATAGTCATTCATGGTGTACAATACTGTGATAACATTATCCAGACACGGCCAATGGTTAGGATTACAATTTAAACCCTAAAATTAGAAATATAATGTCTTACACACTGATAATGACACAAAAACAAAATTATACAATATCTTATCTATACCTCATCTAAATATATAACAAAACCTAACTCATTCCAAAACATATATATATATCAAAGGGGGTCAGTTCAGGGATGATGGGGTAAATCGAACTGCCTAGAGAAAACAACGTTACTTCAGAAAGCTGATTGACAAACTTTCTCAACCCAAGATGTTTTTCGCCGGAGTGGGATTCCAATCAAGGTGGTGAAAGGCACTGTGATAAGTAAGCTACTATAGCAACCACTGTGACTGTGACAGTGAAATTCTCTTTATATCCATAGAAAATCAAATAAATTTGAATAAAGTTTGATATTTTTCACTTACTTGTATCTAGTCGTAACAGGAAATCTGTATGCGCATCCGCGATTGTCATAAAGTATGTCTGAAAAAAGGAAAATGTTGGCGGTATGGGGATTTTACACATGCGAAAATGACGATGTTTACACCGGAAGTGATATCCTTTGTGACGTTTTACTTCATATGCGCAACAAAAGCCGCCATTTGCATGATTTTTCAACATGTTAAATCCCCATAGCACCAAAGTTTTTACCTATGCAGATATATTTTGGGCTAATTGCGGATGTGCATACAGATTTCCTGTTACGACTAGGTACAAGTATATGAAAAATATCGATCTTTATTCAAATTTATTTGATTTTCTATGGATATAAAGAGAATTTCACTGTCATAGTCACAGTGGTTCCTACAGTAGTCCTTGGACCATTCAGCAAACTTTAATATAAAATAAAACCTGTATATAAAGACCACCCCTGAGATTGAAAAAATGGACTTTTTAGACAGATGGTCTTAATATAGATGCCTTTATGCCTTTTTTTGGTTGAAATGTGAAGAAAAGTGACCTTAAAACACTGGTCTTATTTAATAGGTGTTCTTTATATTATGTTGTTTCTGTTGGAAGTAGTAAACAAAGATACTTAAAACACTGGTCTTATTTAACAGGTGGTCTTTGTATAAAGGTGGTCACTTATTAACTTTTACTGTATAATATATAACTACTGGCTTTAGTGTTGGGTACCACGAAAAATTTTGTACCGCGGTATGTACCACGGTATACCACAATATTCTTGAATGGGAAATTCTTACTTCAAATGGAGCATAAATATGAATCAATTTGACCAGATCAGTTAACAACACAAAATAAAATTTAATTTATATTCTTTTTTGCCATTTATGATTTGAACATGAATTAGTATGTTTGATATGCTACTTTAATGTTAGATAGATGACAGTTGAATTTGTTATATAGCAACTCAAACTACTGCAATCTTGTAAAAAGCTTTAATTAAATCTGGAACAAAGCACATTTACAGTCGCAAATGTCATAAAAGTTAAAACATAAACCATGCTCATCACTACTGAAATTGTCTGATTAGAATATAGAACTAAACTAGAAAATCCAACCACGCTATCTATTTTCCTCTTTTTTAAACCGAAATGTCTCCAAATGGCAGATTTCCACCGAGAGTTTTTATATGTCAAATTCTTCGGTTCCCATGTTGACATATGCGGTAAAGCAGTCGTATGTAATAACGACATTGTGTACGATATCAGTTGATAAATAACTTTAAAAATTTTTACTTAATCTGTATTTTTATCATATATTAAAATCATTAAATGCATGTAAATTAATTTGAAATGATTCTAAATGATTTAACTTAATCGAAAATCGTTGTTTTATAAGATCGTCAATTTCCGTAGATTCGTGTTTACGGAAATTGCCGAAGTACCGGTATTTCAAAAAGTGTACCGCGGTTTACTGGTTTACTTAAAATGGACCGGTTTACCGGTATACCGGTAATACCGCACACCTCTAATTGGCTTTGTCTGTCAGCAAACAGGGGGCCAAATATATTTAAAACAAGGAACTTTTCAACTTATGAAAATTACAGGTAATTACTGAATTTTCATTACAATGTGAAATCTCTATCTGTTTGTAAATTTTGTATTATTTTATAAACTATGACTTGTTGAGTACCTGTTCAAAGCCTAGCCTAGCCAGTGGAAAGTTTACAAGTTTTAGAGCTATAATTCCCATCTTATACCAAACTGTTACTTCACTTTCATCAATCTTCACTGCCTGTAAGATAATACAAATATATGTGCTATCAATTTAATTTTACTATATTAATTGTATTTATCTGTGATCCAATAAAATCAAAAATAAAAATGAATCGTATGCAGTACCTATGTCACTGTTCTTTTGTGTGAAAATATGTATGATTATAAATACAGTCCAACCTGCCTTAAAGGCCACCTCTATATAAGGGTCACCTGCTTATAAAGGCCAGTAGAATTTTTCCCAAATGTTCTTAAATCATATTATTTGAACCTGTATATAAAGGCCACCTGTCCATAAAGGCCACTTTTACTGGTTTCCTTAGGTGGCCTTTATAGACGGTTTTGACTGTAGATGAAATAATTGTATGACTGATTGAATGAGGGTTTACGTCCCAGTCAAGATATAAAATAATAACATTTCACTTATATCGAGATTGCACCAGCTATATCAGAAGTGGCAAACTTTTTTTACCTTTGCAGTGCACTCAGCCCAATGTGCAGGGAGGGTTCTTTAACATGCTATGTCTGCCGTAACACGGGGCATTAGTCTTTAACATCCTTTAAGTTTCATGTCTAAATGCCAAGTGCTTGGCGAAAGAACAGTCACTACCCATTTCAATTTTTGGTCACCCTATATCACACAACTTCTCCAATTTATGCTAACACTTTCATTAACTTTTAAGTTGTTGACTCTATTTTATTACTCATATGTGTGGTGACAAATTTTGTAATTGATATCATATATGCAAAAATTTAAATATATGATAAAAATAATATTTAGCATGGTAAAACCCATATCACATGCCATATCAACCCTCGACCAATATTGGACCCCAGGCTAAAACCCTGATATTGGAGTTTCAGGCTGATATGGCATGTGATATAGATTTTACTATGTTCTATTCTCTATTGACACAATACTGCTTGTACATGGATATTTAGTTTTATACAAATTTATACTCTACCTCGATATATGATTTGATGGCTGACTGATCATCACCACGGTGAAGTGCCATGGTAGCCATGTTTTTATGTATAGAGTACAACAGTTGTAGTCCTGGATGTACCGCTCCCTCCATTCCATCTTCTACTAGTTTAGAAGCCTGAAACATACAGGGTTCAAAATTATGTTTTGTAAATGAAGGTCCAAGACCTTTTGCTTTCATTTATTAGGTCCCACATAAAGTTTTGAAAAGTCCAATATCATAATTGAAAGTAGTGTTTTCCTGGTAAAAAAAATATGGCACATCCATCAGACATTTTACAGTTTAAATGTCAAAGGGTCCTAATGTTAAATCAAAAGGTCCTGTATCTCGGACCAGGGAAATTTTGAACCCCTGAACATACAAATTAAAATCTAAGCAATATCTTTTAATTTTTCGGGGTTATCGTGTAGTGAACTGATTTTAGAACTAGGAAATCAAGTGAACCGTGAAGCAATAATAATAAAGAAAAGAATTATAATAAAACCATAATACAAACTGTAAACCAACTTTTTATGTAGGATTAACTTTCATGTGTTTCCCAGCTGGAAAGACCTGGGCCGAACTGAAGAAGATAGCTCAAAACCGTGTCAGATGGAGAGGTGTTGTTGCGGCCCTTTGTTCCCCAGGGAATTAAGAGGAATAAGTCAAGTTTCCCGAAGACAAATTACCCACGAAAGTTAATTGTCACGAACTTGTTTCAAAAATGGTATTATTTATACCAAATAATCACCTGTGGAAATAGTTCATGTGGTGTAAATTAAGTCACGAAATTGGTTTGGTAAGAGAATCACTAAAGTTAATAGCTGCCACTAAAGTTAATAGCTGCCAATAAAAGTTGGTTTACAATGACACTAATTTAAGTCAAAATCATAAAACCTATTCATGTCATCAAAAATGTTTCCATATACTGGTACCATTTTTGTGCTGCACTTCAAAAAGACTCAGGATTTTTGGTCACACTTGCGATAAAGCGATAATAATGAAAAGTCAGCAAGTTGAAGCCTATCGATTGTTTTTTCTCATGATCAATCATCTGACAATAAATAAAAAGTTACTTTTAGGGAATTCATGTTTCACCATTTCCAGATTTTACACAACCCCATGATTTTCTGGTCTTCAGATGGACATGACCCTCAAAAAATTGATATATAAAATGTATTATCATCCCAGGATGATTGATTGAAAGGAGATTTATGTTCAAGTCAAGAATATTTCACTTATACCAATATGTCACCATCTATTACCTTTGCAGTGCACACAGGGCAATTTGCAGGGAGGATTTCTTTTACTTACCAGGCCTGCTGTGACACAGAGCATCAGTTTTTAAGGTCTCTTCTAAAGGACCTAATGACTTTTGTTTCTAAATGCTGAGTGCTTGGCAAAAGAACAGTGACTACCTTTTTCAAGTCTTGGTCAGACCCTGGCAGGGGTTTGAACCCACAACCTCCCACATATGGAGCTGGGATGAAAAAGAGATATGTGCCAGTACATTCTACTACATAGTGTTAATGAATTTACCATATACATTTTTTTTAAATATAAACAAATTAAAATTTTACACAAACTATATAAGACAATAAGCTGACATACCTCAATGATGAATTCATGATCTAAAAGTTCTTCAAACACGTCCTCAGCTTGGTCAATCTGACCTTGTCTTTGTAAGGTCAAGGCTTTGTTATATAGTGTGAAGGCTTCTGCTTCCTAGGCAACAGAAAAAATATACATATACAGTCAAACCTGTCTATAAAGGTCACCCAAGGGAACCAGTTAAAGTGGCCTTTATGGCCAGGTGGCTTTTACATACAGTTTCAAATAATATGAATAAAGAACAATTGGGATAGTATTTGACTGGCCTTTATAAGCAGGTGACCCTTATATAGAGGTGGCCTTTATGGCAGATTTGACTGTAGTGTTAACAAATATCACACGAATGTTTTCCTATTCATTTGATGCTGATATACAGTTAGTAATGAGATAATTATCATGGACAATCAAAAAATTGTCGCTAAAAACATTTATAACAATATATCTTTGAATTACAGTTGCCAATTTTATTATCGGCAAACTGGATGTGTGGTTTAAATAGGTGCTTCGATAGTGGAAGAAGCTACCAAACCACACAAATTACATAGAGCAATCACATAAAATGTTATTGACCATGGCTACCCACAAGGCATTCCAAACAAATAGCACAATATCATTCTGAATGCCAGTTATTAATGAATATCCTTGTATATGTGATAAACCAGGTTCTACAAGTGACTGAGAACATCAGTTTGTTAGAGCACCAGCTACTGTTGGGAAGCTCCAATGTTTATGTCTAAGTTTGGTCATGCTCTATTTTTATATCTTACCTGTTACACATTTATATATGTGTACCTACAGTACAGGTCTGTTGAAAGTACAACACTAAGATATCAAATTGGAGTCGAAACAACAAATCATCTTGTTCCATTGTTCGCTTTATCTCAACAGCTTTTCAGCAGCTGCTATCTATCTTGGTTGTTTTACTGTCACCAGCTATCCACATCTCTGCCAATCAGTGGTCACACTTTGCCTCTTTTTTTGTTAGCTCAGTGTTAAACTTTCGACAGATCTGTACTGTATTCAGTCTTGTTTTGTTTTCTTACCTTGGCTTCCTTCCTTCCCACAGCAACAGAACCGACATCTCTGCTATCATCTTCACCACTACTATCATTCAGGGCAGCAATACGAATCTAGTCAATATAAACATGACATATAAAACCACAACATTAAACTTGTAGCTGATAATGAGTTAATTTTATAGGGTTCATCCTTCTACTACTTGACAGCCCTAAATTTTGCATCAAACTACATGCAGATTCTACTGGATATTTGTAGTGGTCTGGGTAGCTCAGTTGTTAGAGCACTTTCTTATAGTGCGGAGGGTCCTGGGTTCAATCCCTGTCACACCCTGCGTTTTTTCTCCTTCCTGTTAGTTTGGTGGCTAGTGTGGCTAGTGTGGCCTTCGGAAGCGGTGGACTGGCAATTACTGGCCAAATAAAGTCCAACCGAGGGAATTTGTGGGATTCCCCACCTGAGACTGTGGGAAACTCAAAAATAACAGGGAAGGAATGTAGCGGTCTGGGTAGCTCAGTTGAAAGATTGTTGGCCACGCCCACAATGTTCCGACAACTGCCCGTCATGCTTCAATTACACACAAAAAGAACGAAAACTCAGCCTGAAATGTACCATTTAGTGACGTCACTGACACTAGTACGTCATTAGTTGCCATGAGGCTGCTTTGGTACCGTGTTCGCGGGCAGTGTCAGAACATAAAAGACATGACTGGTGATACGTCAGTTGGTACAGCACTCGCCTATAGTGCTGGAGGGCTAGGGTTCTATCCCATCTGACAATTGACCATTTCGAAAACACGACAGGGGAGATAACACCTATGAACGAAAACGAGGCTTGGGGGGGCAAGCTACATCCATCCAGTATAGTTGCAGCGTAGAATATGACGATTGAAACGGGAAAAAAAAGACTTTTGTTGTACCCCAGGTTGTACAAAAGTCTTAAGTATATCACAATCTTCACAATTTATAATCCAAAAATATTTGTCAAAGTGTTTTGATTATTAAAGCATTTATTTGATGTATTTATTACAGCCGAAAATAGTTTATTTTTATCATCTGTCAAAATTACTGGACAGTAGATATCAAGAAATAAATTTCATCTTCTATAGAATTACTATTACATTTAGTGCATAATTTATCTTTTTTTCTATTTTTGAATAACGTCCAATTTCAATTTTTAATCTGTGATGTAATTCTTAATCTGGTTATAAATAATCAGTTTTGTTTTCCAAGATATCAGTATATCTGTGTATGGTCAACTGGTCAATGTAAAATTTAATATCTTATAATGTATTAAAATCAGTTTGTCAGTCTTTTTTAAGGTAAAATAAAAAAAAAATTTCGAAAGATTGAAACTTTACTCTAAAAATCTTCATATTTAATTTGATCAACGCCCGTGACATTTAATAGAGTCTTTAAAGTATTCTGTGTTCAACGTCGCTGATTATATATATCACATTTCGTCTTCCTTATTCAACTTTTTTTTTCATTTCAAGAGGTTCTCAATATATTTAACAAATTTAAACCGCACAAACATTTTTAACTTTTCATTTTGAAAATTTTATATTTTGAATTTTTTTTATTATCATAATTCCATTCTGTAAATATTTCTCGAAGTCAGAACTTCTGTAATAGAAAATTACTGGAACCGAGAATCATTCAGTCATTTATTTATTTCAAAAGTGATAGTTTTGACTTGTACGAAAGTGTATATTACATATTTTTACCCACAGGTAAAGGTTGCTAATTAATGCTGATAATCTGCATACCTTATCAACAGACGCGGTAACTTATTGATAACGGAAGCAAATTCCAAATTCCCATTGGATCAGATGATAGTATATTATACGTGGAAAATGTACCTACATGGTGTTAATCTCATTAACGGATTAATTAATTACCTTGATTTATAATGAATATTATGATTCTAAATTACTAGTACCCACACCAGTTTTGAAACTGCCGTGAATTAATATTTCTAATTTCATGACTTCGTATAGTTAATGACTGTGTATTCAAATAAATAAATAAATAAATAAATAAATAAATAAATAAATAAATAAATAAATAAATAAATAAATTCATTCATTCATTCATTCATTCATTCTAAACTTACTGTTGAAGAGCACATGAAATAAAATTCTGTGACGTTGAACCAGCTACAATTATAGATGTTTGAACTATATTCTCAAAATGATTTTCAATTTTAATTTTTATTACTATTATTATTTTTTGTGAAAAAAAAGACTTTGTAATGAAATAAAATTCTTTAATTTCTAAAACGGAAAATATTGGGGGTAAATTCTGTAATGATATGCCGGTTACCTTTGAAATACCGGTAAAAATCCGGCCTAGAATTTTGTCATCTTTAACGCAAATTGGAAGCAAAAAGTCGTTTATAAAAAAATGTAAAAATATCCCGGTGAGAAACAACAAATGTCGAAAAATGTAACCATAATCAAGATTTTGGATACTATAAAAAAAGGGTTGAAATAAAGGCAATTTTTTAAACAAAAATAGAAGGAAAGACATCAGATATAAAAATAATTTTTACACCATAGGCACGGGATTATTTCGATCTTTTATAACTTATGATAACAAACTTGATGGTTTAATGGTAAAAAATACTTTTTCAACTATTTTATTCACGTTCCTTCATAATTTAATTACTGTAAATCGGACAGCTACTCGGCGGGGCCTATCGATAGTACTATGGCAAGTGAGTGGTTTATTTATTTTTTTAAAATAGAAACAATTACTAGTTTTTACTCTTAACTAATAACGGTTTTTACTTATTTATATACCACTTTATTTGACACTTAGGAAAGATATATCAACTACAGATAAATTTACAAACGTAGACATCTTTTTTTTAACAGCCGTGTCAACTTTCGGTTTCCTTTTTGGTTGTTGTAATTTTAATAATTTCTACAAATAAATGATAAATACACACTGTTTCTCTTTCTGTATTATTTTATTTCTTTTATTCGTCATAATTGTTGGTGAAAACGATAACGAAGAACGAAGAACTACTAATTCACAATTTTCAACAGCGTAACCGCATCTCAATGTAGTCTTTCTTCAGCAACCTGTTGGACTTGCCCCCCCCCCCCCCCCCCCCACGAGACTTAAACGAGACTTCGGTAGACGCGAGACTTTGTGTTTTCGAAATCGTGAATGCATTGTTATACAGCAACAAACTTTCCACTTAGTGCAAGTTTGTTTACACCGGAAGTTACCCTACCCACATTTGTTTCAGGTTAGAATTAAAATGCAGAAACGGAAACAAAACAGGTCTATCGACCCAAATTATTGAAAGAAACAAGTGCCTGTGCTAGCTATTACAATTTTGATCTTATTATTTAAACTAAAAATTAATCAAATCCAGTGTATAATCATCAATGACGGGTTTCTATAATTCAAATGTTTCCTTCTGGTTAATAAATTATTTTATTCTAAGGTAGATCAGAAGATTAAAATGTATAAAATGTAGTATGGATACCCAGGTGCTCAGATGATCCTGTCAGTTTCAGTGAACTTTCACAGGCGTTTTATCTAAATATCTACATTGATGGCCTACCATTTTAACTCCAGTTTTGCCAGGTGAACGTCGTGTTAGTTGACAAAAATTCCAAGATCAATTTGAGGTAGCACATCCTTGTTTTAATTCTATTTTGTAAAATGCATATCAGCATAATTCAACAAAGTATCAATCTGGCGCCATTTGGAAATCCGCAGTTTCGTATTTAAATGTTTTGATTATTTTTACTCTAGAATTTTGGATGAATAGCTCCTAAATTTATTTTATGTTAAATAACAAATCATATACACGTATATCATGCACCCATTTTTATAAACACAATTTTATTGTAAACAATTGTTCGAAACTTACAATCACAAACACACATAGTAACCTGAGCAGTTTGGTCGTTGTTAGGTTGTAGGCGAGTTACTTCCCTTGTTTTCTTTTCAGCGGGTGCCCTTCTCCGTTTTAATTTGAAGTGTTCATCTAGTCAATAATTATTAAAAATTTTAATGCACAAAATTATGAAACTTCAGTAAATAATTAATATAAAATAAATTCACCAAGAAAGAATTTCTAAAAATGTTTTATTATGCCAAAAATTCACTACATTTTATGGACTTCATTTAGTCTCTCGTTTGATGTGAGATGTTTATCGAGTTTTGCAATATTATAATGAAATAATACATCAAAAACAAACAAACTTATCATCCAGAAGCAAAGCAAAAAGCTTCTAAGACATATAGGTTAATTAACTTGTGTCACGTAAACTCCACCAGGGAAGTGAGACCGGGTGCTCAGGAAGGGTAAGCATCTCCTGTTTAGCTAGTTACGCCCGTCATGTGTGTAATCAAATTTGAGTGAAAGGAACTTTTTTATATAAGAAAATATTTGTAAATACATGTACCTTGATTGAAGCAACGACAGACCATTGAAGAAGAAAAAGGCCACGCGGTATATGTACTTTAAACTAATACTGTGAAAATAGGGTACATTTGTATTTTGAAGAGTATAAGGAAATTTATTATTTTTAAAAGACGGTAAAGAAAAGTTGTTATGCTTGGCAACATTAATTTGGTTAAAGATGCAGATCAGATTCAGACTACAACACTAGACGAAACTTGTAACCGAAAATAACAACAATACACAAAATAATTGTTAATAACTGATAATAAAAAGAAATAAACAATATGCAACCACATACTGTGATAAAAGATACGACCGATTCAGGGCCTCAAGTTCTGCTTTATATTTAGACTTGTAACATCTCTTAACAATCCTAAATTCGGCGGCGACTATGTGAATGTCATCTATTTTAGTGAGCTGCAAATAAAAGTTACAACCGATTTTTTAAATACTCACAATAAAGACGCTATAATCCTTATTATGACGATCACGGAAGGCTACATTTGAAACTGTATGACAAACCCGGTGACGTCAATGTTTTCTATTGTCAACTTTCCTTTTCTTTGCAGCAATATACCTGCTTCTCCTGCTTATGGTGTATTCGTTTCCGAAATACAGTCAAACCTGTCTATAAAGGCCACCAAAGGGAACAAGTAAATGTAGCCTTTATGGGCAAATGGACCATATATACAGGTTCAAATAACATGAATAAAGAACAACTGCGATACAATTTTACTGACCCTTTAAGTTATATATAGAGGCGACCTTTAAGCTACTGGATATTTGTATAAAACGAAGCAAGCTAAATAAGTCTTATACTAGTAACTAGACACTGTGCACGGTGGACACTTAATATAACAGGCACTGGACATAATGGACACTGGCCATAATAGTCATTGAACACAATACACAATTTCTTCTTGTACCCAATACCTTATAATATCTATACATGTAGATTGATGGAGTGAATAAGGGTTTTCTGTTCAAGTCAAGAATATTTCACTTATATTGGTACATCACCAGCTGTATGTGACACAGAAAAAAATTTCACCTTTTATTTATGTTTAACACAATGTGCAGAGAGGGTTCATCAGCCTGCCACACCTAACATCACATTGGGCATCAGTTTTTAAGGTCTCATTCTAAAGACCGGCAATTCTAAATCAAATGCTGAGGACATGGTGAAAAAACCATCGCTACCTACTTTTATGTGTTGACTTTATATAGACAGCTATAAGATATTGGCAAAAAAAAACCAGATTCATTGACATACTGTTAATGTATATATTTTTGTGGTGTACTAATTTTCGCTTATTTCGCGGTCGTTTGTTTTGCACGAAAATTAACAAAAAGCAAAAATTTATTATACTTATTATGTTATGGAGCATATTTCAAAAACATGAAAATTCAACTATGCGGATATGCCTAAATATCCTATACCACAAAAATAAATACATGCGGAATCAAATACATTTACAGTATTGACTGGGATAAATATTTGTAAAGTTGCTGCATTCTAATGTTTGTATCTAGATTTATTTTGTGTATGGCGGTTGTTGCGAACAAATCTTGACACATTGGTGGCATTCTTACCCTACAGCATGCCATTATTTGAGTTACATACATGATGCTGGGCATTCCCAGCATAAATAAAGAAATGCTCATCTTCCTGAACCTAGTTGATTAATTGGTGGCCAAGTGGTCTAAAGAGCGAGCTTAAGATCACAGTGCCTCTCCCTTGACTGAGACATTAAACACCATTACTCAACTCAACTCTGTAGAGTCAAACCTGTCTATAAAGGTCAACCAAGGGAAGGAGTAAAAGTGGTCTTTATATACAGGTTCAAATAATAACAATAAGGAACAATTGAGATACTGTTCTACTGGCCTTTATAAGCAAGTGGCCCTTATATAGAGGTGATCTTTAAGGCAGGTTGGACTATAATTTTCTTTGGGGCAGATCCTAGTGTAAGACAGTTTATTAGTTCACTTGTCAAAGGTGTGTGGTCTTATCCTGGTATTCCGGTTTTTTGTCTACTATTCCTGAACTAGTTGTCTTGATATAAGTAAAAAAATCTTGACTTGTCCTCACAAAACATGCGAAACTTAATTGCACAGGAATAAAATGTTGGTTTACTTTGTTTATGATAACTAAAGTGTATGAAATAATGTATATGTACAGTCCAACCTGCCCTAAAGACCACCTCTATATAAGGGTCACCTGCTTTTAAAGGCCAGTAGAATTGTATCCTAATTGTTCTTTATTCATATTATTTGAACCTGTATATAAAAGCCACCTGCTCATTAAGGCCACTTTCACTGGTTCTTTTGGGCGGCCTTTATAGACAGGTTATATGGTATACTGCTAATACTATTTATAACACAGGTTTTAAGCTTAGCCTGAATGCTTGATAAGGAATTGGACCCCATTACACTAAAAACACTTTATTGGTTGATTGAATGGGTTTTTATATCCAAGTCAAGAATATTCACTTATATTACTACATCACCAGCTAGGTGACTGTCTCTACACCCTCTAGGCATCAGTTTTAAAGTTCTTTTCTGAGGATGTTGAGTTGAGTAAAGGTATTTAACATTCCAGTCAAGAATATTTCACTTATATTAAGACATTGCCAGCTATAGGCAAAGGTGCAGTAATTTTGCCTGTGCTTTGTGCTGATGGCATTATACAGCAGGATTCTTTAGCGTATCAAGCCCACAGTGACATGGGACCTCATTTATTTCCCATCCGAAAGAACCATGATTTTCATTTCATAATACCAAGTGCTTGGTGAAAGAACAGTCACTACCCACTTTCAAGTCTCGGGTCAGATGTGGCTGGGGATTGAACCCACAACCTCCCACTTATGGAGAGAGCACTCTACCAACTGAAAAACCGCAGTGGTCCCTTTTCTGAAGGAGACTGACCTAAAATTCTAAATGTGAAGTCTTGCTACCTTTTTGGTAGTCTTCGCATCAGCAATTTTTTAGCTATTCGCAACGAGAACTATTTTATTACTCTCTATGAATTAATCTATGATCAATGTTGTGTATGCATGTGAAGTGCAAGTGTGTTGTTTGGTCTGTCTTGTACTAGCGTGCACTCAGGGCAACTTTAAGGTGCTAAGCCCACCGAGTCAGTATGCCGCCGACAAGTGAACACTCCCCCAATAAAGGCCAACGGCAAGGAAAACTCACTTTCCCACATGTGGTCTGAGCGGGACTTGAACTCACAGCAATGAGAAACCCTGGATTTGTAGACTGGCGTCTTATCCATTAGGCCACAATGGCCTCTGCCTCCCACATGTGGAGCAAGCAAACTACCAACGGAGCTACTGTAACTTTTTAACAGTATAGACCCCTACAGTTCTCCAGAACAAAAGACAATTTAACTAAGGGAGATAATTGAGCTTCTTTATTCACAAAATAAACCACTGTTATTCTATATTCTGAATGGTCTCCTCTGTTTCATCTTTGTATAACTGACACAAGTCTCATTGCAGAAACCTTTCAATCCTCAGGCCTCTTTAGAATCAGGACTAAACTTTTCTTTCAGAAAGTCAGATATTTCCTCATTCTCATCTCTCTCTCTCTCTCTCTCTCTCTATTTCTCTCACTTCTCCCAATGGGGTTGGCCTCTTTACCATGTGACGGGTGGTTTGTGCTAAACCATAATTTCCAGTTGATATGGAATGATATCAGTTCACATTTTCCAGTAAAAACCATGTTGTTCAGGGAAATTTGTGACATAAACGTTTTCCAAAACATCCAGCAAAAATGTTGATGTGAAATTGGATTTCATATTATTTTCTTTATATATTTTGTTGTTCTTTTTCTTCTACGAATTTCATTTCTGTGTTTCTCTTTTTCTCCACCATAATCAGCTCAGGCATGTGTAACTCTCCTATATTCATTGAAATAAAAAAAACAATAATGTATAAATAATATAAATATTTCAGTGTGTGTGTGTGGGGGGGGGGATATAAAACAATTGGTATAAAATTTTATCCGCCTTTAAAAGCAGGTGGTCCTTATAGAGGTGGCCTTTCACGCAGTTTTGACTGGAATTGTTCAGCTATGTGTTTCTAAGATTCTAATGCTAAAATTTATATTACCCAGTGTTTTAAGTAAACTATATACTGAAGCTGGAACGGAGCTAAAAGAAAAACAAACAGTATGAAAAATACTTTGAGTATTACTGCATTAGCTATTAACTGGACAAATAAAGTTTACATCAAGTCAATAAGCTTTAACAAAGTAAAGGTGATGTTCAGAGCATCAATGGTTTGATACAGAGAAGGAGTTATCCATCTTTGTACATGTCTTGCAATTGCATTCAGTCACATGACTCACATCTTCAAAATTTGTAAAGGTTTCAGCCTGTAGAAGTACAGTTAAACTTGTCTAAAAGTCCACCTGTATATCAGAACCAGTTGCCTATTTAGATTACTTTAATTGGCTCATGTGGGTGGCCTTTATAGACAGGTTTGACTATAAATGAAGTTTTCTTTCATTTTTCTGTAACCATTCTGAATGACTTATACTTTGAGTAAATTAATGCCATTCTACCTACATGTATTTATAAATTATTTTTCAAGATTGAGAGAGATTGAGAGAGAGAGAGAGGGGGCTTATTTTTCAAGTTTGAGAGAGAGAGAGAGAGAGAGAGAGAGAGAGAGAGAGAGAGAAGGCTAAGTGAGTTATTGAAAGATTTCCTGTTTAAATTTAATGTAGAATATAATTCTGTCTTTACTTTGTTCAAGTTCATTGGTGTTAAGTATCATGTTTAAATATATACTTTGTTGTGATAAGTAGTTGAAGTACCAGTACTTACAGTACACAGACAAAAGTACTTTGTCAGACATCATTACATTAAAATTAAAAGTGAAAAAAACCAAGTGAAACCAGCTGCTTCAGGCAACAATTCCACAACCATTCCTTAAAATAAGATTTTACTTATCTTAAATTTGGCAAATTTGACGTCTTAAAAATATTGCTAATTTTTAAGATATTCAGAAATTTAAGATGCCATTTTAATGAATCACTTCAATCTTATAACAATTTTATTTAGTTTTCTCAAAAATGTCAATTTATAGTTATGTTATGCATGACCTAGCCGGGGGTTGAGCCCATAATCTCCTGCTCTCGAGGCAGACACTCTTCCATTGAGCCACCAAGGTGGCTTCAAGATAAAAGAGAATGAGTTGCAAAAACACTTTCTATGTTAAAACTTATTTAAATTTTTCGTGACAAGTTTTTTTTGGCAAAATACTTAATTGTGTTATGTATGACCAAGCCAAGGTTGAACCCAAACCTCCCACTCTCGAAGCAGATGCTCAACCACTAAGCAACCATGGTGGCCCCAAGTAAAAGGAGCAAGTTTCACAAACTCTTTCAATGTTAAAATTAAGACTTTTCTTTTGACATGTTTTGGTGGAAGATACTTTAAAGTATTTTTAAGATACCTTTAAAAATGTGTTATGTGTGACCCAGCTTTATTTTGAACCTTCTGCCTTAAGTAAATGCTCTGTCACTGAGACACCAAGGTGGTGCAAGTTTCACCAACTCTTTCTACAGTCAAACCTGCCTTAAAGGCCACCTCTATATAAAGGTCACTTGCTTATAAAGGCTAGTAGAATTGTATCCAAATTGTTTTTTATTCACATTATTGAACTTGTATATAAAGGTCACCTGCCCATAAAGACCACTTTTACTGGTTCCCTTGGGTGGCCTTTATAGACAAGTTTGACTGTATGTTAAAACTTATTTAAGACTTTTCCAGTGTCATGTTTTGGTGAGAAAATACTTATATGTGCACTACACTACAGTAAGTAATTATTTAACCCTGATACACCTGAATTGACAGGTAAGTTTTGTACACAATTAGATAGATAACTGATGGGCTGCAGTATATATATATATATATATATATGTAAGTAATTTATAGGAAGTGATAAAGTTGTAATAAAGATAGTGTTATCTATCTGTGTATTCACCCTGTACTCAGGTGTGCTGGCCAGGTATTCAGCAAACCATCCAGTACTGTCATTTATCAGTACTTGTACTGACAGGGGAGGAGGATTTCATTAATATAATCTAAGTCTAATTACTAAGGTAAGTTAATTAAAATATCAATATTTACAGGTAGGTCCAGGTGTAAAACTTTATTCACAAAAATTTTGATTTAATTTTGCAGGCATATCAGTATATAGTCAGATATGTATTTACGCTGTTATCTGAAATCTAATACAATACTATATATGTACTATGATTAACAGGATATAGGGTGTTACCATGTAAAATTATATCAAAATTTTTTGTGAATTATGTGTATTAATACATAATTATCAATACAATGCCCCTTGATAACTTAGCCATCTTACTTATCACCTCATTATTTTCAGAGGTTGTGGGTTGGAACTCGGACCGGGTCTGACCAAAGACTTGAAAGTGGGTACTTACCATTCTTTCGCCATGCACTTGGCATTACAGAATGAAAGTCACGGTTCTTTTGGAAAGGAACTTAAAATAAAGGTCTCGTTATAAGTGAAATATTCTTGACTGAGACATTAAACATTACTCAACTTATTATTTTCAACTTCCAAAATCGATATTTGAAGAGTTTTTTTTTATTACCCACCCAAAATTAATCCCAAAACCCCTTCACAATACAGCAAAACCTGCCTCAAAGGCTGCCTCTATATAAGGGCCACCTGCTTTTTAAGGCAAATAAAATCTGATCCAAATTGCTCTTTTTCTATGTTATTTGAATCTGTACATAAAAACCAACTGCCCATAATGGCTACTTTTGTACCAAGGATTAAAAATAATTTGCCTGGCAATTTTAATTCTTCTGGGTTTCATTTTAGAACAGGAGTCAATCTTGGTTGTGTGATGAGGTCAAAAATGTGGCTTATGTAAGGGATACCAAGTGTGCAATTGACTCCCTAATTGCCCATGTTGCACTCAGCATTGTTGTCATGGTAACACACTGTTGAAACGTTGTTAATTTTGTATCCTCTTGCACCATCAATTTTTAAATCTGCAAGTCTTTAGAAAAAAGATGCCCTTCTAATTTAGTTTTGTGATGTCAGAACTTTGATAAAATGTGTCTCATGGGAGGCATAACAAGTCACATGTATGATGGGCAATGCTGCATTCAGCATTGTTGTCATGGTAACATGCATTGTCCAAATCTTTGTAATTTGTTTCTTCAGGTCCTATAAATCATAGGAATGACCAAATCAAACATTTAATAGATAAACTTGCAGTAAAACATGCATAAAATTTATCACTAGTAGACTGTTAAACCTTAATTGTCCTTTATGTGGCCAATGACATTTAATACAAGTTATGTTGCAGATGTCCTAAATCAGGTTTGTTAGATGGTCTGTAAGTTCGTTCAGTTCAAGGGTCATGTGGCAGAATGCCCCACTCATATACTGGAAAATTGGCAAGTTCTCTGTTTGTCTCAAATGTTGGAGAGTGTGGTTTTGAACCAAGACCAGAGTCTGGCCAAGACTTGAAAATAGGTATTGACTTTTCTTTTGGCAAATGCTCTGCATTTAGAATCTGAAATGAAAGTTACAGAGCCCTTCGGAAGAGACCTTAAAAACGTTGCCATGAGGGCACTGCAAATGTCAAAATTCTACCACTCCACCTATAGCTGGTTATATCTTGATATAAGTGAAATATTCTTGACTGGGATGTAAAACCCCATAAATCAATCTCAATTTGCCTGTTGCATCTTTTTTCTTTCCTGAACATAGATTTAAATAAGGATAATATTTGGTTAGTTGAATGTTGTTTTGCATCCCATCAGCAATTCATGATGAGACAAAATTTTATGAATCTCAAGGATACTAAGTAAGTTCATGTGGTGTGTGAGTTTGAGCAACTATTTCTGATATGCATTGCACTAGTGCACACTTATCACGACCTTAAGAGTGCTGGGACAAGGTGCCTGCAATGTTGCAAATAAACACAATAGATCACACAGTCCATTATACTGGTACCAGGCCAACAATTAAAGGGAAGGAAAACTCTTTCTCACTAACTTTAAGTATATCAAGGTGGTCTGTTCTGGAATGGTTGTGGAATCTGGAGTACATTGAGATAACCACCTGCAGCAAGTGCACTGACAAAACTTTTCACAATATAAGTTTAGAAGAACATAGAAGTTGAGTGAAGAGTAAACATGGTGTTTTAACCCTAATCAAAATTGTTTCACTTATATCAAGGTGGTCTGTTCTGGGATGGTTGAGGAAACTGGAGTACCAGTGGAGAAAACCACCCTCAGCAAGTGAAATGGTAAAACTTCTTGCAGTATTAGTTTAGAAGAGCATAGGAACGAATTGGAGAGCAGAAGAATAACTATGGTGATTTACCTCCATGTCAAATTCTTTCACTTATATCAAGGTGGAGAAAACTGGATTACATGGAGAAAACCACCTTAACCAAGTGAATTAAAACACCCTCTTACACTAGGATTTGGCTCAGGTAAGACTTGGACCTAGGCACTGAGAGGAGGGTCTATGATCCATAGGTGGGTGCTTTATACCACTCAACTACAAGGTGAGTGTGAAGCTGCTGTTTAGCACTAACACTGTCAAAAATAAAGGAAAACTAAAGTGTATTTATCAGACTTTTTATTTTATTTATTTATCAATCAAGAATTTAAAATCTTTTGATAGAGCAAAGATTAAACCAATATAAGTATTCACCTGACAAGAAATTACTACTCTGTACAAACGAATTTGAATTTTAAAAGTTAATTTTACAACATTTCAAATTTTATCTATCTCCCGTCAAGTGTTTATTTTTACGGGACCTCCACCCTCCATATTACCTGGTTAGAAGGACATAAACTAGCATATTAAGTGCTGGAATTCACAAACTTTGTTTTCTGATATTTACCCATTTTATGGGGTTAACTTTAGATTATTTTAAATTCATCCTATCGAACAAACATGAACTACAAATAATGGTTAAACCTTAAACTGTCCATTTTTTAATTTATTTTTAAAATTTGAAAATTGTAAACAGTCCAGTTTTTGATATCTAAGATAGAATGTTTACAACCTTGGTAGATTTTTAAGATCTCGTTTGATTTTAAAACGAAAATAATTTTATATACATCTAATGAATTTTAATGCAATTTAATACATTTTGTATTCTTTTGATTTTTAAATTACATAGAATGCACACAGAGGCACACCAAAATCATTTAAAATTACAACCAATCAACCGGAAAATATAAACATTAATAACCATTTGAATTTGTATAGGCAAACAATATTGACCTGTCAACTTGACCTTTCAAAAGAAAATTTATATAGCATGATCCACTCAATACATGGGTAGTACTAGTTTTTCTCATTTAACACATAAACAATGCATGTTTCCCATGATGAGGACGAAATTGGCACCTGTGTTCCCTATACATAAATGTTCTGATCCAAAGTAAATATTTAAATAAAAGGTCAAGCAGACAGGTTAATGTTGTTTGCCTATATATTTGAATTTATAAAGTTTGGTATTTACAAAATTGTAAATAAAGGTATTTATCAACTTTTTTCATTAGAGTGAAGTGGAGAGGAGTAATGGTGTTTTACAACCCAGTCAAGATTCTTTCACTTATACTGAGATGGTCAATTTTAGAATGGCGGAGAAAATTGGAGTGCCTGGAGACAACCGTCTACCTTTGGCAAATGAAGTGATAAACTTTCTCATACTAGGATCTGCAGTGTGATTTTTAACCCAGGTGGTGAGAGTCACTGTGACCTGTAATCACACACTTTAGACCATTTGGCCACCTCTGTCCCTAAATGGGGATTAGGATGGAGATTAGGGTACAGAAAGTGGGAAGGTCTATAACCAGGTGTATACAGGGGTGGGGGTACAAAAAGAAGTCCTACCCTCCTTTTTATTTCTTCTCTCTCAATAGCTGTACCACTACAGTAGCTCAAAAATATTTTCATCTTTTTAGAATCACCTTCATGGACTTAATCTTTAGACATGTACAATCTTCAGAATTTCATAAGTTTTGTCTGTTGACTGGTGCTTATTCACCTCAATTATTTCATCCTGAAAATAGAGAGTTTTGCCTTACCACACATTACATATCTGTTTTCATTCCTGGTAGTAAAAAATCACCATTGGCTACAAATTTTTAAAAAATAAGCTATTTATAGAAATTGGTAAAAAAAATTTAAAAATCTTTTAAAAAAAGACATTGATAAAATGTAACATTACTCTAAATATGCTGTCATCATGATCAGCAAACTCATTGTAGCTCAATCAACAGAGCGCTTGATTATAGAGTGAGGGGGTTTGGTTTCAAGGATTTGAAAATAAATTATGAGCAAGCATTTTTTCCATCCTGTTTAAACAGTATAAATCTAAATCACAATTTATAGACCAAGCAAACTGTATAAAAACAAAGGGAGACAATTCTTGGAAAAATAAAGTTTTGAAAAATTGTATTTATGGATTTTTTATTTTATTTATTTTTTTTTTTTTTTTTTTTTTTTTTTTTTTTACAAAAATGGTATCTTTTAAGATCAAATAAATAAATAAATAAATAAATAAATAAATAAATAAATAAATAAATAAATAGTAAATAAATAACTTACTTTTATTTTCTTTTTCGGTAAAGGGTTCTCTTAAACTTAAAAATCACTGTTAAACAATTTACTTCCTACTTTCTCATTGGGTCTCCTCATAACATTCTTAGGTGAATTTAAAGCTAACTGATAAATCATTGTCTGATTTTGAAGCATTTTACTGTTTAAATAAGGGTTGAGGAAAAAATCAAATCATGATAAATTCTATTTCAAGATAAAATTTAAGCATTTTTATTATTTAATTTTAAAAAATTTTCTTTTCAATTCTATCTATCAATTGGTACTTAATAAAATATGTTTAGAATGCCAAAGCAAAAAAATGTTCATGATAAAATATGTAAAACATAAAATATAAACAACTGAAAATGTGTTTTGAAATCTTTTAAATTTAAAATTTTAATAATTTTTTTAATTAAAAGGCAAATAATATTAAAATTAAAGACTAAATGATTGGCTAATGTATTAGTTTTTGTTGAAGCAATGCCATTGCCACAGTACATGTATATTTTTCACAAGAGTTATAACCGTTTCCATCTGTTCATGAAAACTGGCAGAAAATGCAAAATTCAATATCGGGAAAGTAAACAAAGAGAGAAATTTTGTAATCCAATCTGTCCGTTAGTCAACAAAAAACCACAGGGAATGAGTCACTCAGGTTCAACAGTCTAGTTCATTTTAGATAAGACAAGATCATTACTCACTTCGGATTCTGCAAAATATTGAATTATTTTCATTTCCGGGTCTTAGTAAATTTCATATATGGCTTATTCCATTACGCGCCAATTAGGTGATGCAGGTTATCAATAAATATAAACTTTCCAATAAAATGTGTTTTTATTAAACCAACCCAGGCATGAATCAATATTATTTACCGGAGTAATAAACCGGAGCGAATTACAGACAACAAAGCATTTGATTCAAGCTTCTAAAATGTTTCTAGACAAAATGGGCGTGTCCCAGACTTTCATGTGAGAATTCCATTCGGAACCTTTCTTTGTGTAGACGATGGTGAACGGTTGCTGAATCAGAAGCTGTGATATTTTTCTTTAAAGTTTTACCTTCAACAGATTCTTAATAGGAAAGATAAGTGAGGTAACATAGCTTAATGATTTAAAATATATAAAATATTCTTTGTTTCCGTTATCGGTTGCAGTTGTCATTGTCAAAAAACAAGTGAAAAAGGTAGATTTAATTGAAGGGGGGGGGGGGGGGTTGATTACTGCTTTCCATTTAATTTAGAGAACTGTAGACAGTGAAAAGTTAAAATCATAGCTACATGTATCACATCTGTTACTAGGAATCATTATTTGTAAATTTTGTGAGAAAATTTATTGATCAGAACGTTTTCAAATTTAATTTTCTTTGTTTTTGAATTCCTGCTTCATGATAGAAAATAGCCCGAGATTCCTCTGGCCCGAAATTTTTTTTTTTTTTTTTATCAATTTCGGGCCAGAGATCGGGCTTCATTATTTTACATAACGTGATGCCGTTGAAATCCTACGGCAGGGTAAGATTTAATTTGGCGGATATGTTCACTTTATTTTCACGGGCATTGGGTAATGAACCAGTCAGATCGCTTACCTGAACCTTTATTCACAAGAATCCATCGAAAAAACTACGTGGCAACTCCGTTTTATATCCATTCCAGCCATATAAATCCAACACATCCTTCATCATCTCGCCATTTTTTATGTTATGATATTCAAATAACGCGAGATCTCGCGGGTTAAAGTCTCCCGAAAACGTCCCTTTTCTGATACACAAGTGTTGGATTTATATGGCTGGAATGGATATAAAACGGAGTTGCCACGTAGTTTTTTCGATGGATTCTTGTGAATAAAGGTTCAGGTAAGCGATCTGACTGGTTCATTACCCAATGCCCGTGAAAATAAAGTGAACATATCCGCCAAATTAAATCTTACCCTGCCGTAGGATTTCAACGGCATCACGTTATGTAAAATAATGAAGCCCGATCTCTGGCCCGAAATTGATAAAAAAAAAAAAAAAAAAAATTTCGGGCCAGAGGAATCTCGGGCTAGATAGAAAAACACATAGACATAACTGTATTTTTGTAAAATTTTTGTAGTTTCAAATATGACTGACATTCAGCTGCAGATATTTTCAGTTCTGATTTAATTAACGACATCTGTACACATTTAATTGAAATCACATTGGATATGAAATTGCACAACAGATGATGTTTCCCTGTAAAAATAATGCACTGAGTTTTAGAAGTCATGGGCTATTGGGCCCCTGCTAATCTTAATCCTTGCTAGACATTAAAAATTTAATTTGGAAGACTTTCATCCATACCATAGCAAAGCCTAAAAATGACAGAATCAAGCCATTTTGAACATTTTCGTGAAAAAATATTTTCAGAAAGTTGATATAGAATTGAATGAGTGGGGGTGTACAAAACGAAAGTCTTGTCTTTAATTTATAAAAAAAACATATTGAATGGATCTACAATGCCAAAGGATTTATATTGGTAAAGTAGACAATTGTAGGTGTGACATTTTGATGTTATTAGTTCATCACATGAATTTATTATACCTCCACATACAGTCGGACCTGCCTTGAATGTCACTTCTATATGAGGACCACCTGCTTTTAAAGGCCAGTAAAGTTTTATCTCAATGGGGTTCGCTGTTGTACCATGTGATACCTTCTAACGTGTCTGCGAAATGATTGTTTCCAATGGACATGGAATCGCACAATATGACATTTTCCCATAAAAACAACGTTATTCCGGGAATTTGTGATGTTGACGTTTTCCAAAATGTTCCGCACAAATGTTAAGAGGTATTTACCACGTGGTACAGCGGCGAACCTCATTGTTCTATATCCATGTTATTTAAACCTCTATATAAGGTCTGCCAGCTTTTAAAGGCCACTTTAACTGATTCCCTTGTGTGGTCTCTTTAGACAGGTTTGACTATATGGTGTATAAAATGCACACCAACAGTGGTAACCGTAAGAGAGACAGTTGTAGGTGTGATTTATTTTGATGTTATTAATTAATCGCATGAATTAATTATACCTCCACACACATAGTAATTAGATAATTATGATATAATTGTTAATGAGCTGTGTATATAGTTGTGTGTTTTACTGTCCTGATGGTTTTACTGACAGATGTTTGTCTAGTGTTTTATGACTCACATTTTACACCATTTGTTATTGAATGCAATAATAGTGGCATAGTAGAAAATATAGATCTGTCTTATTACACTCTTATATCATTTTTAAGTTGGCAAATGTATTCAAGTCAAAAAGACTTGTGTGATTTTAACAATGGGGCGATAATGCAAAAAATGGTGGCGATTTTGAATGCAGGCAATTGTGACCTGGGGCAGATTTGTTGAAAGTGTTGGCAAAGTTGACTGGGATGGGGTGGGGGGAGGGGGTTTTATTGTTGAGTGATTTGATCTGATACCTTGCAGATCTTGCAGATCCTAGTGTGAAGAATGTCTGAATTTTAAGACTAATAATAGCATAGTCGAAAATACAGATTTGTTTTATATCCTTATTTAGTTGGGCAGATTCTAGTGCAAGAAATATGTCAGTTCATTTGTTGAAGGTTGGTGGTTATCTCCTGGTACTCTGGTTTTCTGCACCATCCATAAAATGACTGTCTTGATATAAGTGAAAGAATTTTGTCTGGGGTAAAAGACCATTATTTCACTCCACTTATAGAAAGGTTTAATGGCTTAATGATCTTAAGTGACAGCTTATGCATCATTGTGCCTCTCACTGCCTACCATGGGTCAAATATCCATTCAAAACAGCTCCAAGAATAAGAATCCTGGTAATCAAAATCACCATTGGTAACAATTCTGAGAAAATTTTTTAAAAAGTACCATATTATAGCAAAATTGTGAAACACAAATTCACAGATTTCAAATGTGACTGCTAATAATTTCAAAATTGTGGAAACTTTGATATTAAAATAGTATAAGAGAGCTCACTTGGCAGAGGTTAATGATGGCTTTCTTTAGGCTAATCTTTAGGTATTCAGGTTCCTCATCCATCTTAGAACTGACTGCTTCTATGTGCATTAAATCATCTTGACTGGGTCATAAAATGGGACTATTCCACCAATACCATCCAACCATTCACTATTTATTTATGTCAAATGAAAGTGTGACAATCCTTGGAGCCAAATTTATAAAATTTGTGAAAATATAATCTTTATTTTTTACACATTTGCTAAAGTAGGTTACTTTTTGAAAGAATTTTTCTGAAATTGGTGTGGTGTAACTAATGGGGAATTTTGCTACAAGGAGTAGAAACTGAGTAATCAATAGAGACTGTCCACATTTTCTATTACATTAGCTGTTATTTAAGATAAGAGGGAAAAAATTATTCAAAGAAGAGACAGAATATTGGTAAAAGTGACAAAAGGAAAGAATATTTATATAGAGATGATAAAAAACAGATGTACATAATAAGGGAGGATTTATCCTTACTGATCGCAATTATTGATTTGTCGTAATCCCGGAGTGAGATAACGATATTTGATCTCTCGATGTCCCCATCTCCCCGACATTTGAGCTGTCTGTCTGTAGTAACCATCCTGTCAGCTGAGCAACAGTACCGGTAAATCCACTCTCACTCCTGACTGAATCATTTTAACATGTGCATCATCCTCATCATCATATGAGATCTTTCACCTTCACAATATGGTTCTGTTAAGTTAATAGATAATATTTCACGAGTAACAGGATTAAAATCTTATCATCTTATAGACTTCCTTCAGTCATAAAGAATTTGGTAAAAGTACTTCATCCATGGTACTGGTCTGGTGTAGAAGAATTTTTGGTGTTCAAGTTGAGTGAAGGCTTAATAGAACTTGCAGGGAATTTCAGTGTTGAACATATATGAACAGTTATATTGGATTTACTAATATATATTTGTGACACGGATATTTATAAATTATTTATAAAAGATAGGTGAGTGTATTAATTAGATATCTACATCCAACATCAATTTTTTCTTCCAAAGTTGCTTATACAACATTTTATGTAAGCCAGCTGTCTGTTCTGTATACATAGTTTTTTTCTGGCCATTCACATTGTCGGGTAAAAGAACCCATTCCAAATGCAAAAAAGTGCAAATTTTTTCCAATTTTGTAAGTAATAAATTCCCAATTTTGTAATTAAAATTTCCCAATTGACTTTGAATAAAAATTGATGGGTGAAACTCAAGAAAAAGTGACAAAAACACCATATTTCAGCATAGCTTGAACTCACATATAGGCATACAGTATTGTGTTTTCAAGTAAGTTTTAAAATTAAATCAACCCAATTGTTTTTGTCTCAATCACAAAAGATGTCAAAATGAGTATCTTCCAAAAAAATGGATATAATTTTGTAGAATGATTTTTGCCATTTTATCCCAAGGACACCACTCGAGTTTCCTCCACCATCTTTGTCTGATGAACTGACCACTTCGATACACATGTAAGTGAAAAAAACTTAAATGGATATCAAAAAACAATTTTTGTTTTGCTCTACTCAGAATTGAACCCCAACCTCCCAAAGCAGAGCGAACACTCTACCAATAGTTGAGCAGATCCTAGCGTGAAAAATCTTGAGTTAAGTAATGGTGTTTAACACCCCAGTCAAGAATATTTCACATATATCGAGATGTCGCCAGCTATAGGCGAATGTGCAGAAATTTTGCCTTTGCAATGCACTGATGGCATTATATAGCAGGGTTGTTATCATGCCACACCTTCTGTGACACGCGACCTCTTGGGAAGTCTTGGGTCATATCGTTGGGGTCACTTGCTCTACCACTAGTGCAATGCTCTTAATGCACATATGTTGCATTGCCATCATTTTATCAGATCGATTGAAATAAACAATTACTGACAGTATATTACAATGTGACATTTTCTTCATTTATTTCATGAGGTATCTGATCATGATTATTTAATAGTGAAGAGGAAATATCAGTTAAATCTATAACCTGATATAGTCTTTATGTGTGAAGTGTATCTTTAATTGCTTTTAATCTAATTTTGTGTGAGATTGACACATGTAATTTTCACACCTTGTAATGAGGTGTTATTTATAGTAACTTAATAACCTTTAAATGAATGATAAGAGGTAGAACAAAGGGGAAAGAAAAGAGGGTAAGGAAGTACTGATAGAACAGGGGAGAATCAAAATTTGTTAAGGGTACCAGGGGTGTCTGTAAGATCTGGTATGGTACTAATGGCTATGTGGCTTTGGTTTTGAGTTTAAACCCAGTTCAATCCAGAAATGTTACCAGAGTGTAAAACAGCTGAAATGTTACCAGAGTGTAAAACAGCTGATGCCTGGATTTCAAGATTACAACCTTTTAATCCAAGACGAGAGAGAGAGAGAGAGAGAGAGAGAGAGAGAGAGAGAGAGAGAGAGAGAGAGAGAGAGAGAGGGGAGAGAGAGAGAGAGAGAGAGAGTGAGCTGTAACTGTGCATTTTATATTTAGAGCTGGATGTTTTAGAACAATACTGGTTGTGAAGATATGGTCACCTAACACCTTTGTTGTAACCTTTTTTTTCAAGTTTTAGATCAAACTCAATATCTGATTCAATCAGTGACCCCCAGCATTGGAGGGTCCCCAAGATGAGCCCAAATCCTAACCAACATTAAGGGGCTTTGTGTAGTAGCCTAATTACCATGACACAAAGAACTGTGAATGCTCATTTCTATAGATGCATAACAAAGATATTTACAAATCCTTCAACTTCAGAGTGGGGGTTGTGGATCTGTGGTCGAATAGTGTAAATTATACACTTAAAAAATCTCAGGGCCTCTTGGTTTGAATCACACTTAGGACAAATCCTAGTCTGAGAAAGTTTGTCAATTTGCTTGCTGTAGGTCATGGTTTTCTCAGGAACTCCAGTTTTCTCTACCATTCCTAAACAGATTGTCCCATTATAAGTGAATGGATCTCACTTATTACCCAGGATGGCCAGGTTCAATCTTCGACCAGGGTACTAGGATGGCAAGGTCCAATCTTTGACCAGGTTACTTAGTGAGGAAACAGATCTTTTCATGTGTTTCATACCTCCTGTGTCACATAAAATACACTGTAACTCATGAAAAGTAAAAAAAAAAAAAAAAAAAAATGGAGCAAGTCATTATTATATAGCTAATGTATTGTCTATAAAACCTATCCTCTGGACTATCTAATAGTGACTAATTAACTGTTTCATTGATGATATAATTGAAGTAATGCCAACAGTACTGAGTGATTGTTTGGTATGTGCAGTTTATAGAACTCACCAGGGGCAGATATATAACAGAACTCATCTGTCTGATAATTGAATAGTCAGACCATACTGCACCTATACAATGCACTCTTCTCTTCTCTTCTCTCTCTTTCTCTCTCTCTCTCTCTCTCATCATTCCCTTTCCATTCTTGACTCTCTCTCTCCCACAAACACACATACACACACACACACACACGCATATATATTTCTCTCTGATATTTAAACAGTCAGATCATACTGCACTTTTGTAGCCAGAAAGAGAAAAAATGCAGAGGCCAAACTGGGATTCCAACCCTCCCCAATACGTGCAGGGCACTCTACCCACTGAGTTTCCGGGACACATATACCACAACTTATGCTTCTAAGTAAATGTGTCATCAGTCAGTTTTCTCACTCTCTCTCTCTCTCTCTCTCATATCTGCTTAAAAATCTGATAATTAACAATCAGACAGTATTTATTCTCATCTTTCTACTTGTGTTATTTATAAATGAAACTTTCTCTGATCTAAATGCTATGTCGTATTCATGATTAAATTCAATGAATAAGACTTTCTGTTTGATCAGTTACTAAAATTAATTCAAACAGGTCATTCCACTTGATTGGTAAAATTTGCCTGGCTATAGTATAAAACCTGGTAGTCCTTATAACAGTATAGTACATAGTTAAATTATGACATAATTACTGATAATACAGATTTGTCTCATAATTAAGTCATTTCTTAAGCCTAATGTACAATGTTTTTACATTTATATATACTATAGGCGAACAACATTGATCTGTCTGCTTGACCTTTAGCTTAAATAAGTAGTAAGGACCAGTACATTCATGTATAGGGAACAGGGTTGTTTAGTTTGTCTTAAGCATGGGAAATGTACATTTTATATGTATTAACTGCGAGTCCTCACACCCATGTATTGATGGATCATCCTATATGAATATATCCTGATGACAGGTCAAGAGGATAGGTCAATGTTGTTTGCCTATACCAGCCAGCTCTTAATATTCCAAAACACATGTATACACAAAAATATGTTCTATATTAATGTGTAAAAATTTGTGGTTGAGTGTATGATTTTTTTTCCATATTGGAAAAACAATTTTTGGGCACAGGTAAGTGAATTGGTTAAACAATAATGATAGTCTTCTATTTGTACCCCAACTGGAACAGGGGAATTCGAGCAATTCATTTGAATTTATAATTTATAATACTAATATTGTTAGAAGAATTTGGTCAGGACCAGCAAATGACTTCGAGGTATTGACACTTGAGCATCTGAAGTTTGATTGTGTATATACTTGTTAAAACAGTTAAAAAATAAGTTGAATGAAATTTTTATGGCTTTCACAATAGAGGTCACGTTGGTTTAAAGTAGTTTTTATTGTACTTTTAATTTCATATGAGGTGCTTACTCTTCTGGAGCACCCTGCCTCACTTCCCTGTCGAAACTTCACATGTTTAACCTACTTTGTCAGTTTCAAAGTTTTTACTTTGTTTCTGGATTTTGATTTGTACAAGGATTATTATTTTTGTTTTTTGATATATATATGTATCTTTCTTTTTGTTAAAAAAAATTCAATTTGAAAGTCGGAGAGACAAGAGACTGAACATAAAAATGATTTTCATGTTCTTTATAAATTTTTTATTTATATTTTTCAGGATGTCTTCCAATTCATTTGACGCTCTCCTTGATTTTGGAGAATCTACCCCTGCAGACAATGGGACCATCCAACAGAATTCCTCTGATGCCTTTGATCCCTTTGGACCAAGTCCAACTATAGATGTAAAAGGGAACTCAGGAGGTGGTGACTTATTAGTAGATTTTGGTTTCGGCACACAGGTAGGTTGAAGAAGAAAGTTTTAATATTCTTGGTCTGTGTATCATTAGGCCAATATAAGACCAAATACCTATCCCAGACGACTCTAAATTTTTATGCCCACCATAAAGTTTTTTGACAATATTTTGACAAGTTCTGTTAAATAATAAAGTTGACATCCTTGCCCCATATGGTCAATGAAAAAAATGAAAAAAATTGAAGCCAATGGAAAAAAATAGCAAATGGTGCCCATGAATCAAGATTTTACTGTACATGATACTCGAGTAGATTGAAGGAAAATTGTGTAAAAATTAAATTTCACTTGAATTGTATATCAGAATATACTCTATAGATTAGTAGTAAGAAGTTTTACCAAGTTTGTTAAAGTTGTTGTAGAAAACTCTTAAAGCTAAGCCAGTATACAATGTACAAGGATTATCAGAGTTATCTCCCTTATACCTGATAGATGAACTACAAACACACATTTGGTAAACTCTATTGGCATACCTGTAATATGACTTACAAATCAATCAATCAATCAATCAATCAATCAATCAATTAATCATTAAACTATCTTTGATGTAGATGTACCTTTTGTTATAATTTCAAAAAAAATCTTGGGCTATGTTGATATAACAATACTTTATATATGCAGTGTTTAATCTAGGATCTTGCAGAGTAGATCATTTTCCAAATTTTCATCTAAAATATTATAACAGAACCAATAGTTTTGCATTCATATAATTTTCAATATGGTCAACTAAGGCCTCAACAATGGGACCCTTTTACCCATCTTGCAATATATGGGGTCAGTGGCCCCTTTTAGAATTAACACTGTGTTATAATATTTAAAGTTAAGTGACTTTATTTGTGTATTTTTGTATATTTAATATAATAATGAATTCCTTTCATAAATTATTCATTAATCATACTATGAACATATTATCTACATTGTGTAGCTACATTGTTCAGATACATTGTGTGGAGGACACATTGTGTGGATTCATTGTGTATAATACATAACTCCGGTAACACTACACGTATTATGTACTTATATTGTCCGTTCGGTGGATTGGAGGAAGTAATACTTATGTATACTTGATTAGTAGTTTGTTTATTTTATAAACACTTCATCCATTTGATGTTGTGCATATTTTATTTATATATGTTAGCCTCAGTTTCACATTCATTCCTTAATTATTAAGCTTGGCTGAATAGTCAAAAGCGTGCATTCATAGTTCACAGCACCTCTCCCTGCCTGGGCTCAAATCCCACTCAGGTGTGAGAAAGTTTGTCAATTTGCTTGCCTAAGGTCTGTAGTTTTCTCTAAACACTCTGGTTTTCTCCACCACTGAACTGACTGTCTCAATATAAGTGAAAGAATCTTGACTGATTCATAAGACTCCACTACTCCACTTATATTTACTAACCTAAGTTTCACAATCATTCCTTAGCTATGGGTTCGATCCCCGGCTGGGTCTGACCCAAGACTTGAAAGTGGGTAGTGACTGTTCTTTCGCCAAGCACTCAGCATTACAAAATGAAAGTCACAGTTCTTTTGGATAGGAACTTAAACAAGGTCCCGTGTCACGGTGGGCTTGGCACGCTAAAGAACCCTGCTGTAAAATGCCATCAGCGCAACGCACAGGCAATTTTCTGCACTTTTGCCTATAGCTGGCGACATCTCGATATAAGTGAAATATTCTTGACTGGGGCGTTAAACACCATTACTCACTCACTCACTCATTCCTTAGCTACAATTTTCCTGAAATTTAGCCAGTGCCTTGGTGGCTGAATGGTCTAAAGAGCGCACTCATGGATCACAGTGCTTCTAGTTGGCTAGGTTTTGAATCCCACTCAGGACACATCCTAGTTTGAGAAAATTTGTCAGTTTGCTTGCCAAAAGTAGGTGGTTCTCTCCAGGCACTCCAGTGTCCTCCACCATTCCTAAACATATTGTGTCATTATAAGTAAAAGAATCTCGCTTATTGCCCAGGATGGTCAGGTGCAATCTTCAACCAGGGTACATGGTGAGAAATGTCTCTGCTTTTCCCAGAACACTCCAGTTTCCTCCAGCTTCCCTGTACTGACCGTCTTGATATAAGTCGAAGAATCTTGACTAGGGCATAAAACACTATTACTTCATTCCACTCTACTGTCCTTAAATTTAGCAAACTTTGGCAATATATGGAAAAAGTATTGAAAGTGTTGTACTAACGACATGCGAGGCAGTTATCATCAAATATTTTGGGCTTTGATGTGTAGATGAGCTAAACTGATCAGCTGATAACTCTTGTATTTATATAAGCAAATTCTGCACATCACAGCCATCACTGATAAGGATGGGGTAGGGGAGATTCTTAAACATCAAATCCGAATGTAAACTAGTTGTTTATTTCACTACAAGGTTGAGATACATAGAGGTTACATACCTGGACATGCTAAGGTACTTTTGAGTTCATTGAAATACAAAACCCTGATATCAAGAGGAGTGATGTGGGTTGGTTGGGAGATTATTATAATTTTAATTTATACCTGTTGTGATGATAATAAATATATTAGACATATAATATAGGCAAACAACATTGACCTGTTAGCTTGACCTTAAATTTTAATATTTAGGATGGATATGTGGAACAAAAGTGTTTATTTCATCTAAATAAAGGGATGCAGATGCGAATGTGCATTGTGTTTGTACTATGTACTAATTGGAAATCCTAACACTACCCATGGATTGGGTGGATCCTCCTTTATGAATATTCCCAATCAAAGGTCAAGCTGACAGGTCAATGTTTTTTGCCTATGTAAAGATCTATATCTCTCTATGTATATTATTTGGTGTCATGAATGTTTACTTTTTACTTACCTGTTTATGAGTGTTCTTAAGGGTCTTTATACTTATAACACCTGTGTATCCATCTGGGTAGCTCAGTTGTTAAAGCACTTGTTTTTTGTGTGAGAGGTCCCAGGCTCAAGTTCCTGTCCAATCCTGCATTTTTCTCCATTCTGAAACATATGTATGGAGTTGTAGACAATAGCACATTTGGTTTTAGGTTCAAGTCCTGGTTCAACCAAGCAACTTCTCACTACAGTAAAACATGTTTATAACGAAGCCCTGGGGACTCTATTTTTAACTTTGTTTTAAAACGACTTCGTTATATTGTTATAAATAGACTCATATAGAGGAGCAGTCGGTCCAATATTTGACTTCGTACTAACTATGTATTTGTGTAAGCATGTTCGTTATATTCATGTTTTACTGTTGTATTCTGTTAAAGTTTGGTGGGAATTTTTTTTGGGGGGGGGGGGGATGGCAATTTGTGGCCATATAAAATTCAATCTCAGGATTTGGATGAGATTTCTTTATAATGGGCCTTCAAGGAAACTAACAAATTTTCTCTCACTAAGATATTCTCCAGTTAGTTTTGAAGGGAGCACTTTTAGGCACTGTGAGTGTAGGCTGGTGCTTTAGATAACACAAGAAAGCTAACCTTGGGGGGTTTTTTTTGAGACATAATCTATAAATGGTCTAGCACTATAAAAGTTGCAAACACCCCACACTTGTTAAAAAAGCAGCTGCAAAAATAAAGTTTAATTTTGACATTAAACATTCAACACAGTCTATTTAATAAGTCAATAAATCTAGAAAATGTCTTTTCATGTATATCAGCAAAAAAAAGTTTAACAAATGTTTGGTACTTATTTTGCATTTCAAATCCTTTCCATTGTTTCCATAAATTTTTTTCAACAACAGAGAATTAATTGGCAATATGTTTATTGGATTTCAATTAAGTATCAAACAGAAGACAACTTCCACATCTTTGGGCCTCATATTAATAAAATTCACCAGCTGTAAATTTTTGGAAATTGGATTTTAATTGACCTCATATTATTATACTCATTGGATATTGGATTTTCATTGGCCTTGAGACATAATACAATTATTCAATTTCTCAAAGAGTAATACATTGGATACTGGATTGTAATTGACCTTGAGACCTAAGACAATTTCCCTTCATGGGACCTCATATTATTAAATTTCACCAATTGATATTAGATTTTAATTGACCTTGAGACAGAAGATAATTACCCCTTCTTGGGGCCCCATATTATTTTATATCACAAATTGATATTTGATTTTAATTGAGACCGTTTTCCTCTTATAGCCCAATATTATCATAATTCACTACCATTAATTCATTTGATATTGGATTTTAATTGAGATAGTTTTCCCCTTTATACCCTCATATTATTATAATTCACAACCATTAATTCATGGATATTGGATATTAATTGACCTGAGACAAAAGACAATTACCCCTCTTGGGGCCTCATATCTTAATTCCTCATTCAGATGATTGATGGGTAATCAGTGTCTCATCAAATTATTGGACAGCCATGTGCTGTTGACAAGACCATTTGACCTTGGACATTAGGGTTTGTAACTAAATTGGTGGTCACTTTGTCACATGTACTGACTACCTAATTAGGTCCCTAAATATGATTTATATCAAACTGTTTTGTCTACAGACTTGTGTGTGTATTGGATTATTGTCCACCTAATTTTATGGATCATCAGACCGGTTGACCTGTGCAGGGGAACCTTCTGGAAAACATTTGTGTCAGAACCCTGGTTGCCCAGAGCTTATATGCTTAATAGACTAGTTTTACAAATTTTCTATGAATGAGAGGGATTCTTACTTCATTGGGACACTGGGTCTTGGGACAGAGTCCTCTTAAATTAATGTGTCCATCACTGCATAGGTTCCAATCTCCACTCAGTCAAATTTAGGTGAAAATAATACAACAAACTTTCCTGATTTACAATTCCCTAAACTACACCTCAGTCTAGACAGGTTTAAAGAGGTTGCCATGATAAAACTGATTAAAACTGATGCAGCAGTTGATTCCTATAACAAGGAAGCCATTACTCTCTGATGGAGATAAGAAACAAATTGAGCAAGTTACTAAACCTTAACATTCCACCTTCTATGATGTATAAAATGGAGAGGGACAGGGTTCATCTGCTGGTGCTGTGGTGCAACAATGTAAATCGTACTTTAGTACAATCTCTGCTATTAGGATGCTTTCTATAAAACAGGGAGGGTCCATCTGCTGAGAGGATACTTTGTATATCAATAATGAAAAATGTAATACAGTGATTACGGCAGTAGCGGATCATTAGTGCAATATTCACTGCTCCCCAAAAAAATCATCGCAGCCGATTGTAATTTTTTGGTACTAGCAATTGAGATTTCCCCACTGTTTCGAATTATCATTAGATGATAAAAATCGTCCGACTATAAGTATGGGCAATCCACCCGTTTTGTATCCCATGTATTTACGTCAGTAACGAATCAATTTGTGAGTAGCGGATCACGCCACCTAGTGTCAAGAAAACGATAGGGAATCAACTCAATACATGATTAGTTTGAGTTTTCATCATTCAATTGCAAAAAATACAAATTATGAAACAATATAAAAAAAATTTAACCGTAATATATCAACAAATAACATGATTTAAATAAATAAAAAAACAAACAAATCATCAACAGGTTTCTGATATAAATGTAATAATAAATTAAGTCAATTAACATTGTCTTGAATACTGAAATATAAAAGCAAAGATTGGTGAAGAAAATAAAATGATATTGTGCCTTATGTTTTATGACATACTGTTGTCCATGAAGATTTTATTTTAACAAGAACAGTGTATACAAACAACGATACATATTGGGAGTGTACACTGTGCATCATATGTCCAAAATTGTTACCAGACAAAAATATAGAATGGAATAAAACTTTCATGGTCTTAATCATAAAAGTATAAAGAATATATAAGTTGGATATTAATTAATGTATTATTTCAATATATTCGAATCTTATATTGATTATCCTTCAAGCATGATAATTATGGTTTCTTTAAAACGCCCATTGATCTGGTATTATCATGATAAATAAGATAGCGGCATAGCATGACAATGGACCCATCTTTCTCATGGGGTCAAGGAGGGAAGCTAGGCACTGGTTCTCCAATGGTCTCTGCATTGTTTATTTACAATTTACTACACTACAACATATACATCAGACGCAAAATTTATTTTTTTCTTAGAATATTACGAATCCCCATTTTCATTAGCCTTTTGAGAGTAGCGGATCACGCTAGGCCATTTTCATTTAGCCTTTTTACAGTGCTCAGCTGATCCGTTATTGCCGTACTTGCACCCTTCGGAAAACGGGTTTATTTTTTATTGTCAAGAACTGTAAAGCTCAATAAAAGTTTATGTCTTGAAAGAAGATATATTAACGGTTGTAAATAGCTATTGCAATCATTTAAAATTACCTTTGAAAGTATTGAACACGTCGTCCGAATCGAAAGTAAGTGTTTGGAAAACACATCCGTGTCGTTGAGACGCTTATGACATTCGCACGAAAAAGCCAAGAATTAAAATAATAGGACGTTTATTAACCTAAATGATATGTAGAATGAAGTAAATTTATCAGTATTACAAAAATATATCCGAATTTTATTGGTTTCTCGTAATGATAGGAAAAAAATCAACTTTATTTTAAAAAATGATCCGCTACTGCCGTAAGCACTGTAATTTAAATAGATATTTTAGCAAAAATGCAGGGTTTCAATCTAGGATATTTTCAGTGGAGTCCATTTCAATGGCCCACTAAGGGCTTAACAATGGGTGCAGTTAGCAAATTAGGGAATCAATGGTTCCATGGCCCTACCGATAATGGCATCAACTACAGTGTGTCTTTGTTTGTAAAATTGTTATATAGAGTTAAGGGTAATTTGAACAGATATTTACCGTAAACAATAATGGCATCAACTTAAGTACAATCGGCTCTGATACAATGCTTGGCATCAAACAAGGAGGGTCCGTCTGCTGCTAGGAAGGTTTGTTTGTATAACAACAATGTAGAATCATGAATATAGAGCTTAGGATATTCATAGGGGTCCATTTCAGTGGCCCACTAAGGCCTTAACAATGGGGTTATTTGGGAAAATATAGGGTATTAATGGTCCCATGGCCCTCCTATCTAAAATGAACACTGATCATGGCATCAAATAGAGTTCAACATCTGCTGATACAATTCTTTGTTTGTAAATCAAAATATTTTGCTTAGCTAATTTAATTGAAATTTAAACAATAATGACATCAACTGATACAATGCTTTGTATAAAACAGGGGGGGGTCTGTCTGATGATGTAAAAATGTATAATACTACTAAAAAGTAGTATACAGTAAAGTCACAAATATTCAAGGCAAACTAAAATTTCGCTTTTTTTGTTAGTTGGTATATATCACAGACCTCAATATCAATGAAAATGGTTTTCCGGTATTTACTAAGGTCACAATGAAATTTATTCTACAAAGCACAATTCCACAGAATTTTCACTAAACAATTTTGCTTTAACTTAAAAATCCACAGAAATAACCCCAAGAATATTGATTATTTCTCTACATTTGAGCTTAGGGTCATTTAAATAGATATTCAAACAATAATGGCATCAACAAGAATACAACGTCTGCTACAATGCTTTGTTTGTAAAACCGTGATAAAGAGGTTATGTAATTTAGCAGATATTTAAATGATCATGGCATCAACTTTAACAAGAGAACAACGTCTGCTAGGATACCTTGTTTGTAAAATTGAAATCTAGAGGTTAGGTAATTTTAACAGATATTTAAACGATAATGGCATTAACTTCAGTACAACTACAGTATAACTTGTCACATTTTGTTATAACTTCCATGTATTCCGATCTCGCTCGCCAGTTAATTTTTTACGCCATAATATTTCACGTTTCTTATGTATGATGAATGCCTCTATATAAAACTAAATGAAGTTAAAATGCACACAACTTTAGCATGAGTCATATTCTGGTTTTCTCCTACTCCACAACGACAGACATTTCAGACGGAAGTAAGTTCCCTAGTTTTGCCTCTCTATAGTTGTGTTATGCTAGGATAGACCACATAAAGATTTTGGGAAGGTGAGGACCAGACATTGTGTGTTTATGTATTAATGCCTATCTATCTACATATATATATATATTTATAAACTTGTGACCTAATTCAGACCAGTTTAAGTCCGGATAAATCTCTTAGTTGCAGTTTTCAGTGAAATTGATTTAGACAGACAAGGATTTTTATTTACTTAGGACGGAATTTAACTGTGAAAAATATATTACATATTTAGTGCTTTATTCATACATTAGGGTTAAAATTCTGGTATGTATATATATAAGTATGTATATATAATATATATATCCTGTTTATTGTTGTTTATTTGTCTACAAAGAATTGTCTTCCAGTGTAAATGTTGAACTAAGAGATTTTCATACATGGGGGAAATTTAATTTAAAGTTTGCATAAACAAGCAGCCAGACAAGATTAATTTTCTTAGTGTTATTATTTGAATATTTTGATTTCTTCTCAGCTTGATACAAAGATAAGATATTTGGGTATAAAATAACTTTATTATAAACACTGGGTTAGCTTTTATTTAAAAGGTATCTAAAGAATGTGTTTTAGGACATACAGGAAATATTTTGTAAATAGGCTTAAGTGGTGATACACCCCCACCCAAGCCGGGCAGGCTGAACTGGTGGTAAGTTTTGACGTTTACTTTAGGAAACATGTGTGAAAATCTTGTCTGATCGGTAAATACTCAAGATGAGGCTTTCATGTTTATAAATAGTACAAAGTTTATTACTTTTAATTAAATAAATGGCATTTAAGGAATTTGGTATAGATTTCCATGTGGTTGTCAATTTTATTAGGATCTTGTAAATCTGAATGTTTATTATTATGAAACAAATTTGGAAGATTTTTGAGGAAAAATAATCAATATTCATAGTAATCAGATGAATTTGACAGTTTTTGTCAAATTCAGAAATTTTGAATATATAATAAAACCTGTATATAAAGACCACCCAAAGCACCTGAGAAATATGGAGTTTATAGATAAGTTGTCTTTATGTAGAGGTTCATTTTAGTTGAAATGTGAAGCAGGGGATCTTAATAGACAGGCGGTCTTTATTTAGATGTGGTCATTAAGAACAGTAGGATTATAATAATTTAATTTAAAGATTGAAATTTTGAAGAAATTTCAAGGAATTTTTATGGTAGCAGAATACATATATACAAATAAGTCACATAGGAAATTGAAAATCCTGCATATATAATATGATATACATATATATACATGTAGAGAGATTACTTAGTAATTAATGTCAGTTTGTAGAATGGTAAAATAAATAGGGAGTTTATGATAATTATGGTGAAATGGGTCAAGTTTTTAATTTACAACAATATCAACTGCATGGAATATGAGTGAATGAAATGAATTGAGTTTTAGGTAGTCAACATTCCTTCAAGTATATCGAGGTGGCAAGTTCAAGGATGGTAGAGGAAACTGAGACACTCAGAGAAAACCACTAGTCTGTGCCTTGGAAATGGACAAGCTTAGGCCTGGATTGGATGGGAACTTAGATGCTGAGAGGCACTGTGATCTATAAGCAAATGCTTTAGAACACTCGGCCATCAAATCCTGTGCAGCTCTGAATGAACCATAAGCACATGATTTAGACCCACTCGGCCATCAAAGCCTGGGCTGGGCAGCTCTCAATGGCCCATAAGCACAGGATTTAGACCCACTCAGCCATCAAAGCCGGGGCTGGGCAGCTCTCAATGGCCCATAAGCACATGATTTAGACCCACTCAGCCATCAAAGCCTGGGCTGGGCAGCTCTCAGTGGCCCATAAGCACAGGATTTAGACCCACTCGGCCATCAAAGCCTGGGCTGGGCAGCTCTGAATGGACCATTAGCACCAATTAGACTACTTGCCCAAAAACCCTATCTCTGAATGGAGATAAAGAATTTGGAATATCTAGGTCATTTAAAAAACAGAAGTCATTTACTGGTAGTAAATAAACAAGGAAACTTTGTGTGTATTTCCTCTAATATGTATCATGTTATAATATTTAAAACACTAAAGTTACTTGTATAAATATCAATCTTACCATATATGGTCGTATGGCTTAATATAATTGTTAGTACAACTTAATGTAAATATGAGAGAGAGAGAGAGAGAGAGAGAGAGAGAGAATGTAAATATGAGAGAGAGAGAGAGAGAGAATGTAAATATGAGAGAGAGAGAGAGAGAGAGAGAAAATCATTGATGTGGACACACACACACTAGGGAGAGTGAGTGAAAGGTGAGATAGAGAGATTAACACTCTAAAGAATGTTAAAATAACAGTGAAAGAGAGAGGGGGGGATAAAATCAGACAGTGAGAGAAAAAGTATATTCTTGACATTATTTGATTGATTTAATCAATTATTATAATAGAATTAAAACATTAATATAAAGACACACACACACACACACAGACACACACACATACTCACTGAAGAGAAGAAGAGAAGTAGAGACCAAGGGTATTAATATAGAAGAGATAGAAAGTTAAAATAACAGAAAGAGAGACAGAGAAAGTGTGTGTGTGTGTGTAAAAATAGCACAAGAGAAAGAAAAAATATTGTTGGCAATATTTGAAGGAATGTACCAGTTACTTTAAGTGTCTGTGTATAGTTTTAAGTACAAATATTTTAGGATGGACACACAGGCAGCTGATTTACATATTTTATATATACCGGTATATCTATATATATACACCATATAAGTACTGGACTGTATGACTTATTATGCTGGTAAGTGATATTAATGACAAGACTTATTTAGGGTCATAAAGAAAATATGTATTACGGTATTATACAGAGAGAGAGAGAGAGAGAGAGAGAGAGAGAATAAATGAAACTGTATTATGACATGCAGATAAACAGAGAGAGAGAGAGAGAGAAGAGAGAGAATTAATAAAACTTTGTATTATGAGATGGAGAGAGAGAGAGAGTCTAAATGACATGTCAGAAAAAAAACGAAATTGAATCTTGAAGTACCGCCCCTTAAATTCTTTCCAAGATAGACCTTGCACTATTCCTTGTTAAATTTTATCTAAGTGAATCAGTTGAAAAGATTTTTAACTAAGTGTGTAATATATCAGAGAGGAGGTAGCTTTTGGAGTCATACATTGGATTCTGATGTCTGCAATACAGTGGGGCTTCAGTTGGAACTAACTTTGTCATATTGCTAAAGTGGATTTTTCAGCTGCTTCATAAATATGTGGTTAGTTAAATTCATGTACAGTGAAGCCCCATTTTAATGCCCCTCGATAACTTTGCCATCTCATTTATTGCCACAATATTTTAAAATACCAAAATTTACTTCTTCATTGTTTTTCTTAATAAGTCTTCGTGATTTTAATGGCAAACTTCATTATAATGTCAAAATTGGACTGAACAAATGATGGGGATACATTGTCATTGTTAATGATTGAGTCTTCACTTATATTTGTATGAAAATACATAAAATCAGAAGGCCAAACTTTACTAATTTATAGGGTTAATGTTATCAGAAGGTTTGAATCTGCCTTAAATCAATTTATAGTTTGATTTCACTGGATGGATTTAAGTTGCTGAGTGGTTAAGTTGCACTTTTCATCTACAGATCTACAGATTATTGTATAATAGCTATAAGGCCCTATTACAAACACCGTCAATCTGATGTATCAGGATCATACCCATGGATCTTAAGTCCTGAGTCAGTCAGGCTTACACCCTTGACTTGTAAAGTTATCAATAGTACAAATTATATCAGAGTTATAGAATCCTGCATTACACATGCCTGTACCCTGATGCATCTGGATCATTGGTGTGAATCTGAGTCCTGAGGCAGTCAGATTTGAACCCCTGTCTTGCAAAGCTATCAAAATGACAGATTTTGTATCAGAAGATATGACCTGTAACCTGAAGCATTAGGGTCATCAGTGTGAATCTGAATCTTGAGTTCTGAGTCAATCAGATTTGAACACTTGACTTGTAAAGCTATCAATAGTACACACTCTTATAAGAGTTAAAGGGTCATGCATTACACATGCCGGTAATCTGATGCATCTAGATCATTGGTGTGGATCCAAGTCCTGAGGCAGTCTGGTTTAAACCCTCATCTTGCAAAGCTATCAAAAGGTCCTTTTACACATAGCGGTAATCTGATGCATCAAGATCATCTGTGCGAGTCTGAATCTTGAGTCCTGAGTCGGACAGATTTGGACCCTTAACTTGCACAGCTATCAATAGCACAGATTATTGTATCATAGGTATAGGTTCCCTTATTACATATACCGGTAATCTTATGCACCAGAATCTGGGTCCTGAGTCAGTCAGGTTTGAACCCTTAACTTGCAAAGCTATTGATAGTACAGATTATTGTATCATATATTACATATACCGGTAATCTGATGCACCAGGAAATGTGTGATCAATCACTCGCTCACTCACAGGAAGAATGTGAATAAGTTATTTTCAGAAGTTGGACTGATTTCAAATTTTACAAAATTGATTTAAATTCTCTTATTTTTATCTTGCAGATGTAAATACGCATTCATGCATTGCAATTTCAGGAATTCGATTCCAGGTGAAGTTGATAAAAACCTGGAACATTTATGCAAATTCCATTCTTGCCAGGATGTGTATTATTTTACTTATGATTTGATAGAATCATAAAAAATATGAAACGATGCGTAATGAAATTTTTAACTTGAATATTGAGCATGATAATTCAGTTTGCTAGCTAGCTAGCTAACACTACAAAAACCTGTGACTTTGTTTGCTTTGAATTGTTACCAAATAAAGGTAGTTTCCCGTAGGAAAAAATTAATAAAACTTTCCGATTTGTCCAACAAAATTACCCAAAACAACAGTGATGTACTGAAAAATTTAATCTTGTTGTCCTTATACTAATAAAATATCAGATATTGCCACAATATACAGTCAAACCTGTCTATAAATGCCACTCAATAGAACCAGTGAAAGTGGCTTTTATGGGCAGGTGGCCTTTACATACAGGTGAAAAATATGAATTGAGAACAATTGAGATACAATTCTACTGGCCTTTATAAGCAGGTGTGCCTTATATAGAGGTGACCTTTAAGACAGGTTGTACTGTAGTGTTTTTGTAATGAATATGCTAGTTATTGCCAAGATGTCATAATGCAGTTTGCTAGATCTCAGAACTTTAATTTTCTTAATCTTAAAAGCAGAAGGTAGGTTTTTTTTTTTTTAAAAAAAAAATGTAACAAACTCACTGAAAACAGACTCTATGTTGTACTTTATGCAATCTGAGTCATTGTGTTTGTGACAGTGAATTATGCGTCAGTTTAATAGAAAATCCAAAAAAAAACTGAAATAATGCTTGATATTGTTTACTTAGTCGGGCCTAGTCATAACTTGAAATTTCTATATACGGTAAATCTTTGTTACCATAAAAAATCTCTATAGAAAAGAAAATTCTGCAGCAATGGGTGTGCCTAGGCCGAAAACAATTTTTAAAGTCTCCTGGAGGCAATTTTATGAATTCTAACTGGCCATTTTGGAATTTTAGGCGGTCAAATATGCCTGTTGCCAGCTCTTAAGGAAAACAATGTGGAACATGTCCATGGTGACATATTATATCATATGCATCCCCTGTTCGCCTGGTTTAGTCAATATGTAAAATCCCCATAAGAGTAACATATTTAAATCTGTTTAGAGATATTGTACCTGTATTGTAATCACAAATGTCCATAGATGTTTCTTATTACAACTAGGTGCAATTGCAGTGAAAAATACTATTCACTGTCACAGTAACCCAAAACAACAGACACTTATCTAGGTTTCTACTATTTTAAAATCATCAGCAGCCAAATTTCCAAAATTTGTGAAAATATAGTCCTTTTTAGTCTTTTAACACAAATTTGCTAAAATAGGTTAATTTTGCAAGAAATTTCAGAAATTAGCTGCCAATGACGATTTCGGCTACCAAGAATGGAAACTTAGCTCTTTAAGAAAGATGCTCAGTTGGTAGAGCATCATACTCTTGATAAGGGTCATGGGTTTGAATTCTGACAGGAATATGTTAAAACCTTTAGCAAGTTACTTGATTTCACATATCTACTGATTATCAAATGTCGGGATAAGGACCAGTGAATCTGCAACCTTTGTTTTGGTGAGCTAGCACCTTAAAATCACCCAGATTGTGTGTAGACATGCACAAAATACACACTGCCAGCCATGGTAGCCTTGTGTAATACTGGCTGACACTAGCATCACAGTGCCACGATTTAAATGTGACAATACAAGCCTGATATTTACTAAAGATGTCAAATAAAGGTGAAAGCGGAAAAGAAAATTAGTTACATGAAATTACTTTGTCTTGGTTTTAAACTAACAATACAAACCAATGCCGGCATAATGTGGTTTGTTATTAAGATATAAAAGATGTATTACCTGGACGACCCCTAGATAATATCGTCATTAATAATTGGACAGTGATATAATGGATGAGAAAACGCGACATAAGGGTAGTGACAGGTCTACAGGACATACGTCTGTCCGGTCTGGTATATATATGATATATGATTTATCAATCAATAATTGTCATCAATATTTATAAATATATAATGCACATAGACCTGAGGTCACAGGTATAGGCAAACAACATTGACTTGTCCACTTGACCTTTCATAAGAATATTCATATGGGAAGGTCCGACCAATACATGGATAGTTATAGGATTTGTGGCTAATGCATAAAAATTCAATGTGATTATGCTTTGAAATTATGTAGACCAAATAAACACCCATATTCCCTATACATAAATGAACTTGTCAATTATGAATATTAAATTAAAGGTCAAGCAGACAGGTCATTGTTGTTTGCCTATTGGTATAAAAAGTTCTTTTTATTGTTCGTCATATTATGTCCACTAAACACATACATATTGTTCGTTATATTGTCCCGATGCTGACATCAGCAGGCGGCGGAATATTTTACCAAGATACGATAAATGTAAAACATTTTATTGACTTGGATTTATATCTTGCATAGTTATATTGTATAAATTCATAACCTCATGAGGATGGACATCAAAGTGGCCGTCGGTCAGAGTTTAAAACAATAAGGTATTGTGTTTTAACTTGTATGAGATTTTATTGATGAATGTGACATGTATTTATTGAATTTCCATTCAATGTATTTTCAATATTGCACAGAATTGGCTGGTTCCCGTGATAATTTTGATTATGGTCCGGGACTTTTTTTGTCGTTGATGGTTGTTGATTGTTATTGAGTTGGACAGTAATTACATTAGCTGCATTCTGCCAGATCTTATCTTGTTCGGAAAAATTTGATTATAAGCAATATTTGTAAAAAGGGACTTTGGAATCAGAATTTTGTGACGTACATTGTAAATATTTGTACCAGTATTTTAAAGTCACTGACATTATGATGTTAACTCGGATATCTTCCAGTGCATTCAACCTTAGATTACACTTTTGGAGATGTTCCAGTCATGAGTTTTTTAAAAAAAAACTTGGCTAAGACAATTTGTTTGGACCAAATTATGACCTTGAGATATAAGTGATAATAGAGTCAAATTGAGGGGTGTAATGGCATGTTATGCCCCAGTTAGTTCTGGGATGGTGAAGGAGAATTTCACTGCAAGCAAACTGACAAAATGTTTTTGTACTAGGGTCAGCCTAAATGGGATTCAAACCTACATGTAAGTGAGAGATGCAGTGAATATCAGATTTGTAGAGTGTGTATGATGTAATATTATTCTTAGTCAGTAAATGGAGTGAAGTAATGGTGTTTTAATGCCTAAGTCACTTTCTTGTTTTCATAGTAAAACTGAATTCTGAGATGGTGAAGGTCAACTTTGTAAAAATCACTGACAAAATCACTGACAAACTGACAATACAGTCCAACCTGCCTTAAAGGCCACCAGCTTATAAAGGCCAGTAGAATTGAATCCCAATTGTTCTTTATTCATATTATTTGAACCTGTATATAAAGACCACCTGCCCATATAGGCAACTTTTACTGGTTCCCTTTGGTTGTCTTTATAGACAAGTTTGACTGTACTCATCCTAGGTCTTTCATATTGGGATTCCAGCCTAGGTTTTGCTGTGATCAATAAGTTAGCACTTTAGACAGACCACTTCTCCACCGAGTCCTAAACATGGTATTGAGAAATATCAAAAGTTCTAGTTTATGTTCTTTTTATTCATGGTGAATGATTTGATTCAAGTGATGGTGTGTTATGCCCCAGTCAAGATTCTGTCACTGAGATGGTGAATGTGAAGGAGAAGTTATCACTGATTTTATACAACCAAACTGACCAATCTTCGCATATTATGGTCAGCCCAAGTAAGGTGGTAAGATGTTCTGTGATCCATAGGTTGGCAATTTAGACCCCTTCTTCACCAAGTATTATTGTGGTAGCTCAGTAGGTAGAGTGCCCACTCAGTAAGTGGGAGGTCGTGGGTTCGATCCCAGGCGGGCTCTGACCCAAGACTTAAAAGTGGATAGTGACTGTTCTTTCACCAAGCACTCGGCATTTTACGAAATAAAAGTCATGGTATATTCAGATGGGAACTTAAAATAAACGAGGTCCCGTGTCACGGTGGGCTTAGCATGCTAAAGAACCCTGCTGCATCATGCCATCAGAGCAATGCACAGGCAAAATTTCTGCACCTTTGTCTATAGCTGGAGATGTCTCGATATAAGTGAAATATTCTTGACTGGGAAGATAAACACCATTACTCAACTCAACTCAACTCTTCATCACAAAGTCCTGACCATGATATTAAGGAATGTCAAGAACTATGTTGTATGATACTCTATTATTCTTCTTAGTGAATGAATCACATCTTAACGGGCTTACTACTGAAGTTTATTTTTGTACTGTATTTTGTGTAAGGATACAATGAATGTCAGAATTAAGACTTAAGAGCTATATCAGTCATACAAAAGTTATTTTTACTTATCAGATAATCAAAATGTTCAGATTTAATTAGTACATAGGATTCCTGACAGTGTAGCCATCTTGGAATGTAAACAGTTTTGCTGTGCAGAATTTCTTTGAAGCTATCACGAAAAGGAATTTTGATTGATTGATTGGTTGATTGGGGTTTTACATTCCTGTCGAAAATATATTTCATTTATATTGGGACATCACCAGCTATAGGCGATGTGGCAGAAATTTTGACCTTTGTAGTGCAGTCAAGGCAATGTGAAGAAGGGTCTTTAGCATGCCATTGGCATCAATTTAGAATTTGAATGGAAAATTTTTAAATGGATACACATAAGTGATGTGGTTAAAGCATTTAAAACCTTTAGGTCTGGGACGAACTTTAATTTTTACAATATTGATACATATACATTTATAAAATCATTTAAAAATTCTTCAATTTATTGTCAAACCCCTCTTTGGAATGCCAAAGTTTGACTGAACAACAATTGTTGGCAATGAATCCAGGTTTTACTGTACACATGATAGTTTTCTGACTGTTATGCAGGGTTTGTGGGAGGGGCAGTCTTTAGATGGGTGGGTGGGAGGTTAAAGTACATATTAGTCTTAATTGGTATATAATTAGTACTGTGTTTAAGGATAAACTACACCTGTCATAAATCAGGACAGGTAACAACTATCAGTTATTTATTGCTTAAGTAAGGACTTTTTGTGTAGCTCAATAGAGTCAAATTGTTTTTATGATTTTGACCTAGTAAACACTTTATTGTCCTTTTATAACTTTGCCATTCAGAAATATTCTCTTGTAAAGTCATTTTATTGTTTTTTTAACTCCTAAAGGTTTGTTGTTACACTCAACCTTTATATATATGCAGGCAAACAACTTCATTGACCTGTCTGCTTGACCTTTAATATAAATATTTATTATGGACCAGAACATTAGGTAAGAGTTCTTTTTGTACACCCACCACTTATTAAATTCTATGTAAATTTTTTTTTGATTTTGAAAAAATATTTTTCACAGAAATGTTCAAAATTGTTTGATTCGGTAATTTTTAGGTTTTTTTAGTCGAAATTAAAATTTTAGTGGAGGGTACAAATGGAACTCTTTCCGATCATTATGTATAGGTAATACATACATATCATATACACAGTGTGTAGGTACAACCCTCAGTATCAGGTTGAGTCCTTTTTTCGTAGCCGTATCACTACGAAGCGCGACGAGTAGTGATACAGCTACGAAAAAAGGATGAGACCTGATACGAAGGGTTGTACCTACACACTGTGTATATGATATTTTTATCTAACATTTCCAATTAGGTTATCTAAAATAATAAAAAAACAAATACTTAATGTAAAAATTACATTTTACCACAGAAAACCACTGAACTATGTTATGACATTTGTTCTACATTCTCCCTAATGACGTCACAATGAGAACGTGCACATGCACTTTACCGCCAATGTTGTATCACCACAGTGTGGTGATACAAGATTCTGTATCATGCGTGTTCGATAAAACTTGCATTTCGTCAAATCAGATAGAAAAACTAGTCTAATGTTAGATAAATATGTTTATTTCATCTACATGATAGGAACCAAGCATTATTTAGGTATTAACTTTGAATTCTAAAACTACCTAAGTAGTAAATGGATCGTCCTGTATGAATATTTCCTATGAAAGGTCAAGCAGACAGGTCAATGTTGTTTGATGGAATATCCTGTAATGGCTGTAATGTTACACAAAGTGATTCCATTGTGTGTATTAGATTTACTTAAAAAGACATTTAAATACACAATTTTGTCAAGTATTTTAAAACAGGTTTTTACTAGAACTTATTATAAAAAAATAGGCTGTATATACTTGAAGGAAAATTCTATTAAGGCCAATTGTTCTTAGGTTTTTAGTATTTCATCCGGTTACTATTACTTCTCAAATAATTTTAAGCAATCCCTCCAACTTATACCATAATTGACCTGGATACAGGAACGCAGTGGTATAATTAAAAATTATGTAATTCATATAATATTAGAGGTTTTATTAATTGTCTGGAATAAGTTCCGATTTCCTATGTAATAAAAACTTTGAATTATTTTCACTTAGGAGGGTGTGTTGGGAAAGGGGTCTTGGTGACCAAATGGCCTACTAAAGTGTAGGCTTAGGTATCATTGCAACTTTCAACACCAAGGTTTGAATCTAACTGTGGCAGATCCTAGGTTAAAAGTTTGTTAGCTCACATGCCTAAAGTTAGTTGTGTTCTTTGGGCACTCTAGTTTACTCCACCATTCCAGAAATGACAGTCTCTATATTAGTATATCGCTGTCATCCTTTCTCTGATAGAGGTCCATCAGTTTGCACTGATGCATTATTTAATGCTGCACATTTTAGTGCTATGCCACTATGCCACCCTGTCTCGGACAGAGGTACATCTGTCTTCACTGGTGCATTATTTAATGCTACACATTTTAGTGCTATGCCACCCTGTCTCGGACAGAGGTACATCTGTCTGCAACGGTGCATTATTTAATGTTTTATGTTGTAAACCACTATGCCACCTTGTGTCTTATATAGGTAAACCGGTGTACATTTATGCATGCATTATCTTATGCTTCACATTTTAGTGCTATCTACCATGTCATATCTGCAGTACATTTCTGATAGCATATCTTAACTTAAAATGCAAACATGTACAACCGTCTATCCCTCTGACCACAACCATGCAAGTCTTAAGACTACAGGTTCTGTGCTATCTAATGCAGTGACAGGTCAAAACTAATGACCACTTCCTGGCTACCTCACAAACATTGATACAATGTTCTCAACGGTACATTTAGATAGCATATCTCATTTGTACAAATGCAGTATTCAGAATCCTAACATGTCTTCAAAAACTGGAGAAAATCTTCAGATTTAATGCACCAATGAATCACCCTCCTCCCAAGATAAAGTTTTAAGACACATTAGAAGATTATTATCAGTAATTTATAGACATATTTTGACACTTAAAGGTAGAGGAAAGGATTACCATATTCTTACTTTCCATACATGCAGTGTTGTGAATCATACGTAGAAGGATCACTTTAGTGGCTCAGTAAGATACTGTCTGCCTCAAGATGGGTTTGATCAGACTTACCAGCAGAGGGAAGGCTTATTCTTACTTTTCATACATTTAGTGTTGTGAATCGTATATAGAACCTGTTCAATATTGGACCACTTCTGTGGCCTGTCTGACTCAATATGGGTTCCATCAGGAATGACAAAAAAAGTTTATAAACTATTGAATACATTTTGCCACTGAAACATGTTGCATTGTTCCAGCTGGTTATTAATATTATGCATTCTTGTGACCCTGGACTATTGTAAATCAAGAAATTTTCGTTTTTGCTTTTATTACTGTGTAAATTTCAGACATTTTGCAAATATTTCATTTTGATACAATTCACTTGCAATTTCATACTAATCATCATTCTACAACACCAAAATAAAAGTGACCTTGAACTGTTGGTATAGAAAAGACCTGTCCTTTTGATTTTCCAGCCTGTGCACAATGACTTTAGAAGGACTTATTACATCTTTAAAACATAGCCATAGAAGATGGAAAATGGCTCTCAATGAAGGTGACATACAAATTTTGTTAACTATGACATATCAATTTTCATTATTTTTATTTTTGTTTATTTTGTAGACAAATGAAGACAAAGATTTATCTAATTCTTCAGGATTTAATTTAAACACATCTGATAACATTAATCCGTTATATGAACTCTCAACATCCGATATCTCATCATCATCATCACCATCAGTAAAAATGTCTGCCACAGAACCTAGTAATCCGCTATACGAACTCTCACAAGAAGAAGAACAGCCACAAAAACAAAACCTATCGTCAGGGACCAATCCACTGTATGACTTAATGTCATCTGAAGACCAAAACGGACATACCACAATATCGAGTGATGACTCTGGTGTTACTATGGCAACCAATGGTGAGGATATGTTAATATCAGTTGATACTAAAATGGATAATGTTAATTTTGAACAAACAAATGGAATTCATGAAAGTGTAGAAAATGGTTATGTGGAAGAGAAAGAAGATGTACAGGAAAAAGAGGAATTATTTATAATTGATAATGACCAACAGGAAGTGTCTGTGGAACCACAAGTAGCAGACGACAGTTTCACACAGGAAGTAACAAATGATGTTGCAAAGGAAGTGACTGATGAATTCACACAGGAAGTGACAGAGGAAGTGATTGAGGAGGATAATACACCACAGGAACAGGAAGTTGTGGAAGAAAAAGAGGAAGTAGTTCTTACAGAAAGTAGTCCAAGAAATTCTGCTTCAGAGGATCTAGTTAATATGGAATTTGAAACACAACAAAATCTCATAGACACACAGGAGCCAGAACCTGCTCAACAGGAACCAGAGATTGTTCCACAGGAACCAGAAATAGAAACAGAACAAACGTTTGAACAAGTGGAATATACTGAACAAGTTACTGAACAAGTTGATGAGCCAGAACCAAGTCCTACAGAGGAAAGTCTTGTAGAAACTGAACAGTACCAGCAGGAACCTGAACCACAAGCTGAACAAAATCTTGTAGATGTTGAACAAGAAGTCGCAGATGAACAGGTAGGTCACATGACATCTTTATATGTAAAATTGCATTATGGGTAAAATTTCAAAATATTAAATATTAAGTAGTTTTGCATTGTGGTTAAGGTTTTAGAATGTTTTGCAAAAGATGTGTTTAATATATTAAATTTTGCTTTAAATTGCATGTTCTGCAATTAACTTTCCAATCGCTAGTTACTAAAAGTGGGTAAAAATCACGACTGTAAATATGACTAAGATTCCATAATTGAAATTATTGAAGTTCCGTGATTTTAATTGAGCCAGGTAGATTTTAGTTAGTTTATACGATTTATTAAGTGTTTAACATATCCTGCTTCAGCTTTTAGGATCGGACAATTAGTCATACACGAGTGCTGAATCTGATTACATCTCCGTCGGTCGCAACATATACCTGTACTGTACACACCATGCTTATTTCATACAGTACAGACTTGTCCGAAGTTTAACACTCAGCTAACAAATGGGTGCTAGATCGGAAGCTCATCTATCCCGCTTGTTAGCTATATGGCAACAGCTGTTATCTATCTCGTCAGTTCAGCTTTTTGGTCATTAGCTATCCATATCTGGGTCATTTGGCAGTCGAACTTGGACTCCTATTCGTTGGCTCAGTGTTAAACTTTGGACGGGCCTGTAAAGTACCTGTGTAATATGAAATAAAATTGTCGTAATATTTAAATTGGCATGATTTGGCATGCATTAAGCATGTGTAATTAAGGACTTAATATGTCTAATATGAATCAATATTAATAAAGTGATTAAAATACCTTTCTAAGAATATTTATAAAAAAATGATTGATATCCCACGGTTTTTATTGATTTGATAATGTCCATCTGTGTGTGTGTAATATCCTCTTATTAATTATATTTTTTTGTAAAATATTTACACTTACAAAAAGTCAATTTGTCTTTTTAAGAAATCTGTTTAGATTTTTCTGGATTTTAGCTCACCTGGACAAAAAGCAAATAAGCTTTTTGTTCCACTCCTCATTGGTAGTGTATAAGTCTAATGTGTCTACTATTCATGTTTAGCAGGTTTTTTTGTCCATTTCTCTAAAATAAGCTTTTGAGTTTTTATTAACTGGAAATTTAGGAAGCTTCGCTTTCTTTTATCATTCTTAAGTGTACCTTTTTACTTCGACACACTTAATATATTTTGAAATTTCCGCTCTTTCTTTACTCAGGTGCCTTGATGGTCAGATGATGTAAGTCCCTGACTTACAGATCACAGCACACAATGTTTAGGTCTTAATCCCTAGTCTATGTTTCACTAGGAACTCCAGTTTCCTCCACCATCTCAGAACTGACTTCCTCTATATACATGTTGACTGGGACATAAAAATCACACATCTTTATTCCACTCTTTCTTTATTCTGTAATCTTAGATTCACACATTATAAATATGCAGTCAGAGTTGCACCCCCCCCCCTTCCACCTCTTTCCCCCTCCTCCTTTTTTCCCCCTAATAATTTAACAACCAGACATATCATACAAATACCTTAATTATTTTATCAGATTTTAATATAAGTAACTTGTAATGTCAAGCTGTTGCACTTTTCTGTAGAATATTCTCACCTGTGTGTTACCTGATACAGGTAAGTTCTCAGGTGTTTTTTTCCCATTTTTTTGTCAACTAAGATTAAGATATGAGTGGTTTTAAGGAGATGACAATGGTATGAAACAACATATAGATGTTATTATATAAAATGACAATTTCTTGTTAACCAGCCATCACTGTCATGACTTCAACACTAAGGCATTCACAATTTATACACACTTTTTGTATTTTCTGTGTGTTTATAGACAACCATTGTCCATATAAAGTAATATATTACTTAGAATATTCAGGGACCTTGGTGGCCAAGTGGTCCAAAGCAAATGCTTATAGATTACAGTGCTTCCAACCACTTGATTTGAATCCCACTTGGGACAGATTCTAGTGTGAGAAAGCTTGTCATTTAGCTTACTGCCACTACTGTGGCTCAGTTAGCGGAATGCTCATTTTGTATATTTGAACCCTGATTGGGTCTGACCAAGACTTGCAAAAAGTTAGTGAATGTTTCTTCGCCAAGCACTCAGCAAATTTAGAAATGAGTGACCGGGTCTTTCAGAGGTGACTTTAAAATCTGATGGCTGTTTCACAGAAGTCGTGACATGCTAAAGCCTGAATGCATGTTAAAAGGTCACACTTTCTCCCCACTTTCCCTAAAGCTGGTGACATCTTGATATAAGTGAAATATTTTGAGTGGGATGTAAAACACCTTTCAAGACACCTTCTATATCATTCTGTTAAAATCCTGCACGATGGTTCAACAGACCTACTTGGACTGGCAAATCCCTCTTAATGTTATAGTTTCACCCACCCACCCATAAACTTTACAGACAGTATATGTTTTATTTTATGATAAGGAAGAGTATCTATATATATAACACAACAGTTGTTTGTATCCCTGTCTACTTCAAGTTCATTGTTTAGAAAGTTATTGTCCATTTATTGTACTTAGTTAATTGTTTTTACACAAACTTCAGGTCATTTACATTAGGCCAAGCAAAATAAGTGTGTCTTGTCTAACCAGACTGATCATAATTTTTTATGCCTACCCAAAGTGTTTATGACAATATTTTGACATGCCTGATATGGTCAATGCAAAAAAAAACCCCACCTGTCAACTCTATATTTTTTAAAAGTGTTAGTGGAAACACACACACACACACACACACACATATATATATATAAATATATATATATATATATATATATATTTCTTTGGCCTAATAAACAAATTATACCAAAGATTTTTCTTTGCCTGACACTGACAGCCATATGTTTAAACATGATGATTATGATAGTGGTGTTTGTATGTTTGTACAAACAATTAAGTTTTTATGTACCTTTTCTTTGTTTTTTTTTAATTTATCTGTTTTTTAGGAAAAATATTTAGACCATTTATTACTCATTCTGTTAGTTTATGGGATGGTAATGACCCTTGAACAAACTTTTTTATTTGTATAAGCATTTTTTAAATTTAATTTGCATTTTTTTGGGGGGGGGGGGGCAGTTTTAGTAAAAAGAAATGAAAATCAAAATTACTTCTAGTTAATTTTAAATTTTAGTAAACATTTTATCTCTATGAGTGTTCATTGATAACTGCAGTGTGTCAAGTTATTGATCAGGGATGCAGGAGTTATTTCCCTTACTATGTTCTTTACTCTCATACCTTCTACATAAAAATATTCCCTCAGAGGAACGTCAATTTCAAGTGAGGAGCCAGCTGACTTCCGGAAAGAAATTGCAATAGTAATAAATATCTAAAATTATAAATAGTTAAAATGTGTCAAATTAAGGAGCCATGGGCTAATTGGTCCCTGCTATTCTTAATCCCGGTACAGTATGTAAGATCTGAGGACATTATTTTTCCGAGGAAGTTAAGAGGGTATAAAGACGTGACAGATTAGATCTGAATGTATAACATTGTCTGTCTACAGGCTACTTTGTTTTATGAACTGACCATCGGTCATATCTGAATATATTACTGTATATATCTGATTTATACAAAACTTGATGGTTTAATCAAAAATAGCCAAAAGGTCATCCGGTCAGTGTTCTGGTCTGAATAACTTGACATACCCTTATTTGTTACAAATGGTATGTTCTTCTTTATTAGTTAGGTTATTCCATTTAGTTCAAAAGGTGAACCTGGTAGTTAATTTGAAATTTTGATATGACTGAAATAGTTTTATTTGGTTGATCTATTTTTGATTTCTGTTTTTGACTAGTCATTCGTTTAATAAATATTTGTAATTATTTATCAACACTGGTAAAAAACGACAGGTTGAAGTCACGAGAAACAAAGGTACATGTACATTACTACTATGGCCTTAATGGTGAGAATATTAATTATTAATATAATTTTTGTAAAAAAAAAAAAAAAAAAAAAAAAAAAAAATTAAAAATTTGATATTGATGTCAGTCATGAATATGCAAAAAAAAAATCTTATGATACATTTTGATCTTAATTTTGTTTTCATAAAAACTTTTTTTCATAAAATCAAGTCATCAACAATATTTCAGTTTAACAAGAATAATTTAAAAAGATTTGAACAAATTCTTTTTTGTTTGACCAATTTTTTGACAATTTTAGTACCACAAGGCTCAGTACATGACTGTATAGTACTTTCTACTTTCCTGTTTTTTTGCCTTGGTCAGCATTATTGAAGTAGACTTAAATTCTCCACATGTGCCGATAAAACTTGTGTATATTTTATGATTCATTTGGGATGTGTATTGTTAGCAGAGCAATTTGTATGTTGCTATTTATTTATTATCAACTTAACTATCTGGGGAGAAATATTTTTACTGATGTAGTTTACATGATGTCTTATGTAACCTAATTTATTTTTTACTGGTAATACTGTTTTACCATATGTTAGTTAAGCACCAGATCAATGTTATGTCTGCTGCTGAAGTTGTAACAGAGTTATTCCCCTTGGTAGTGTGGAACATGGGGAAATATATTGAACTTTCAAACTATCTCAGCAATATTAAATTTGGCTGTTATGCTTGGGTATAATGGGTATAAATTAAACTTTTGCTCGAAATCGGGCATACCTTCAATCAAGATGAAGATGTTTCCCACTATATGTTAATTTTACCTAACCACACCCCCCCCCCCCCCATCTCTCTCTCTCTCTCATCATCTACTAAACTATCTGGGGAGAAGCATTTTACTGATGTAGAGTACATGTTGTCTAATGTAACCTAATTTTTTTGGTATTGGTAAATACTGTTTTACCATATGTTAATAGAGAACCAGATCAATGTTATAAGAGAACCAGATTAATGTTATAAGGTCTGTTGCTGGAGTTGTAATAGAGTTATTCCCCTTGGTAGTGTGGATATTAGATATTGCTGTTATGTCTGGGTATAAATTTGAGTGAAATGGGGTATAACTTCAATCAGGATAAAAATGTCTCCCACAGTATGTTATTTTTACCTCCCCACCCCCCTCTCTCTCTCTCTCTCTCTCTCCTTTATTATCCACTACACTAGCTGGGGATAAATAGTTTACTGATGTAGATTACATGTAGATTTATGTAGCCTATATTACTGTTTTGCCATATATTAGTTAAGAAGCAGATCAATGATATAATGACTGCTGCTGGAATTGTAACAGTTTATTCCCTTTGGTAATATGAAAAATGGAAGTTATCTTGGCAAAATGGAAGCTATCTCAGCTCAACAATATTAAATATTTCAGATACTGATATGCTACCTAGGTTTATAAAACTTTAACTTTTGAGGTCTGTTAATAAATCTCTCTCTCTCATGTAAAATTCTTTCTAATAAATCTCACTCTTTTGGTCTTAAAATTAGTCAAATATAGCTCTCTCTAAATTGAAAATTCTTTCATCGTAAACCCCTTTATGTCTCATGCAAGTGTCTTCATCCATCTCTCTCTCTCTCTCTCTCTCTCTCTCTCTCACACACACACACACACACACACACACACACACATGTCAGATATATTGACATAACACCAGGTATGGTTATAATGACAGTTTTAATATGCAACTTTATCTATATGAACTTTGATTAAGGTAAGATGAGTGTTCTCCTTACTTACATACCTACATACATATATATATATACACCCGGTGGTCGGCCGATCAGTTGGTTAAGGTATTGATAAACAAGTATCTACTAATGAATTATTTATGGCTTTAGTTTGTGTACTTTACTAATGTCAGTCTATGATTGGTAAAAGTGCCCAACCCATCCATATTCTACCGTAATAGGATGTAAAAAATCACAGATCTATAATTCTGTCTGAGATGTAACTCATGATGTTGGGCGAAGGCTTCTCCGGAAAATCTGCCCTAGGGGTGTCATCGTCTAATTAGTAATTCTTGTCTGTGATTAGTTCTAGTATTGTATTAATAAACAATACTGTGTATCGGCGAAAACATTCAGGAGAAACTGTTGAAGATATTCTGATTAACTAGTCTGCTATGTTTACAAATTCTGTTCTGTCAAGGGAGATAATTCATTTTCACAAGGGAGATAACTTACTGGAGAATTTGATAAGACATTGTTGAAACTATAACATGGAGAGGCTATTGTGAATTGGTCTTTAAAACCATGCATGCTGTTTTGATAAAGGATATTTATGTGACTTTTAAAAAGGGATATAACATATTGCAAAAGGGAGATTATTTATTCAGCCATAACAGAAACCAAAGTATTATCTCAAAAGTTTAAAATGTAAAATTTTGATTTTAAAAGGGATATAACTTGTGAAAAAAAGGGAGATAATTCACATATGACAAATAAGAAGTGGGTCATCTCATTAGTTTTGCATCTGTAAAACAACATGCCTTGACAAAATGTGTGCTGATAAGGTTCCAGTAAAGGTTGAACTTGGATTTGCCAGGTTAGATAACTCTTATCTAACTCAATTAAGATGTGTAAAAGTAATAAATGGAAGTAGTTCATCTGGTGTGTCCTCGCTTATTTCGGATTTCGAATCTGACGTATTTGTGAAACATAAGGATGATAAAAAGTATGTTATCGAGAGTGACAGTGATAACGATACTAACACAGTATATGTTATACACAGTGGTAGTGAATTTAAACAGACATACTTACAGTGTAATAGTGACGTGACATGTGATGGTGATAGTGACATATCTATCACAGGAAGTGACAACAGTGATAGAGATAAAACTGAAATAGTGTGTGATAGTGATAACCATGTGATAAATAATGGTGGTAATAAGGCTGACTATGATAGTGACAATAACTTAGTGACACAAAATGGTGTAACAGCGGCATGTGACAATGTCACTGATAACCATGTGATAAGAAATTATGATAATGTTAAAAATGATAGTAGCAATGTAGTAGTGACACAAAATGGTGCAATAAGGGCATGTCACAGTAATAGTGAATCATCTACGACAAAAAGTGATGAGGATAAGTCTGAAATGATACCAAAACATGATATTGATGGTGTTCAAAACAATAGTAATAATTTACTTGTAGTGACACAAGATAGTGATAGATTAACAGGAGTGACACAAAATGTAGTGAATAGGGCATTTACCAGTAGTGATAATTTACTTGTAGTGACACAAGATAGTGATAGATTAACAGGAGTGACACAAAATGTAGTGAATAGGGCATTTACCAGTAGCAATCAGGATATCAGTGATTCACTGGTGTTGTTAGATCATAAAGAGGATAGTGACAAACTGTCAACTAGTAATAGTGCCATATCAAATTTAAAAGATTTTGTCAGTGATTGTGAAAACACAGTGAAAATTGAAAATAGTAGTACCCAGGGTAAAAAAGAGAATTTATCTATAAAGGATGGTCAGTTTACTAGTCGTAATGATTGTTTAAAACATGTAATTAGTAAAAATTTTGGTAGTGATAGTTCTTGTGATAATAAAAGTGACATCAATAGGGGTAGTGAAAAATCAAATAATTTTGATCAGAAAAATGTTAATAAATACAATAGTGCATTTGATGTAAATAATTGTACTCATTTTGGTGTCACTAACTTGAGTAATGATGGATTAAATAATTTAAATGTCTCTGAGTGCAACAATACAGATAGTGATGATGATAGTGTCAATGCAAGCAAAAATATTAGTAGTGACTGTGATACTTTGAATGATGGATTACATTATAGTGTCCTTGGCTCTGCCCACCAAACTGTTAGTGAGAACAACGGACAATTTGATGAAAACTTTTTGACACAGGGTTCAAATTCTGTAATTAGTGATAATGTGTTCATAAAAAGTGACCTAAGGAAGAATAAAATGAATGGTGAAAAGAACAAAGTGAGGACAAACACAGAGAGTGACAATAGTAGCAATAGTAACAAAGAAAGTCCAAACAGCAGTACAAAGTATTTTAAGAATAACGGTGACACAGCAATTAGCAATTTTAATAGCAATACAATAAAGAATAGTGACAAACAATTGCCTCACAGTGTGCATAAACCAATAAAAAACATACAGAATGATAGAAACGCCAATGTTGCCCTCAGAAAGTCTAAACCGGGGAATGTGAAACCATCTAACTTAGTAAATCGTAATAGGGATAGCGTGATTACAGGTGTGATAAGTAAAGGAGGATTACAGGATCAGGTATATAGTGTGTTAATAACATAATGTTTATCTCACCTGTGAAATGCCAAGCATCGCTAGTAGTCATGACAATTGTGGGTGTTAGCGTGAGTCATTTGATGTCTGCAAGCACATTTTGAAAAGTTCATAAGTGTGGTATGAACGCACATTAGCTGAGAGGCCACATGAAGACTAAAAATTGTCAATCTGTACATAAATGTGGAACCTCTCAGGCAAATTGCAATTTTACTTTGCTTTTGGGATTGTCATTTGGACATAGATTAGTATGTTTGTGTTTGAATAAAGAAAGGTTTGGCACTGTGTGTGTGTACTGCAAATGCTCTGATTTTTTAAGGGAAATAAAATATATTGAACTACCGTCAAACCTGTCTATAAAGGCCACCTATGGGAACCAGTAAAAGTGGCCTTTATATACAGGTTTAAATAATATGAATAAAGAACAATTGGGATACAATTCTACCGGCCTTTATAAGCAGGTGGCCCTTATATAGAGGTGACCTTTAAGGCAGGTTGGACTGTACATGAACCAACATTGAAAATGATGCAGAAATGTCTATTATAAAGTCTTAAATGAATACATCTTTGTTTTTAACATTTCATTTATGAAGGATTTTATCAAAGCAAAAATACATGTATTTCCACATGAAATTACCAAGTGAGTTTCTGTTAATCCTGAATAGGTAGGACTTCCTTTTTGTACACCTCCACCTGCTAAATGGTATGTAAAATTTTTGAAAATTTTTTTTTTCAGAAATGCTCATAATTGCTTGATTCTGTCATATTTATGTTTAAATTTTCAGTCAAAAATAAGAGTTTTATTGGGAGGACCTACAAATGGAAGTCCTTCCTCTGAATATTTTAACCTAATTAATTACAGGAATTTATTTATTTATTTATTTATTCGCTTTTTTTCTGTGATAATTGTTAATTTATGTATTTGGGTGTTGACAACATGTTATGTGTCATAATGTTTGTTATTACTATCATAAACAGACACTTCATTGACCCTCTTAAGACCTTACTACAGGTACAACACTGTCCTTTATAAAAGTATGTATTTGGTAAAGCATTGCCTTTTTAACACCCTAATGCTAAATGGTCCACAAACATTTTTTTGTTGGTGAATTTTTGTCCATTTTATAATGTTAGAATTTTGCATGGCCATTAATCTTGGCATATGTAGGTCATTGACACTTGTCAGGGTTACCACTAAATATCAATAAAATGTGCTTATTTTTCGAAAGGAGCAAAAATGAACATGTGAAATAAATACAAGATTTTCTGGGTTTTTAACACATTAATGATACTAAGAGAGAGGTAGGAGTTATGTCCCTTTGCACAGCGAAATGGATTGTTTGTTTTTAGGAGCCAAGGACATTTGGAACAAATGCAAAGAATTTTCTGGGTTTTTTGATACTGAATAATGCTATCAAGAGAGATATAGGAGTTGTGTCCCTTTAGACATTGATAATTTACATCGTACTCATAATGATTCATGAATTTATTGCAGTATTATTTTGTCTGATCATCGTAATCATCTTGTTATTATTACCTTGTTATTCTTCTTCTGTCTGTCCATTTATTCATTTGTCTTCACATCATTTATCCTTTCCTTTTCTGTCCATCATATCTGCCTTTTGGTCGTCTGTCTCTCCTCTATCAGTTGTCTGCTACCATTCTTCCTACCCATCATCCGTAAAGCTAGACAAAAATAGAGATTTTTTATTAGCGTCAGAGGAATAAACGCAGTTTGCCAGCTTAGTTTTTAATTAGAGAGATTGCCAAAAACAATTCTCATAGGAATATTCATATTTCTGCATATAAACAAAACAGACAGAACAAAACTTGTAGAAAAAATTCACCTTACATCATAGAAAAATAGAACAAAATAATTGGATAAAATTTCCAGATGAAATGGAACATTTTACACTGTAGAAAAAAAGATTTATCGATGTATTTTTGAATAAAAAGGCAATTTCTATTGCCTTGGGATTTGTGCATTAAATTGAAATATGTAGACAGTTAGACACTTCATTTATTCTTGCATAGATATATATATTGCTATTAATTTAAAACATAGCTTAGATTAATAGGTTTTGTTTGACAATAGAAAGCATTGATTTATTGGCATGTTGTTTTTTGCTTTATGCTGACCTTCAGGTGACCTTCAAGTCAACTAGTTTTATATCTTTGTCGCCATGTTCTCCACGCACGACAGAGTGGCCAAGCTCTGAGGTCGGTGTGAGTATAAAGGGAGATAAGCCAGTATAGATGTTGTATTACCTAACTCACTGTAACAGTATTGAATATGAAACTTTGAAGCTCACCTGGGCCAAATAGTTAAATGAATTTTTTGGTAGCTGATTTTCTTGTCAAATTGAAATTTTGGTGGCTCAGCCAGCTGTAAAAGTAATTGGTTTAATTTAAATGCTGAAAATTTACATAATTTTATGTATAAATTCTGAAATTTGTCATTGGTTTTGGTTTTAAAATATTTTGACCAATTTCAAACATTTGATCATATTTTGGTAAAATGTGATCGAAATGATTTAAGATGTCTTGGGTGAACTTCAAAGTCCTAATTTATATTTATTCTATTTTTCTTCACAGGCTAAAGTGTTTCTTCTTTTTCAATGTTGAGGTTTAATATTCCCATAATGCAATACAATCATTTTCAAAGTTTGTACCTAGACAGGAAATTATTCTTAACTAGCAGGAACCCTGTCTACTACTGGTTTCCTGCCCAATATTTTGGCTTTGAAGTCAAAGTATTTACTTTTTAAAAGAAGAAAATGTTGACATCTGAACAGGCCCAATGATTTTTGAAAACAGGATATTTCATTATGGATATAAAGTTATCAACAAATGTATAAACCACAAAGTTCTATATAAAACAAAATGCACTGCATTTTCAAAACATTTGCAGTTAGTCTACAATCAAACATAAAGGTGTAATACTTGGTTTATTGGGAAAGTTGACCAAGGCAGCCATTTTATTTTGACTATAAATTCAAGTAGGAATATATGCTAGTATTCAATATCCAATAAAATGGGGTTGGCTGTATTTAATATTCTGTTTCTAGCCTGGCCATTGTATGTATAAGTCAGAGTAATAAAATATATAGGCAAACAACATTGACCTGTCTGTTTGACCTTTTGATAGGAATATTCATATGGGATGATCCACCCAATAAATGGGTAGTGTCAAGATTCAGGTAAATACATGTACAGTGTTCGTGCCTATTCTATAAAGTGAATATCACTGATGATGTAGTAGACGAAATGAGCACACTAAGTTTCCTATACATCCATGTTAAATATTTAAATTAAAGGTCAAGTGGACAGGTTAATGTTGTTTACCATACCATTTCACTATTATTTATGTTTATTTATTGTTTTTATTTAAAGCATGCACAAACTTATATTTTATTACGCTTGCATGTACTGCTTATTGAATTTGTATCAATGTTAACCGTTGTCAAGGGAAGTAACTGTTGTCTAATTTTAAAAGTTGTATAACTTTTTATCACATACCCATTGAATCTTACTATAGCGATACATTACATTTTCTTTCCATGTGATACAAAGGTCCGTATCGCACATGTGCAATACAATATTCTGTATCACCATAGTAGCCGAAACTACTTTTAGGGAAATTCCCTTTTCCAACAACAATAATATGACGTCATTCATTGGTTATAATCAGAAACTGATCATCAACAGATTAAACCAAAGACAGCTTTTCATTTAGTTTGGTAGGGTATGTGATAAATACAAAACCACACATATGTGGTTTTGCATTAGTATCACAAGTTACTCAAAGCAGCATAAAAAATTGCTGTTGCTTTATACAGTGGTACTGCCTTAACTGAACACTCAAGATACTGAAAATCTTTAAGACTGAACAGATACTGAAAATCTTTAAGACTGAACACACCTTTGAGATTGGACACCCACAAGACTGAATATTTTGTTTGGGTTACATTGGACATGGTTTTGGTTTACTGGTTAATGTACAAGATAATATTATTGATGTCCTAGCAAGGATAAGTTTCCTCCATTGTTCCAGAACTAATCACCTTGATATAAATGAAAGAATCTTGACTGTTGCATAAAGCATCATTGCTCCACTCTTACCAATAAGTTCCGTTCAGACAGTATTTGGTTGACTTGGAGTTCAGTTTCCTCCATTATTCCAGAACTAATTGCCTTGATATAAATGAAAGAATCTTGACTGTTGCATATAGCATCATTGCTTCACTCTAATCAATAACTTCAGTTTAGACTGTATTTGGTTGACTTGTAGTTCAGTTTTCACAGGTTCCACTGTATAAGTATTTTATTGAATTTTACCAAATTTCGATATTTTGTGATTTTAAGATTCACAGATTTACTACTGTGCTACTATTGAGAGTTTTTATTTTACTTTAAAACTTTACTTTACACCATATGTAGTTATTATGACTGGTGACATTTTGTGTTTGTGTGATATGACAACTCAACAGTGTTTCTATTATTTAATTTACAATGACAATAAATAAAGTTAAGAATTTGTATATAAAAAAATAAATAAATAAATAAACAAATAAATAAATAATGTTAATAATAGTAATAATAATAATAATAATTTTTTCTAATACTTTTAATGAATTGTGAAATGATATCATAATGTATCATTATGTAGAAGTTAGCAAATTAAATCTAGTTTATTTTAACTGCTAAATGACTTTGTAAAATCACAAATGTTCAGGGGGGGGGGGGGTGTAATTTCTTTATTTTGTATTTTGGTGTATAAGTAATTACCACTAAATTATTTGTCATAAAACTTTTGGCTGGTCACTCAAAAACCAATGCCCTGTGTCATGACAGGCATGGCATGTTAAAAAAATCCTCCCTGCATGTAGCCCTGAGTCAAAATTTCTGCCACTTCACCTGTAGCTGGTGATGTATCCATGTAAGTAAGTGAAATATATTTGACAGGAACATAGAACCCCCTTCCAAGCATCAAACAATCAACCATTTCACATGCATCATTTAATCAATAAAATCTATCTACCAAAATAATAATTACCTGGTATGTAGATACAGGTAGATAACAAGGAAGAGAGAGTAAAAGTAGAATTAGGTTTAGGATTAGGATTAGGTTAATCTGTAGTTTTTATCTCTGAATTAATTAAGTGTAAAATTAGTTGATAAAGTAACTAAACTAGACATACCTGTATTGCCTTTTAACCCAGTGAATGTTGAACATCAAGTCCTTTGGTGTTTGGTTACAGTCTCAAGGCATTTCTTTGGAGATTTGATCACAGCTGTACCCCTTCTTTAACTCAGTTGATATTGAACATCAAGTCCTTTAGCCATTGGTTTCTATGGAGTTTTGATCATCTCTGTGACAAGACTTGGTCCATTCTCTAACTCGCTGGATGTTAAATGTCAACTCCTTCATGGTTTTGGTTGCACAGTCTTCCATTTCTATGGAGTTTTATAAACTTTGATCATGGATGTAACATCTATCTGTGACGAGACTTGGCATGGACCATCTCTAACTCAGTGGATGTTAAAAGTCAACTCCTTACATTCTCCAATTTCTATGAAATTCTATAAGTTTTGATCATAGCTGTAACATCTATCTGTGACGAGACTTGGCATGGACCTTCTGTAACTCAGTTGATGTTAAAAAGTCAACTCCTTACAGTCTCCAGTTACTTAGAATTTTAAGTTTTGATCACAGCTGTAATATCTATCTGTGACGAGACTTGGCATGTACCTTCTGTAACTCAGTTGATGTTAAAAAGTCAACTCCTTACAGTCTCCAGTTACTTAGAATTTTAAGTTTTGATCATAGCTGTAATATCTCTCCGTGACAAGACTTGGCATGGAACTTCTATAACTCAGTTGATGTTAAAAAGTCAACTCCTTCAGGGTTTTGGTTCCATCCGTTTCTATGAAGGTTTTGGTTACAGTCTCTTGTTTCTATGGCATTTTATAAGTTTTTGATCATAGCAGTAACATCTTTGTGTGATGAGACTTGGCATTGGACATGACCATACTGTAATCATTCTTATAACTTATCTACCTTCCAGCGAATCTTCTTAACCAGTAAACCATCTGATATTGTTGTCGAGATGGCATAAATAATAAGGTTGTCATGGAAACCAGTTGAATAATATCTTTCTTCATTTGTCTGTTTTAGCCCTGTGCAAACCAAACCAAACATCATACAAAAATTAAAAAATCAGAAGTAAATACGAGCCAAATATGAAACATGATATTTTCTCTAAGGCTTTGGTTTTCTGTCATTATATTACTCACCTGCACCTGCTACAAGCCACATATAGACATAAAATGTTTGCCACAATAAATTTTGTCTTGTCAGTCTGCATCATTCTATTCTGAAAAAGACGCCATGAAAGCTTTATATTTAAGCTAGATATTTTGAAAAGATGAATTGCTCTGTTGAGCAGAGGAACATGACTTTTAACAATGACAAGCCATCTAGTGGCTGGCAGTTTAGTGGCATGTGCTGTGTAATATTATCAGAAAGTTTACTGTACATACAGTCTCAGTAACTGATATTTTGTGACAAAACTTGTCTACATCATCTGCTGTCAGCCATTCCCTGTTCTTGGTATAGCTCACCTGGCCGTGGGCCAACTTAACACACTTCTGGAATGTTTATGTTTAATTAAAGGATTACCTCATGACTCCATATGATTCGGAATTCCTGACTATCTCATTAAATCTCCTTCTGTAACCACTGGTTACCAATAAAAACAATTATTTTGGTGTTATGGCATCCATTTTCTTTGATCATTTTGGTTTTGATTTTCTGAAATAAAAAATGCAGGGCATTAATTGAAAACATTAAAGATGGTGCAAAGAAACAGATCATAAAGAAACAAGAATTCCCTGCAATTATATGTCAAGTGTGCACAAACACATACATTTTCTCTCTCTATCTCTCTCTCCAACCACCACTCTCTCTCCCTCTCTCCAACCACCACTCTCTCTCTCTCTCTCTCCAACCACCAATCTCTCTCTCTCTCTCTCTCTCTCCAACCACCACCACAAGCATCATGAAAATCCACCATAAAATGATTATCGTAAAAATTAAAAATATAAAACTCTCTCTCTCTCTCTCTCTCTCTCTTTCTCTTTCTCAAACTCTCTCTCTCTCTCCAACCACCACCCTGCAACCACCATAATAAAACTGTATACCCATTGTAAAAAGATAGTATTATCTATCTGTCTATCATGGTGAAAATAGTTAACTTATGTTTGATATAAAATGAAATTTAAAAATTTGACCTTGGTATAATTTTCTACTATTTTTTGACAAAGTCAAACACAAAGTTGTTTACTCTCTTATTCTACAGGTAGGATGATTCCTCGTCTCAGCTCTTGTTGATGATAATCGAAACACTAAGTCATATCACACACGCGCACATGCAAAAGTCTTACTTTCAGTAACTACATATTTCTCCAGGGGCTCACAATGGGGAAATGTTTATAAACAAATATTCATATTCTTATTACAGCTAACAGGTTTCTGTTTATTTTCACAAAGTAAATGTTTTATTCAATTTTTAATGACTTTGATATTTTTCCTATTGTTTTTGTTTTTAATACCTAACCAAATTTGTTGTAAGTTGCTGATTTGAATTTGAAGTTGAAGTTATAAAATTAGAACATTTTTTATTACATTTATTTTCTTTTTTTTCTTTTTTGCCAAACATAACAAAAATCATTTCACAATTTAATAGAAAATCATTAATATCATATTAATTTAGATACAAAATTTTTATTAATTTGCTATCTTTATTGGGCCCCCATCAGAGAAAATGCATCCAGGTAGTGCCAACATTTCTAAAACTGTTCCGTTACCACTCATAAGAAAATAGAAGACTTGCATCCTCCATACATGTTTATTTTTATCTTAGCTTATCATTGTTAATTTTCGTTGTCTTTTGATTTCCGGGTTTCAGTGCCATTGACCAATAACTAGTTATAACCAGTTTTCATAGCGATCATTTTGAAGGAATTAGGATCCTAATTTCGGATATTACTCGGTGGGATGATTTTATTTTTAAGTTTTTGAAACAAAAGTTGTTTTTCTCTATATTATTCGTTGTGTATAGTTAGATAAATATATATATATAAAATGGCTACAAAATCATGGCCACCAACAAAAGGAAATTTTTCCCAGACTAGATCAGTTTCTTCAAAATTCGAGAAAAAAGAGGAAGTGAAAACTACATCAAAAACTACCACCATTAAAGGAAAAGATGTCCTGTCCAAGGACGCTCAACCCGTCACAGCAATGGAATCTAAAACTGTTACCACAAAAATACAAAAACAAGCATCTAAACAGGGCCAACAACCTATGTCTTCTAAGGAATCAAAATCTGTTACCACTAAAGTAGAGAAAAAAGAAATTGGAAAGGGTACACACCAAGTCACCACAAAACAAACGAGCACGGGTTCTAAAGTAGTAGGAATACAGGATAATAAGTTAGTTAGTTTAGGAAAGGGTAAAGATTCAAGTCAAACTAAAGCTATTTCTTCTTCTGTTAAAAAACAGGAAGACGTTAAAGGCGGAAAACTGGTGACAACTTCCACGGAACAGAAGACTACTGTCGGTAAGTCATGAATAAAATTTGATTTTTACCGAGTAATGTTGTGGCAGAGATATGAAGAAATGGTTGAATAATGTTTATTTTGGGCAGTGACCTTTGACCTGTCATTCCAGTTTAATTTCTGACTTCTGACTTCTGACTTCTGACCTTTTATTCCAGCCTCTGACCCTTAACCTTTCATTCCAGTGTAAAAGGTGACCTGTGACCTTTTATTCCAGTTAAGGATGTGACCTGTGACCTTTCATTCCAGTTTAAACTCTGACCTATAGCCTTCATTCCAGTTTAACTTTTGACCTATGTCCTTTGGCCTTTTCATTCCAGTTTAACCTTTTACATGTGATCTTTCATTCCAGATTAGCCTCCCACTTCCTGACTTTCTTTCCAAAGGTGATTAGCCACTGTCTCGTGACTTTCATTCCAGTTTAACAGATTATCATCTGACCTATGACCTTTCATTTCAGATTAGTCTTTGCCATATGACCTTTAATTCAAGTTTAGCTTCTGCCCTTGAACTTACATTCAAATATATACCCTCTGCCATATGCACTTTCATCCTAGCTTTACCTCGGTCCTGACCAGTGTTGGGCTTAGGGAAAGGTGTGTTTTACAATGTTATGGTGCCTTTGTGGCAGAATGGTTAAAAGCAGTTGTCACCCTTCAAAGAAATTTCTCGCATAGCGATTGGTTAACTTGCCGGGGTACATGGAACTATGTTTGAAAATCTGCTGAGGTACATGAACGCACGCGACGTTTAGCGGTAAAAGGGAAGTAACTCGTACATCGCTGACGTCTAGTTACAGTAAACAAACAACGTACGCAAGTCACATAAAATACGAAATGGAAGTTAAAAAGATCCAACTGGTTACACTTTGAAGGTTGACAAAAACGTTATACAGGGTTTTGGCAGGTTACACGGCCCCATGTACCCCGTCAAAGATGAATGTACCCTTCGCCTGCGGCTCAGGGTACATAAATCTTTGACGGGGTATATGGGGCCATGTAACCTGCCAAAGCTCTGTATAAGTTATAATGTTTATGGATCATAGGGCCTTATCACCTAGGTTTTAATCCTTCTTGAGGCAAATCCTAGAGCAAGAAAACATGCCAGTTCACTTGCTGAAGGTCTGTGGTTTTAGCTTCGAACCCTGTTTTCTCCAGCATCCATGAACTGGCCATCTCAAAAGAAATGAAAGAATCTTGATTTTTACTACTCAACTCCTTACAATGTCGAGCTTTAACCACTTGGCCACTGTGGTCTGTACATGACCTACATAAGTAAATATTTGATGGACAGAAGATTGGTTCAATAGACCAAAATTTATTTAGCTGATATCAGCAGAATATAACCACCTTACCTGTTAGGTATATAAAAAAGTCTTTTTAAATCTTATCCAGTAAAAATTGAAAAAAATAAATATACATTTAAGAGGTCAAATGAGGTCAAACCTGTATTCCGATACACATCACACTCGGTAGCTGATTACATTCATATAAGAGTTTAATGTATTCCAAAGTTTAAAGAAAAATAAATATTCTATTTAAACTTTTTCTAAATGATATCAACTTTAAAAAACTATTTTTATCAATTTTTTTTTCTTCAGTATAACGAGTCACATGACCGTGTATTAAAACACATGAATAAGGTTATAATGTTATTTACATGTAGATATTGGTGGACAAATTAAACATATTTTACGTTGAATATAATATGGACCTGATCAACCATATCTACATGTATTTAACTCGACCAGCCATATATATTTATTTACTTTAAGATTATTTTTAACTACATAAGTAATCTACTTGTGACATTTAAAGTTTTAAAAATCTACATTTATTATGTTTTCAATTCTATTAAAAAAATAAATTAGTGATATAAATCTATGACAATATTTGTGGTAACATGTTTATGAGAAAGCAAAAATTAATTATGCATGGCCTAAGGGGTCCCTGAGTTCAAAGGTCATCTGTCAGTACTGTACGGCACACCAGTTAGTACCTGATTGAGTTAAATCATATATATACTTTATATATATATATGTATATATTGTGGAACAAGAAATGTGTATTCCAATGTGGAAAGATCTTTAAGGAATCAGCATTCTTGGATTAAATTTGTGAAAAAATGTTTTGAGTGAAACATTTATGGAATGACATTCATGAGATATTTTTGACTGGAGATACACAAACTGGTTAAAAAAATACCAAAAAATACAGGAAGTAGGTCCCGATGCCGGTATCTGTATTAGCAGAAGACAATAAAGAAATGGAAGGTAATTCATGATTACGTATTGATTTGCCGGCATGGAGTAAAGTTATCCTGGGTTTTATTTATTTACGTTTAGGGTCGGTCGGGGGTAAGGATCTTCAGACATTATGCATAAGTCTTAAGTGTGTTATATGGTAGATCTGATGGCTAATTCTTGTTGTGTTAAATGTGCTGAAATATTAATGGTAAAAATCAATCGGGGATAAACAGACCTAACTTGTCCATGGATTCCTTGTGCGCTGGTTTTATATCATGTCTTGGTTGTGTATTCGTTTTTGTGCAGGGTCACATAATATAATGTTTTAGTTGTGTATTTTTTGTTGTTTCATTGACAGCATACAAGTATTGACCATTGATTCCCTGCACGGGGATATTTAATGCCTTAGTTGTGTATTTCTTCCTGATTTTTTTTATCGAAAACACATGAGTATTGTTAGTGTATTTTGTAGGTTTTTAGTTTGAAACGTGCACATACAGACATAAAGTACAAGTACTTCTTGTTTTCTTATCAACAACACGTGAGCTTTGGAGATTTTCATTTTCACACACACACACAAAAACCATACACTGAAAACATACACACACCAAAATTACACACACACACTCTGAAAACACATACATACCGAAAACATACACACACACAAACACACACACACACACACACACAGAGGGGGAAAACATGCACCAAAAACACACACCCCGAAAACAAGCACACACACATACACACCAAAAATGCACACCCACACACAGAAACAAACACACACACAGAGTCACACACACGGTACTTCTTGTTTTATATCAACAGCACATGAGAGTATTATAAGTGTGTTTTGGAGGTTTTTAGTTTCAAACATGTACTACACACATAAACAAATACCGGTAGTACAGGTCTTTTACATGTTTATATACACAATATGGTTTTAAGACTATAGGTATATTTTTGTCAGTAATGACTGAGGTCACAGGGGTCACTGAATTTTCTATAAACCTGATGTATATCTGTACAGAATTGTTTTACTTCATTATCAGTGAGAGTGTATAGGTGCAAAGGTGCACTTTTAAGGTGCATGTGTGTGCATATTCATTTAAGTTTTGGTACACAGAGGCATATTTTACAATGAAATTGGGTGGGTAGAGCATTATAGATTTTAACATGCATTCTTTAAAGTTTTACAAACTGCTTACTTAAAGGAAATACAAATGATTGATTGATTGAATGGTGTTTTACGTTTAAGTAAAGAATATTTCACTTATATCGAGATGTCACGAGCTATAAATGAAGTGGCAGACATTTTTACCTTTGCAGTGCACTCAGGGCAAAGTGCTTCACTTGCCATGATACATGGCATCAGTTTTTAAATGGGAGGGGGGGGGGTTGCATTGGTCTAAAATGATTTCATTTGGATTGTCGTTGCTCTAACCACTTAGGTTCAAATCCCATTCAAGCAGGTGGTAGGTAGACTGTGAGAAGGTTTAGTGTCATGGCCAGGCATTGAACCAGGAAGTTTGAGATTTGGTAGAAAATACATGCTGACAAGACTTCCACTGTTGGGGGGAGGTGGCATTGTTCTAACACTCTAAAGGTGGTCATCAGTGTGCACTAGTACAAAACAGACCAGAGACACTTGCACAAACACGAACATTACATGAACTTGTGTTAAAAATAATCTCATACTCACAAACTCACAAACATATAACTTGTGTTGAGATTAATTTCACATTCACAAATTCACACATCACATAACTTGTGTTGAAATTAATCTTTGGGATTTACGAAAAAAATGTCTTCATCATGAATATCTGAAATATTGCTGATGTGACGTAAAACAACATTCAACCAACCAACCAACAAAACTAAGATTCCCTTCAGACTCACAAGAACACAGATTATGACGATAATGAACACACAGATTTTTACAGCGTTGAGGTGAGCTGTGTGTGTGTGTTACTTTAAGCATTTCTAAGTCATCTATCACATCAAGTTATAATAGATATTACATCAGTGTGTCTGTGGTACATTTCTTACTTCTAATGATTTACACCTCCTTATATTATCTATCATGCTGCTTTAGTCATCAGATAGTCTAATAAAAGGTGTAACGATGGTCTGAAAAAGAGTAACTGTACTTCAAGAATTTTAGGATATGTATGTTTGCATGTTTTAAAAATGCAGGGGGTGGAGGGGGTCAACTCTACTTCTGGTATGTGTGTTAACCCAACCAACTGCATTGCATTTCTTGATTTAATAATGTATGCGAACGTGTGTATTAAGGGGTAGGGTCAGCTCAACTAGGTCTGGTGGAGTTGTATCTTGGACAAACCATGGGTGAGAGAGAGAGGCCAGCCATGGGGTGTGTGTCTCAGATAGAGAAAGAGAGAGACCAACCATGAATGTGTGTGTCTTGGAGAGAGAGAGAGAGAGAGAGAGAGAAAGAGACAAGGGTGTGTGTCTGAGAGAGAGAGAGAGAGAGAAAAAAAAAAGAGAGACCACCCATGGGTGTATGTCTCCAAGAGAAAAAGAGAGAGAGAGAAAGAGAGAGACCAACCATGGGTGTGTGTCTCCAAGAGAAAAAGAGAGAGAGAGAGCAACCATGGGTGTGTGTGTCTCAGAAAGAGAGAGAGAGAGAAAATTGTCATGCACAAACACCTAAACATGTCATACATCAACATGTGTCATACATCATGCGTAACCAACATAACATCAAAGTCATGTTTATTACATAACATTTATTAATGATCTGGTGTAACAATTAGGCAAGAAAACTACTGAGAATTAATCAGAGCTAATTTTAAACAAGCTCTTATTGCATTTTGGCATTAGTGTACAATATAGTCACAGCTGTCAAAAGTACAGCCTCGCATGAATATCCCTCTGTCCATCAAATGGGCTTTCAAAAGAGCAACTCACCTGCACATTTTTTCTATCAAAAAACAGACAATAAAAGACTTAACTTAGAATCTGGTTTTACAATAGGCATGCTCCATTGCAGCAAGTGAAATAACTTTATATAAATGATATAACTGTCTGTAACTTGGTCTGTAGCTGGCGACATCCTGATGTAATTGAAATAATGTAGATTGTGACATAAATCCTATTTCACTCACTATTCATATGGTATTTTGCAGTGTAATAGACATTGTACTAGGATTTTTCTCTACAGTAATACATAGCTTACTTGAGTGTTTACAGCTGTCTGGGATCAAAATAGAAGTGTAATGATGATGTTTTACATGCCCCTTCCCTTCAATACAAATACCAAATTCTGAGTGGAGTCGGAGTAAAGAAGTGTAATGTTGATGTTTTACTCGGCTCCCTCCTCCCCCACCCCTACAAACACCAAATACTTAGTGGAGTGGGAGTAATGGGGATTTACACCCCATATTTACTTTATATATATCAAATGGATTACTTCTATCTTGTGGAGGAAACTGGAGTCCCCCAACTAACAAAACTTCTTTACACTAGGATCTGCTTGAGTGGGATTTAAACCTATGCCAGTGAGAGGACTGTGATGCCTAAGCCTTTGTTTTAGACCACTCAGACACCTGGCCCCCTCTCATTCTAATGAAAAGTAGATCTCGTGTTGAGGTGTCCTGAAACTGACCATCTTATGATGTAGCACCACTCCATGCTTCCCCTACCCCCATTCTGCAGAAATGTATATCTGATGTTTAACTGACCATAGTATGATGTAGCACTCAACGATGAGGAGAAGGAATGAGGATGAATCAAAGAGATTTTATCTACTGACAGACTTAATTCAATCTTATGATACAAATACTCTATCTTTATATATCTGTATAGCTGTAATGTAGAGGGACTTAGAAAGATTAGAATCACAGAAAATACAGGAAAGTGAGAGCAATGTCTGATAGGTCAAGGGATAGTATAGAGTAGTGATAGAAGACGAGAGAGAGAGAATAAAATTACAGTCAAACCTGCCTATAAAGGCCACCCATGGGAACCAGTAAAAGTGACCATTATAGGCAGGTGGCCTTTATATACAGGTCCAAATAATATGGAAAAAGAACAACTGGGATACAATTTTACTGGCCTTTATGAACAGGTGACCCTTATAAAGAGGTGGCCTTTAAGGCAGGTTGGACTATGTTGTATAACAATTATGCAGAGAATTGGAAAGCAACAGCAATGTCTGATAGGTCAAGGGATATCATAGAATACTGTTGAGAGAATTTTCACAGAGAGACAGAGATGCCTGAAAGGCCAAAGAATAAATTGTCATATAACTACAAAAATTAGAAAAATGGCAGTAATGCCAAGGATAAGTAATGAGAACTTGAACTTGGCAAGAGACACTGTGATCTGTAAGCTCAGGCTTTAGATGGCTCCTGAAGGATAGATAGTTAGGACTCAAACCTAGGTCAAAGATGCACCATGATCTATAAATAGTTAGAACTCAAACCTAGGTCAAGATGCACCATGATCTATAAATAGTTAGGACTCAAACCTAAGTCAAAGATGCACCATGATCTATAAATAGTTAGGACTCAAACCTAGGTCAAGATGCACCATGATCTATAAATAGTTATGACTCAAACCTAGGTCCAAGATGCACCATGATCTATAAATAGTTATGACTCAAACCTAGGTCCAAGATGCACCATGATCTATAAATAGTTAGGACTCAAACCTAGGTCCAAGATGCACCATGATCTATAAATAGTTATGACTCAAACCTAGGTCAAAGATGCACCATGATCTATAAATAGTTAGGACTCAAACCTAAGTCCAAGATGCACCATGATCTATAAATAGTTATGACTCAAACCTAGGTCAAAGATGCACCATGATCTATAAATAGTTATGACTCAAACCTAGGTCCAAGATGCACCATGATCTATAAATAGTTATGACTCAAACCTAGGTCCAAGATGCACCATGATCTATAAATAGTTAGGACTCAAACCTAGGTCCAAGATGCACCATGATCTATAAATAGTTAGGACTCAAACCTAGGTCAAAGATGCACCATGATCTATAAATAGTTAAGACTCAAATCTAGGTCCAAGATGCACCATGATCTATAAATAGTTATGACTCAAACCTAGGTCCAAGATGCACCATGATCTATAAATAGTTAGGACTCAAACCTAGGTCAAGATGCACCATGATCTATAAATAGTTAGGACTCAAACCTAAGTCCAAGATGCACCATGATCTATAAATAGTTAGGACTCAAACCTAGGTCAAAGATGCACCATGATCTATAAATAGTTAGGACTCAAACCTAGGTCAAAGATGCACCATGATCTATAAATAGTTAGGACTCAAACCTAGGTCCAAGATGCACCATGATCTATAAATAGTTAGGACTCAAACCTAGGTCAAAGATGCACCATGATCTATAAATAGTTAGGACTCAAACCTAGGTCCAAGATGCACCATGATCTATAAATAGTTAGGACTCAAACCTAGGTCAAAGATGCACCATGATCTGTTGATTACTTGTCAGAGATATTTAGGACTCCAACATAGGCTGTAAGATACTCTGTCATCTGTAAGCCAGTGCTTTTGACCACTTGGCCACCAAGCCGTAGTTTTCTTGTCAGTTCTAGTTATATCATATATGTTATATTCAGCTACAAATTTTTGGTTTTGATTTTATTATATAACATAGACATTTATTTTTCAAAAAAGCCTTACTGAACAGAACAAAATCAATATTTCAAAATTTATTTTTTTAATTCAATTTCAAAGTACAAATGTATCTTCAAAGATATAAAGTGGAATTTATTGCCAGTTATGTTCTAACCTTTGCACACAGTGCACTGATTCTGATCAGCTTAAATGATTTAAAGTTACCTTTATAGTTACTTTAAGATCATCAGTATGGAAAACTAACTGAAGTGGAAGTAATTTGAAGCAAATATATAGAATATATATACATATATATGTATACTTTATATTTATATATATATTTGTATGTACCCTTGTAAAAGTTACTGGTATACAAATAGATATAAATAGCTCATTTGTTGACTGATCATGAAAATATTTTGTAATTTATTTACCATATTTCATCATATAGTGGCCCATCAAGTTTAAAGATTGCGAGGAGGGAGGGAGAGAATTTGTTAATTATTGAAACACAAATAAATTTGTGGCAAGTATGAGCTTTTGGTGGTATTTGTGTGGTTCAGGTGGTAAAGACTTGCTCTATAATCATATTGATGAGGTTTGATTGTCCATATTTGATTATACTTGTCCGATTTCTTCTGGTAAGGAGCCTTGTTGGTTGAGCTGTCTAAAGTTCCAGCTTGAAGATCATAGTGCACAAATAAACTTGTGGCATGTATGGGTTTTTGGCGTTCAGGTGGTATAAGACTTGCTAATCATATTTGATTGAGGTTACTTGTCCGATTTCTGGTCTGGTAAGGAGCCTTGTTGGTTGAGCTGTCTAAAGTTCCAGCTTGAAGATCATAGTGCCACAAATAAACTTGTGGCATGTATGGGTTTTTGGCGGTTTAGGTGGTATAACACTTGGTAATCATATTTGATTGAGGTTGCTTGTCCGATTTCTGGTCTGGCAAGGAGCCATGGTGGTTGAGCTGTCTAAAGATCCAACTTAAAGATCATGTAGCCTCTTGCTGCCTAGATTCTCCTTGACAAGTGGTCTAAAGCCCCAACTTACATATCACAGTGCCACTTGTTGCCTAGGTCCAGGTCCTATTAATTTATTTTGACCTATCAGACATGGCTGTCACTTTACTTTTTCTTTGGCTTTGTGTCATTGTTGCCCAAGTGCGAATCCCACTAAGAGTTGAGTTAGTTGAGTAATGGTGTTTAATGTCCCAGTCAAGAATATTTCACTTATATCGAGACATTGCCAGCCATAGGCAAAGGTGCAGAATTTTTGCCTGTGTGATGTGCTGGTGGCATTATACAGCAGGGTTCTTTAGCGTGCCAAACCCACTGTGACATGGGACCTTGATTATTTTAAGTTCCCATTTAAAAGAACTGTGACTTTCATTTGTGTAATGCTGAATGCTTGGCGAAAGAACAGTCACTACCCATGGCCACTTTCAAGCCTGGGTCAGACCCGGCTGGAGATCAAACCCACGACCTCCCACTTATGGAGCGAGCACTCTACCAATTGAGCTTCCGCAGTGGTTAATGAAAGCAGATTCTAGTGTGAAAAAATGTGTCAGTTTGCTTGCCGAAGATCAGTGATTTCTATGGGCACTCTTGTTTCCTCCACTATCCCGATATTAGTGAAAAAATCTTGATTGGAGAATAAAACAGCATTTCTCCACTCCTGGTCTGGTCTTACATTTCCAACTTTATATATTTGACCCTTTATCCTGATTGAGAAGAAACTGGTCTATGCTATGTGTCTGATGTGTTCAACATGTGGATTTGATTTAAGGTAGACATGATGAAATGCTCACCTTTATTGATGAGGATTGTTATGGGTTTGATCCCAAGTCTGACCCTGCCTGTGCTTAATCACGTGCTCACAAGATATCTGTTCTATGTCAGAAAAAATAGATATTTCTTTAATATACAACAGGTTTATGAATGGGTTTTGAGTGTTGAGAAAATATGTGCATGTCTGTATTAAGAGAACAGAGTATTGACTAGTTCATATGGTGCCGGTATAATGTGACTGGGGAAGTGGTACTGGCGAAGTGGTATGCCCCACTTGTCTGCAGTGTACTGACTCTGTGAACTGGCCGTGTAAAGCCATCCTGAGTGTGACCTGAAGGTAGACCGTAAAATGCACTTGTATATCTTGTGCATATACTAAACTTGTTCTTAGATTTGTCACAGATAAATAAACTTGTTCTTGTTACAAATAGCTAAAATATTTACAGTAAGTTAATACCTGTGCATATAAATACAAATCTGACCTTATGTAAATTAAAAACCTTGAACTTCTTTTGCCAAAATTCAATCTGGTCTATTCCATCTGAATACACAACAACTGCGGTAGCTCAGTTGGTAGAGTGCTCGCTCCGTAGATGGGAGGTCGTGGGTTCGAACCCTGGCCGGGTCTGACCCAAGACTTGAAAGTGGGTAGTGACTGTTCTTTCACCAAGCATTGGCATTACGAAATGAAAGTCATGGTTCTTTTGGATGGGAACTTAAAATAAACCAGGTCCCGTGTCACTGTGGGCTTGGCACGCTGAAGAACCTTGCTGAATAATGCCATCAGCGCAACACAAAGGCAAAATTTCTACACCTTCGCCTATATCTGGCGATATCTCGAAATAAGTGAAATATTCTTGACTTGGATGTTAAACACCATTACTCAACTCAACTCCTTTGCCAAAATTTTATCTGGTCTATTCCATCTGAATACATAGGTAGGTGTTGGTGACTGAGTGGTCTTAAGATAAAGCCTGCTTACAGATCACAGTGCCTCTCATGGCTTAGTTTCAAGTTCCATGAAGGACACATGCTAGTGTGAGAATGTTTGTTAGTTCACTTGCCAAAGGTCAGTGGGTTGTTTTCCAAGAACTCCAGTTTCCTCTACCATCCAAGAACTGACAGCCACGATATAAGCGAAAGAATCCTCACTGGCGAGTAAACACATTAACTAACTTACTCCTTTTAACTACAGTCCAACCAGCCACCACTATACAAGGGTCGCCTGCTTATGAAGACCAGTAGAATTGTATACCCATTGTTCTTTATTCATATTACTTAAACCTCTATATAAGGGCCATCTACTCATAAAGGCCACTTTTATTGGTTCCTTTTGGTTGCCTTTATAGACAGGTTGGACTGTAGATAGTGGTTTACTTATCTCCTTTTGAAAATTTTGTAGACCGCTGATCTTTTTCAAAAAGGAAGTAGAAATTTGAATTTTGAATTTTACCTGTATTGAAACACAGGTAAACAGGTACTTCAAACTTTATGAGTTCTTAAATGTTAATTTACATCAAAATAAATAAGTATATACAGTAATATTGTAAGAGACATATAACATTTAAACTGTTATCACATACATATTTATCTCAAAAAGGGGGCGTGGCACGTTGTGAAATTGAAAAGACTTATCACTGTGGCCTTATTTGGATATTTGTATATACATAATGGTGTGACACATTTAATTTGATTATATTTTGATATAATGTTGACTAATTGTTTTTCTGTTTTATCTGACTGACCTATTTAATGGCCCTATCTATAGGTCACAAAGTGAAACAAATCATTATGAACTGCATTGAAAAGTGTAGTGAAAGGGACGAGAAGACACCATTAGCACCCTCCTGAAATTTGAATTTTGACAGGTTTAGTTTAAAAATGACCAAACCTGTCCAATCGGAACATATCTGTGATTTTGTTTTTGCAACAACTTCATGTAGAATTTAATTTTGGGGGGGGGGGGGGGGTGTCAAAGGAACTTCTTGCCGGGCCTCCCTTCACTTACTTTCCCGAAAACCACTGGCTGACTTGGTACCATTTGTAAAGGACAATTATTTCTTGTGTATGTTTTACTTCTGTAACTCCAAATTTAGCTGGTGACATCTTGATATAGCTGTAAATGAACTAACTTCTCTAGATCAAACTTTTTATTTTTCTGTGGAATTTACATGTTACCAATGTTTACTGTAGTTATCAGTTTGAAGGGGAAGACAAGTGTTTCATTGAAGACACTATAGTGACTGACTTACAGTGTAGGACAATATATATTTATGTATACCGGTAGTGTCTGCATTTCCATTTTTTTCTGTTTTATTTATTTTATATCAGACCATAAATCTAGGTCTTATATACCTTTATCTTTTGATGTGGTTCAATGACAATCATGATACCTAAACAAATACTCTACTATAAAAAGTCTGTCATCATTTGGAGCACTTTGAGCAGGTGCTTGGCACAGATAAACAAGGTTCCTTATGTACCTGGTGTTGAAATTGTTAAAAAATCTTATCACTAATACAAGTATTTGTTTAAATATGGTTTTATGTTCAAGAAGTTAAACAAGTGTTGAGATCTCCCGATTGTGATCTTGTTCTTTGTACATGTATATTTTTACTGTTTATTACATAATCAGGTCAACTAGTACATGTAACTACCATCTTCGGCCTTAGTGGCAGAGTCGTATAAAACAGGCCATTACAGGCCACAGCCCCTCATTGCCTAGATTTGAATCGCACTCAGAACAGATCAGTATGTCATTCTTTCACAGAATAAACTCCATTAAGTTAGCTAAAGAAAAGTGGTTCCAACTTGGTATGATGTTGGATAGGTTGTGTAAAAAGTGTAAATTCATTCAAAAAAGTATTTGTTTTTATCATACAAACTCAAACTCTTAAGTAAAAGTGGAAGATGAAAAAGCCCCAAAAATGTGTCTAGTATCAAAAGAAGCAAGTGTCCAGATGGTGCAGTTGAGATGTAGGTGGTATCAGTTGTGTAAAAAGTTGCATAAATTCACTCAAAAGGTTGGATTTTTTTGTGCTTATAATAGATAGTTTAACTCAAATAAAAGCGTAGGATGAAGAAGTCCCAAAGTTTGCATGGTATCATTTAGTGTTTTAAGGAGAAGTAAGTGTTGATGTTATACCAGTCAGATAACCTGACAACATGATTGATACACTGTATCTGTAGGTGATCATGTATCTGTAGATGATTCATTGTTTACCACTGTAGTTGTTTTCTATTTTTGTTGTATGATAAATCATTGCTGTTTATGTTGTTGTGTCTAAGTGTGTAGGAGTTACTTCCCTTTTATTGCATCAAAATTGTTTTCATGTAGGCTGTCCATATAGGATGTTATGCATAAACAAATGTAAAGTATATCCTTTCAGTTTAATGTTGCTTTTTCTACTAGATACTGATCTGATAATGACTGTTTAGTATGAAAATTTATAATAGATAAAAACACCCAAGGGATACTGAGTTTAAAGTAGTGTAGAGAAGTAGTTTAGTGAAATACAGTCAAACCTGTCGATAAAAACCACCCAAGGGAGCCAGTAAAAGTGGCCCTTATAAACAGGTGGCCTTTATATAGAGGTCCAAATAGTATGAATAAAGAACAATTGGGATATAATTCTACTGGCCTTTATAAGCAGGTGACCCTTATATAGAGGTGGACTTTAAGGTAGGTTGGACTGTAATAGTGTTTTACATCACACTCAAGATTCTTTTCACTAATATCAAAAGTCATTTCTGAGATGGTTGAGGAATCCTGAGTACCCTAAGAAAACCAATGACATTTTGCACACAAACATACAAACTTTAGCCTATGTTTAACCCTGGCATGTAAGAAAAGATTAAGGGCTTTTACTCATGGCTTGGTGTGATTGGGTGGATTGTTGAGTGGAGTAATATTGGTTTACATCCTAGTCAAGATTCTCTCACTTATATCGAGGCAAGCAAAATAACAAAATTACTCGCACTCTGATCTGTCTCGAGTAGGATTCCAACCTAGGCAGTGAGAGGCACTGTGATATGAATCCACTTCTCAGCCATCAAGGCCTAAAACTTTATACTGGTATTCTTGTACAAAACAGATCAGATGTTCATGCACAAAGTTATACTGCACAATCCTCTTTAAGGATCACCTGCTTATTAAGGCCAGTAGACATGTATCAATTTGTTCTTTATTCATATTATTTGAACCTGTATATAAAGGCCACCTGCTCATAAAGGCCATTTCTTTCTGATTCCCTTTGGTGGCCTTTATAGACAGGTTTGACTGTACAAGTTTTAGAGCTGTGCATGATAAAGCTAGTCCTTGAAATTAACATGAGATTGCATGTTTCATCTGAAACTCTATACAAATTATTGATCATGATGACAGCAACACCTGGTGACATAACTGCTACTGTTAAGATTGGGTTCATCAGTACACTGTAACACGCTTATGTGGAACATTTTGGAAAATGTTAATTTAGCCAATTCCAAGACGAACACCATTTTTCTCACCAACATACCATGTGATCAATACCTTGCAACATGTTTATGTGGAACATTTTGGAAAACCTTAGCATAGGCAAATCCTAGAGTTCGATGATGGCATTTTTACAGAAAAAATGTAAACGTATGATATTCCAATGAAAATGACAGCATAGCATAAAGGTTATGGGTGTCACTTTGTGCACTGATAAATCCCTTTTTGCTATAGTTGGTGTAAACATGACTGTCATTGACAGAATATGGAATGCTCTCTGGTAACAGTGGGAACAGACGTAACTTGCTGGCAGTGGCATATATGCAATACCTTTCCTGAGAAGCTGAAAGATTTCTGATTTGAAGTTACAAAAAAGTAATAGCAACTAGCAAGTATCTAAACTTAAATCCTCTATGTTGTATTTAACAACATTGATTTTCAGTTGGGGTGGATGAAATACCAAAATTGTATAAACAGTTAGATAACATTAATACAACTAAAAATGGGGTTCATGTTTGAGTTTGGCAAAACATCCCATTTTACCTCAATTTCTGCATATTTTTTTGCACAAAATTCGATAAAAACATGAAAACCAAACTTACCTGTATAAGGTATTCTCGCCAGGTACATTATATCTGAGAGTTACCTGTAATTACCTGAATGTTTCATGTAATGACTAGTACATCATTAACGTTTGGTGTCGGATCGGGACATCTTTTTACATGCACACTGTCTGACTGATGTTTCGTCTCCCGTCGTGAGTTAGTTGTCTATTTTAACTAACTTAACACTGATAATACAACACAAGATCAAATGGTGACATGTGTTTGATGAAATGAATTACTTGTTATATGTACCATGTTAGGATGATAATATCGATGTTTTCTGAAGATATAACTATAACTTTTGTCATGTCCTAGAAATCAGAGCTCGGTTGTAACTGGTCTGTCTATGCACACACTCTGTGTGGATTTTTTTTATATTAAATTTTAGAACAAAAATTTTAGTGATTTTGTTTGACTCGATTTAACAGATTTTTAAATTAACATATATCTTTTTTAAAATCATTTCATTTGTACAACATGTTTTTTATTTAGATTTTTTTTAAATCTGAATTTTCCTTAAATTTTATTTCATATTTGGACCTGAAATATATTTTATATTACAAATGAAACATGAAAGGGACTTCATGGTGCTTATAGGTCACACATCTAGTGTGTAGATGTCTAGTTTCCAATCCAACTCAGGCAAATGCTAGTGTGAAAAAGTTCAGAGAAAAAGGTTCATGGTTTTCTCTGGGTATTCCAGTTTTCTCCACATTTGTAGAACTGACCTACTGAATATAAATGAAATATAGTTGAATCTCATTATCTCAAACTCCACAGGAAAATATTCAACTTGTGAATGGCAGTCAAACTGGGCTTATGGAATGAAAAATGTTAAACTAAAATGGCTTTCTGGATATAAGTCAAATACATGTAATATTAAATGGTCACTGACTGAAACCTTGCAACAAACTGACGCCCCATCATGCTCTTTCAGTCACTACAACCATCAGGATTAATATTAACAATGGGTCGGAATCCTATATTTATCTATTGAATGGGGTTTTATTTCCCAGTCAAGCATATTTCACTAATATTGGGACATCACCAGCTATAGGTGAAATGGCAGAAAGTTTGACCTTATCAGTGAGCTGGGAGAGGTTTCTTCAAAATGCCATACCTACCGTGACACAGAGTATCGGTTTTAAGTTCTCTTCAGAAGGACCTGATAATCCATAGATAGGCCCACGTCAAACTTTAACATATCTTTTTTAAGTACTAAAAAAATCAATCATTTACCAGCTGGGTAGTATTATTAATTGCAATGCATTTAATGTGATAAATAATTAATACCATATTTTTTTGTTGAATCAACAAAACGTATAGAAAGACGACACCAATGATTATAGATATACAAACTGTATAAATGCTTAATAAATCTATACAAGTCATATATGCATGTAATATAAAATACTGTTCTGTTTACTTGGTTGATAAATTTTATTGATTTTTCAATTGTTTCGGGGAAGTCCTCGTGTTTAGAAATTTCAAGTTAAAATACACTACTAATGTCAGCTGTTTAATAACAAGATTTACACAGAGAACAGCGGAATGAGTGAGCGATAGATAGATAAATAGATAATCCAGGTGCTTCAAGAAGAAAGTAAGAAGAGAAATAGTTTGTGTTATCTCTTCCTACAATTTAAGTACAAGTTTGATGAGAGCACCTTGGACGTGGTATATAGGTGTTTAAGATATGTCCCCATTTTACCTGTCCGGGACACAACATTATGATTTACAACGCGTAATCACCTAATCTTTTATATGGAGTAGTTTGCAAATTTTTGTTACCTTTAATAACTTTTTATTGGACAATTCATACAAGTGTTAGCTGGTTTTTGGAATATTTTGTATATGGCAACGACAAGATCATAGAAATATTCAGTGTCGGGAACAGGGATTTATTGTCAATAAATTAGTGTTTTAATGGAACTACTGTTCATTTAAATATGACAACATCACCTACAGGGGTGCGCACTATGCCACCCTGGTACTCTGGGTATATTCATCGATTCAGGAAATCCGTCCAGCACGATTCTAATTGGAAATTATGGGATTCTTTACTTAATCCACCAGGTAAATCAGCTTATCGTATGATTGTGTAATTTTCCCCATTGCTTTCCATGTTAAATCAATTTTATTTAAACAATTATCTTGAATTTATTTCTTAACCAATGTTAATGAAGTTTTCAACATTAGACACAGAATTATTTTTGTTTTCTTCTACCTGTAGTAATTTTAAATGTTTGTAATTTTTTAAAAATCAAAAAGTTGTACATAGATCTAAAGTTGCATTGCACATTTTTAGCATTGTAATATATATTTGGAAGAGACCTTTAAAATTGATGCTTATTTTGCGGTAGGTATGGTAAGCTAAAGAACCCATCCCTGCACATTGCTTTGAGCACACTGCAAAGGTAAAAATACTGGTGATGTCTTGATATAAGTGAAATATTCTTGACTAAAACGAAAAACCGCATTCAATAAACCAATCAACTAATCTGGCTTTTGGCTTGGCTTCTGACTTTGCAGTATTTGAGTTTTTCAAATATAATAATCCTCTGTTTTTTCCATATAAATTCTGAAGATTTAATAACTTCAAATTATACATACCTGCAAAAAAATGTCTAAGGTTCATTTGATGAGATCTAAAAATTCAAAACTGGTGTTCATTGTCACGATAGGCATGTTTTGAGAAAGGATGCTCACTGTTGACATGTAATACGTTTCTAGATATTTCCAGATCTCTGGCCATGGTTTGTTGTGTCAAGAAATTATATCAACATAGCTATATATTTATGCAGGTTTGAAGCTGTGCCAGGGTTAGGCAATACACATGTATTGATTGTTATTATCTTTCTTTAAGCGCAGTTGGTACAGATGGATGAATGAATGGTGTTTTACGCTTAAGTCAAGATTATTTCATTTATATCAAGGGGGTTAGTGCTGGAATGGTGGAGGAAACCAGAGACTGTTTACAAAACGCTCAGAATTTTAAATGTGAAGGTCATTGGTTCTTCACAAGAGACCTGAAAAACTTTTCCTCTTTGTGGAAGTAGACTTGAAGAACCTCCCCTGCAAATTGACCTGAGCCCATTTGCAAAGGTCAAAATTTCTGGCACAGTCTTTTGCAGGCTGTCAGGCATTTCACCTATAGCTGGTGACATCATAATATAAATGAAATTTAACAATTCAAAAATAGACCTTAAATCCTAGGCACAATCTCAAATCAGCTCATAGACCATTTTGCCTTTAGCTGGGACTATTTATGTCTTGCTTTAAGAGTAGTGTTCTTGACTTGGATAGTTTCACTTTATGAGTTAAACTCTTTTATAACCATCTTATTATAGTAAGTAAACATTTTAAGTTTTAAAAAAATCAGGAAGAGAGCTATAAAGAACTTTGTTTATTAAATTAGTTAAATTGTTAAGATCTACTGTATAAATTAAATTAATTTTTTCACAGGCTTTTATTATACACCCATTAAATACACCAGGACATAATTGTTTTGTGCAGTTTTTGAGGGAAGGGGATACTATCTTCATCCTTTCTACCTTTTAGCTCCCCCTTTTATCACAGGAGTGGGGTATTGTATTTTCAACCTATGGAATATTCCTTTCAGCTTCTTTCCATTTTTTTCTTTCTCTCTCACTTATCAACAGAGGGTATATGTTACATTTTCACAACCTGCAGAAGCGGATGTTTTTATATTTCTTTTACTTTCTTTCTACCCTTCTCACTTGTCACCCACGAGAGTTTGGTTTTCATCTTCACAACCTGTGGAAGTGGAAGGTTTCTGATATACTCACCCTTCTGCATTTTAAAAAGTCAAAAGGATTAATCTTAGTCTGGCTTAATCCTTTGATGGTGCAACTCTGATCCTAGATTATACAGATATAGCTAATCTTCATCATCAGATTTATATAATAATTAATTAAGAGTTGCCTAACCCCACATAACTGTGATCTAACAGCATGTGGTTGTTGTTGTCTAGTTATCACCGTTATTACTTCAGACATTCAGAAATGATATAAATGCTATCATCCACAGACAGCAAGTGGTGAGGAAGAGGAAAGTTATTTCATTTATCCATCAATATTATAACTCCTTCTGTCACTTCCCTGCCATTTACTCTCTCTCTCTTACTTTTTCCCATCATTTATCCAGTAACTGGTGAAGAAGAGAAGAGCTATTTCATTTATCCTATCTCTTTCTCTTACTCTCTCTCTCATTTATCCAATAAGTGGTGAGGAAGAGTAGAGTTATTTCATTTTCTTATCTCTCTCTCTCTTTCTCTCTTTCTCTCTTTCTCTCTCTCTCTCTCCCTCTCCTTTCATTTCATTGCTGAGGAAGAGGAGAAATATTTTATTTGTCCTTTATAGAAAGTCTGTCACTCTACCATCATTTATCCCATAAATGGTAAGGGAGAGGAGAGTGCAGTTATTTTATTTGTCTTATCTACAAATTCTGTCTATCATTTATCCAGTAAATGGTGAGGTAGAGAAGAGATAATTCATTTATCCAATCTATAAATCCTTCTGTCATTCTCCCCCATCATTTATCCAGTTAAGTGTGAGACAGGTAGCTATAATAAACAAAAACACCTATAAATTTAAGACAGTGGTGTTTGGCATAACATAAACATGGCCATGAAGTCTGATTTAGGTGATGAAATATACATACTCAGAGATGATAAATCCTGTGAAATTTACCAATGTCATCTATACCATACATAAAAACATTTGACAAGGGCTAAAGATATACTAGTATACTTTGGCTTACTCACAGTAAATGGTTCATGAGCAGTGATTTTGTTTGCTTAAAATTACTTCCGAGGTAGATTTCCCTAGGGAGAAATGACTAAATTTCCCAATTTGTCTTCTCAAATTTCCCCAAAAACAACAGTGATGCACTGAAAAATTAAATCTAGTTGTCCTTACACACAAAATATCAGATAATTCCAGAATATATCATCTTTGCAATGAAGATACTAGCTGTTGCCAGCATATCGTAATGCAGTTTGCCAGATCTCCGAACTACAAATTTCCCAGTTTTGAAAGTAGAAGGTAGTTTTTAAAAAAAATGTAATAAAATCACTGATGAGTGGTGCACTGTAATTACATGTACTTGAATGAGCCTTGGTTGGTAATATCTGTATTCGAAATTCACAGCGTTCAGGTTTTTCAAGGGTTTTAGCATAAAGAATATAGAGTGAAAATCAGGCCCAGCAAATCTGGCCAATTTTCAAAGGATTCCTATTTTCTAAAGTTTAAGTTTGTAATTGAAGGTGCCTTGGTCAGTATTCAGAATTCACATGGTTCGGTTTGTGAAGGGTTTTAGCATAAAGAATATAGAGTTTTAAAAAATGGGACCCGCGAATCTGGTCAGTTTACATAGGATCCTAGTTTTTTAAGGGTTCAATTTTCTAAGGTTATACATGTAGGAAGAACTGTCTTGGTGACTGAGTGGTCTTAAGTGCATGCTTTTAGATCACAAAGTTTCTGGATTCTCAGGCAAATGTAAGTGTGAAAAAGTTTGTCAGTTCCATTTCTGAAGGATGGTTTTTCTTTAGGTACTCAGGTTTTTTCTGCCATCTTGGAACTGGTTGCTTCAATATAAATGACACAAACTTGACTTGGGTTACTCTACTGTACTCTATGTAAATACTTATTCTATAAATCTTTGTGATATTACTAATGCATCACTTAGACAGTTGGAACCATAAAGTTCACCTTAATTATCAGACTTGCTAATGATGTGGCATTGTACAAATATCCAGATCTACATACAATAGGTAAACGGCGCCAAGGTGGCCAAGTGGTTTAAAGCACACATGTAAGGATTACATTTTCTTCCATATCTGCTCATGTAAGATAGAGTTTTTCCCTATGTGAGATACGCGTATCTCACATGACCACATGACCTTTAGTGACGTCACAATCAAAAGACAATTACATGACATCATCATATGGAGAACATGACGTCATCTTGCGGGAAAATGACATCCATTTCTTCACAATTTAGAAATTTTGAGTGCGTTTCAAATGAAAAATATTGGATTTTTTAATGAACCACTTTGTTTTGTAGTTTATACATTTTGTATAAACCAAAATCCGGTACGATCTATCCAATGGCCATATTTATTTTAAAGTAGAATGTCGAATTACAAAGTTAGATTTTACAAACATGGCGTTAATGTTTATGTTCATCGTACTTGAAGCCTAATATTGGCACTAAAATGGAAGAAAAATAATCCATTATGAGTTTATCCATGTAGGATAGGGAAATCTCACCCTCGGGGTTGAACATTTCTGGTCAGAGACTCGGCAAGCCTCGTCTCTGACTGAAATGTTCAACCCCTCGGGTGAGATTTCCCTATCTATCCTACATGGATACTCATAATGGATTCTTATAGTCTCTAACTGCCTTGGTTTGACTATTACTCGGGCAGATCTTGGTATGAAAAAATTTCTGACGGTGGGTGGATTTTCTATGGTTACTCTTGTCTGAAGGTTGATGGATTTTTTATGGTAATGCTTGTTTTCTCCATCATCCCAGATACTGACCACCCATGGTTTGACTAAGACATAAAACACTCCATTCTACTTTCTGTTTAATTCATTTTATTTCAATATGGCCAGTCATACCAATTCTACTAAAAAGCAGTTGAATAAAAAACACAAGTTATTAAGATAAATAATACAATGAAGCTTGTCTTAATTGTCAGTGTAAAGGGGAAACAGAGAAACAAAATAAGAACAAAAGGATAGGAGGAAATGTAGCAAAAAAAATAAAATAAAAAAATAAAAACCTCCAAAAAATCATTAATTGCAATTTTACACCTGTGGGACTGACAGATGTTGGATTTTGACAAAGTCCCTATCAAAGTTACCTATAAGTGTCCATCATTTAGGTTTATATTAACATTTTGATACAGTCCCAGTATGAGTAGGTGATACTGGATAAACTAATGAATATCTGGTACTAATTAACGGATAAATAATCTGAATATCTTTAAATATATCTCCCCGATTTATGTAACCTTCTACCATAGATTATAATATATTGTCTCTAGACATCCCTTTATCCTGAGTTTCGTATTTCGTGTTTCGCATTTCGTATTTCACAGTAGATTAAGTTGTTCAGTTCTTGTCCACCTTAATTAAGTGGTTTCTAGTATAGTAGAGATACTGTTGTGTGTTACATCAGATGACCAATGATGACCGCTGTGCCATATATCATTAGTAGCTAGTTTTATATTTATAATATTTGGACAGTGTGTTTTTTTAAGCTGTATTTTTAAAATGTGGATTTAATTTTAATTGAATTCTGTTGTTTTTGAGCTGCGTTTTCAAATTTTGGAATTAATTGAATTTTAGTCAACTATCTAGTTATTGTATTTTGTGAAAAATTTGATAAGTTTGATATCAGTGACAGTAGACATGTATAAAAAATCATAATGGTGCCAAATGTTCGCTGATTTGGTAAATGTTGAGTAATTGATGACACATAGGAAGATTGTATTCTGTGAAAAGTTTGATAAATTTGATAACGATATATATCACCTCATAATAGTACCAAATGTTTGTTGATTTGGTAAATGCCAAGTAATGGATGACACATAGGAAGGAGTGAACTCTGACGTGTAGTTCTCTGAGGAGATGTGATGTAATGTTTCATTGCTTATTATTCTTAAGCATTTGTAAGGAGTAAAAGTTATGAAATATTCCCAAAAAAAAAAAAAAATAGAATTCAGAGTGACTGTTTTTTTAAAGATTTTTAAGGTCTTAAAGCTATGAATTAGTCTAAAAAATAGATTTTAGAGTGATATTTTTATAATGACAAAAATGGAGAAACAATTGTCACGGTCAGCGTCTGTAGACACCGCCTGGTATTCCTCTTATATCAACCAGGTTAAACTTAGTCAAACTCATATAGGACAAGATACAAATACATATTGGAATGAAGTTGTAGGTAGGAATACTTCAATAATATCCGGAAATCACAGATCAATCCTCCAACCCCAATTACAACTCCCCATCCCAATCCCAAATTACATATTCCCATCCCAACCCCAATTACATATCCCCATCCCAACCCATTGCCAAACCCCCACTTTCCACTTGGATCTATTTTTTTTTAGTGGTTAGGGGTTGATTTTTTCCCCATGGCAATATATGCCATATCGATATGTAATAGATTAAGTTTATTTTGGTATTATTTGAAAGGGTTATGCCCCTTTGTTAAGACAATTTTTGCTTGACAACTTTAGCTAAATGGATAAAAAACATTCAGTTATTAAACATTTGCTAATGAAGTTTGAGGGGACACAATGGTCCTTTTCAGACAGCTCTACTTAAAACTGTATAGTATGTTGTCTTTGTTTATTAGTCACGGTTAACATACAACATAAAAATAACTAGATCTGTTACTTCAGAGACAAAAAGCCCCCTTCCCAAATTTTTTGACCTTGTGACCTTGACTTTTGACCATTACAATCAAATGTGGTGCTTGTCTCTTGTTGGTATGCATTTGTGCCAAGATTCATGAAAATCCATCCATAAATGGAAGTTTTGGAGTGGACATAATGGTGAGACAGATAGACAGACAGACATGGTAATTTCTATCTTTCTCCTAAACTTTGTTTACAGGGGAGAGGGATAAATATAAATGTTCTATATTTGTGGTTATGTTTTCCCTATGTGTTATTGATTAATAATTTATTTTTTGTGTATTTACAGAAGACAGTGGAGCAGGACAAGTAAAAAGAACAACTACAACAACAACTACATATTCTAGTGGGTAAGTGGAGCTATACGGCTGGGTATATGGCCGAGTGATATTTCTACTGGCTTTCAGAGTAAAGGGTTTTGGTTTCATAACTTGCAAAACTTCAGAAATTTGTACCGATTTTCATTTCCTTTTCCCACTAGAGCTGGCCTACTAAAGGACACACTTATAGATCACAGCTCCTCTCACTGTCTTAATTTGAATCCCACTCAGGACATATCCTTCTGTAAGAAAGTTTGTCAGTTTACTTGTCAAAGTTCTGTGATTATCTCTACTTCCTTGTTTGGTTCTCATGATTAAAGGGACACAGTATCAAGTGGTTCACGAATATAATGTGACTGGAGGAGTTGTATGCTTGTTTATGGCATACTGACTTTGAGCTAGCACCTTAAAATTGACTTGAGAGCATGCCAGTACAAGGCAGACCATAAAACACACTTACACATTTTACACATAAACAAACTTGTTCTTAGATGAATTCGAGAAAAATTAACTTGTTCTTGTCCTGAATAGCTGAAATATTGTTGATGTGACATTAAGCAGCATCACAACCAACCATCTATTACTAGTGTAGCAGGGTTTAACATTTTAAATATCTCAGTGTTTTAGTCTTCTATGTTTTAGTTTATCTTTATTTTCTTTATATTACAGCCAAGCGGTTCAAGAGAATGGTCTGGATGATGATGAAGCTAACAGAGATCCCAATGTGTTCAGAGAGACCAGAGAAAAAGAAGAGGTATGTTATTATTACTTCATTAGCAAGAAGTCACCTAAAATTTAAACCCAATCATCTGCTGGTCATCTGTTGTAAAATTGGACCTTATGACTTGGCCAAAAGTTGCCTAACCCATTACTGTTCATTTTAAGATGTCCTGTGGGTAATCATAAGGATTTAAAATACTCACTATTTAAATGAATGGATTTCTCTAAGATGCAACAGGACTGTGGTTTTCTCTTTGGGTACTTTGGTTTCCTCCACAATTCCAGACCAGAACTGATCTCTCAATAAAGTGAAATAATCTTGTCTTTTGTATAAAACACAATTTCCCTCCACCAACTCTTGTAATTGGCAGTTACAAAAGCTTCATTGACATCAAGCCACTGAGATTACTGGTATATTACTCCTTGTTAGATGAAATATCTCATGCATCAGATTTCTTTGGCAGCTGGATGGACTAAATTAATATACAGTGTTCAATCTAGGATTTTCCTGAAGGGACCTTTTCTAAAAAACTTTCCTATAACACACCATAACATCAATATTTTTACATTTATTTTACATAAATATGGCCCACTAAGGCCTCAACAATGGAGTCATTTTGCAAAATAAGGGATTAATGGCCCCATGTTCCCTTTCTAGAATGAACACTGAATGTAAAATTCATTGTCTTGCTAAAGGACATGCTTTACAGCCAGACTGGGTCTTGATTCCTAGTCAGTGGCTAAAACCACTTGGGTACCTGTCTTAACCTTAACCGGCTTCACGTTTTCAAAATTCAAATAGTATTGATAAGGGAAATAACTCTTAATTTCTTTTTATAGTGTATTGTTTCACTTTGAATCACTTTTAATATAAAGTGTCCCCAGTGTTAGCAATAAGTGATCTTCTCTTATCACTCAATAAACAACTGTGGTAGCTCAGTTGGTAGAGGGATCCCTCCGTAACCCTGACCGAGTCTGACCCAAGACTTAAAAGTTCTTTGGCCAAGCACTAGGCATTACAAAATGAAAGTTATGATTTTTTCGGATGGGAACTTAAAGAAACCTACTGTAAAATGTTATCAGCTCAACGCACAGGCAAAATTTCTGCACCTTCGCCTATAGCTAGTCTCGATATAAGTGAAATATTCTTGACTGGGACATTAAACACCATTACTCAACTCAATTTATCACTCATTAAAGATTGATACCAGTTGTTTTAATGTGTAATAAGACACTAGGCCTCTCTGAAAGACCTTTAAGCTCTATACTATTTCCTCGATATAAAAAGATGCCTTAATTTTCAAGTTCTTACTGAGGTTTGAACCTCCAACTTTTGACTTTGGAAACCATTAACAATGTCACTTGTTTGTGTCAGACATACTATATGATCTAAGGTTCTATACAGTTTTAATTTGGCTGTGTAAAGTAGGGCTTTCCCTGTACACATGTCCAATGTACAGTTTTGCTTCATGTTTAGCTAGAAACAATTACAAAATCTGTAAACATGAAAACAGCCACATAGTTTTCAAGTACAAGTAGCCATGTAAAGGTGATTGTTATAAAAATCAAGTAAGAATGGAGTGAAGTAGTGGTTTTTATGCCCAAGTCAAGAATCTTTTACTTATATCAAGGTGTTCAGCTAAAGGACAGTGGAAGAAACTGGCATGTCATGATAAAAACCACAGTCCTTCAAAAAGCGAACTGATTAACTTCCTCACTAATCTGCCCTGAGTGAGATTTAAATCTTGTTTGTGACAGAAACCCTGATGTGAAGCTGATGCTGTAGAATACTCATCAACAGAGGCCCCAGACTGTGAAGTTTGTGATCTTTCTCTCACTAGGATCTGCCATGAGTGAGATTTGGTCATTGTAATCTGTAAGACAATTTCATGGCCACTGAGGCCCTCATTAATAAAGAAATTGTAACACAAAATCACATTATACTGTAAATTTGGAAGTTTTCGCGATTGTTTTATTTTGGCGTAGATTCGCGAGTGAAACAAGTCGCGAAAATATAAGTTACGCGAAAAAAAAGCAGTAATTAAAATTATAACTACAGAGTCGCGATCACGCAAAAATTATAAGACGCGAATAAATATTAAAGTGCATTCACGCGAAAATTTCATAATCTACAGTAGCCGATACCATTTTGTCCTCTCTGTATTTACCATTTGGTGCTTTACTGTTCATTTATTTGTTACTGTTTTAGGTTCATTTTGGAGAGATGTCTAATGTTAAATCCATGTTTGAGTCCGGGAAATGTCCATCTGAGACTACAGTAGTCAGAAAATCTGTACATGAGGAAATGGCGAATGTCGAAGCTGGTGAATACGAAAATGAACCTGTTAAAGATCCAAATGTCATCCGAGAAAGTGATAGGAACATCGGAGAAGAATTACCCGAAGTTGGGATGGCCAAAAGTCGTCTGGAAAAATTTAAAGAGATTGAGGCTACTGCTCATACACCAGTAACATCAAAGAAAAGGGAGTTAACTCCTCCTGACCGTGCAGGTCCAATGGAATATGTCAGCGAACCTAGACATGTTGTTGAAAAATACGAAAGTAAAATTGAAGGTGGCGTGTTTGAGAACGAGCCAATACATCCAGAAGGAGTTGTAAGAGCAGGCGAAGTTCTGGAAGACGTGAAACCCGAGCAAGGCTCTGCTAAAAATCTTTTGGCTAAGTTCAAACAAATCGAAGAGACCACTAAACACCAACCAGCTCCATCTCCTGGGAAAAGGGAGCTAACTCCAGACAGAACAGGAAAGGTAGAATATGTAAGCGAACCAAGAGCTGTTCTAGAAAAATATGAAGGTAAAGTCGAAGCTGGAGTGTTTGAGAGTCAGCCTCAAGACACGGAAGTTGTAAAATCTGGCGCAGTAGCCGAAGAAGTTTTACCTGAGCGAGGCACCGCTCTGAATCTGGTTTCCAAATTTAAACAAATTGAAAAAGAATCAAAGAGTCCACCATCACCTGCTGCAGCTGGTTTTAAAAGGGAGTTAACTCCAGATAAATCTGGTAAAGTAGAATATGTAAGCGAACCAAGAGGAAAGGTAGAAACTTACGAAGGAGTTTCGGAATCTGGCGTTTTCGAAAGTCATCCAAAAGATCAGCCAGAAATCGTAAAATCAAATGAATACACCGAGGAAGTTCTTCCAGAAGTTGGTTTTGCAAGAAATGTAGCTGCTAAGTTTAAAGAATTGGAGAAATCTGGAGGAAGTTCACCATCTTCAACACCAACAAGAAGAAAGGAGTTTACCCCTCCCAGGGAAGAGGAGGGAAAATTTGTGGCAGGAGTTTTGGAGAGTACTCCTCAGGAACGACCAGATATTATAAAATCAAGTGATGTTAATGTCCATGTTTATGAAGAAGAACTACCAGAAAGAGGAATGGCCAAAAATATTACAGAGAGATTCAGAAAAATTCAGTCATCCCCAGCAGAATCCCCAGCTCGCTCAAAGAAAGAGTTCACTCCCCCTCCTCAAAGTCAGGCAGGAGTGTTTGAAAATACTCCAGCGCCATCTTTAGTTGTAGAAACAAGAACTGCTGAAAGTGGAATCCTAGAAAACCAACCATCTGCTAGACCAGATATAGCTAGAGAACACAGTGTTGAAGAACAGGAATTACCCGAGCAAGGTTTTGCTAAAAATATGGTTTCAAAATGGAAACAAATGGAATCTGAAAGTGGAAAACAGTCGCCGTCACCTAGTGGTGGAAAGCGTAAAGAATTTACTCCGCCTAGAGATGAGCCAAGGATTAAGAGTCCATTAAGTCCAAAGTCTCCAGCTGGGATGAATAGCAGTGTTCACCCTAACGACCTTCCTGGTCAGTACCAAGAACAAGTGTCACCTGGAGTGTTCGAAAACCAGCCCGAGTTCAGAGAAGACCTGGCTCGTGAAACAGACACCGACTGGGCGGAAGGATTACCGAACAAAGATACTACCAGAAATTTAGTAGATAAATTTAAACATATCCAAGACGATGCCAAAGCTAAAGAAGAAACACCAAAACCAGTTTCCAGAAAGGTAGGCCAATTGTTAGCTTGATTATATAGAACGGCTTTATTTGTTGCATTTTTTATCAGAAATTTTAGCCAGGAATTGTGTTTGTTTTACAATTGAATGGATTGAACCAAAAACGGTCTTATTATTTTTGGCATGCAGTGCATTTAAGAAAAGTTAACTTGCATTTTTCTTTTTAAATTTAGGATTTTTTGAGAAATATAAAACAAAAATTAGAATTTTATATGAATATAGATTTTTTAACCTATTATTAGAACGTTTTTGAAGCATGTTGTTTTTTAACAGAGTGAATTATTATTCAGAATTTTCCTCGGAATTGCAAGGTTTTATATACATCTATAACTAGAAATTAACATTTTTATATATATATATTAGGTATTTTGGAGATATTTTTTTCTGTTTTACTTGATTTTAACCTCCTGTCCTGCTTCTAAATCTCTGCAGTCCTTCAAGTACTGTTGGATTTCACCCATGACCGTGTAACACACGAAGAAAAAAAAATCCAGAGAATTTACCTCTTTTTAGAATACCTCCTCTTTGGTGTTGTCAATGTTGCTGTTGTTTTTTCAGCACACTTCAGCACAAATTCCATTCTTCCTTACACACTAGAATAGGAAAACCGCAGACATACGTTAACCAAAATTTGTTAGAGTTTTAATGCTTTCATGGGTTTCATTTATGCACCATGCAATATCCCATATGATGTAGATCATTATTTTGCAATGGATATGAAATTGGCATTTTACTGTCAAAGCTTTTTCCATTCCTGGTAGCCAAAATATACATTGGCTACTAATTTTTGAGAAATTCTTTCAAAAAAGTAACCTATTTAACCTAATTTGTGAAAAAATACTTTTTACCAAATTTGTGAAAAAATACTTCAAAAAGGGACTATATTGTCGCAAATTTTAGAATTTTGGCTTTTAATGATTTTAAATTTGTGGAAACCTAGTAAAAGTGACATTATTCTGAGAAATTCTGATGTGATATTTTTTCATAATAATGGAAAATGATATGTCAGCATCAATGTCATTTGGTGTATCATGTGGCACATGAATGAAGCCCATTAAAAAAGTAGAATTGATTTCTTCATCATTCTGATATTTCATTCTTTGCACATCATGCCTTTGCTTTGTTGTGCTCAGCTTATTTGTGTTGTGCTGTTATATATTTTGAGTCATTGTACTCTAGAAGAAAAAAAATATCTCCAAATTTCTAACAAAAAAAGAGAAAGAGCATATATATCTGCATGTCATCGTTACCATGGAAACTTGTTGTTATTGTTTTTTAGGATTCAACATCAGACAGCAGTCAAATTCAATCCCCAGCCCCTACACCGAAAAAGGTTGGTTATTTAAACAATGGTGCTTTGGTAATATTTTAACTTGGGGTAGAGACGTTCTTATGTAGTCATTATATTACCACAGACAAGATGTCACACATGTATAGATCCTTTAATGCCAGTAGGGACACTTGAACATTCTTAACTTCTATTACAGAAGAGTTTTAAAATTTTCAACCATTTAGAAACTTTGTGTTTAAAGCAGAGATAAGGATAGTCCCAACATACAAATTTCAGATATAATGTAATCTGTCGCTTCTTCAAGCCTGAATTTATTGTGACCGCCATTTGTTCAGTTTTACTCAATCATATTTTTGCATTCTAAAGGTTTTTGATGATTAATTTAGAAAGAATTTATGTAGCAAAACAAAAATGAAAATAGACATTTTGATTTCAAAATACTGGGGCAGTAACAGAGGTGGCAAAGTTATCAAAGGACATTATTACAATAATGTTAAAAATGTCATTTAAGATTTCATCAATGAAATTACAAAAAAAAAAAAAAATGTGGGCCATATGTGGAATTTCTGGATGTGATTCACCCAACCTGGGTCAGTTGGACCATTGAATAATAAGTATTGGGTATTCTTTACTTTGTTATTACATGTGTTATATCATGTCTGTAGTAATATTATAACAAAAGGGGGGTAACTCTTTTGTTCTTAGTGTATAGCACCATTTTGTATACCACTATTCTGTTCCAGATTTCTGTGATCAGTTACAGAAGTTATTATTTCTTCTTTCATTCTTTTTATTTAATTCTGCTGTTTTTTCAGTGTTTGCTTCAACTTATGTATATTTGCTCTAAATTCTAACTTCTTTTTTTTCTTTTTCACTTTTAATTTTCAAATTCATTTAACTCTTTAATTTTCTTTTAAAATATGTTATCTTTTTTACTAATACCAAAATGTTGAATTTTGATTTTCACAATTTGTTGAATTTTGATTTTCACATTTATTTTTTTATTCTCAAAATTAGATTAACATGTATTTTAATTATTTAATTAAGTTGGCTTTTTTTCTGTGTCAAACTAAAGCATAATAATTTACAGCACACTGAGAATATCGAGAATATCATTTATATACAGGTTTGGTGTAATATATATTTAGTTTTTAGTTACATATGGTGGAAGTGTTTTTACATTTTATAATGAAACTGTCTCATCAGTGAATTTTAGTATTAGATAGCTAATTAAAGCTTAAGAATTAAAGTGTGGTATAATTAAGGTATAAGGTATATTTTGTGAAGGGTATAGACTATACTAATGTAATGGTTTAATTTCTTGTGTAGCTTGTAAAATCTCTCTCTCTCTCTCTCTCTCTCTCTCTCTCTCTCTCTCTCTCTCTCTGTTGGTGATGATAGAACTCATTGAAAGAATGTATGGTAAAATAGAGAGGAAAAAACAGAAAAGTAAAAAGTAACAGAGAGAGGGGGAGGAGGGCAACAAAGCAATGTTTTATCTTTTGTTATGGTTAATATTACATCTCTCTCTCTCTTCTTTGGTAATGATTGTAATGATTATGGTACTCTCTCTCTCTCTCTCTCTCTCTCTCTCTCTCTCTCTCTTCTTTGGTAATGATTATGATACTATCTGAGAGAATGTATGGAAAAGGATATCAACTGGGAGAACATGACAAATAGAGATAAAGAGAGTAATGGTGTTAGAGAGAGAGAGAGAGCACAGTGTGTTTTGAGAATATTTGACAGAAAATAAATTTGTAGAGGTTTAGGGGAATTGAGCAGATACACAAATCTTTAAATCTACTGGGCCACAGCTTGACTTAATTAAAGATACAGACAAATCAATTATTTGATCACTGTCCATTGTAATGTTGTTTTGTATCAGATCAGCTAGGATGTATGTGTGAATATTGTGTAATCTGTCTGATATAGGATGGAAGGGGGCGGGGAGGGGGGTCACAGACGGGGATATAAAGCAGAAGGGAGGAGGGAAGTTTGCTGTAATTAATCGGCAGGTTGTTCTAAATATCAATATGGCTGGATAAACAGTAAACCCCTTGTTAAACAGAAAATATGGACTGATGATGCAGGCAGGATATTAGGGGCTCAATAAAGGATCTTAATAATCCTCATGTTAAATTCACAGTTATGAATTTTCTTGATTAAAGTGAGGTGGCATGACAAACACTTCACATTTTGAATTGTATCAAATGAATTTCAAATGAAAAAAACCTGTAAAGTTTTTGTTGTGACATGCTTAATTATAGGCTACCACCATAAAACTTTTTTATTTTTTATTTTTTTTTAATTTAGAATTTTTGAATTTCTGAAAATAAATTTATCATTAAATGTTTTAAACAATCATGTGCCTGCAACTGCTACTCTAAAGAAAGAAAAACCAAAATTAGTAATAAAAAATTCATATTTAAAATTCTGTATGATTATAAATGATATAAATGCTGAAATAATGAATAAAACTAAATAATTTTCTGCTATTTTGATATTTACATTATATCAACCACCTTTAAGCCTTAAAACAAATACATATAATATAAATCATGCACATATGTAATTATATGTGTATAGAGGCTATGATTCACTCCATTTGTCAGGAGGTAAAAGGTCATCCCCTTTGGAGCCTCTTGTCATATGCAGCCCAGACAGAGCTTATGTCACAAAACAAAAACAAACAAACAAAAAATTAAAAATACAAGAAGTAGACAGTAGCTTCATTTTTCACTTTCAAAAGTGTAAAATGGACAGACTTCAATTTTTAAATTTCACTAAAAATTAAAATTTTGACAAAAAAGTCTTAAAATGACCTGAAAAAATAAAGCCATTTTGAACATTTATGCGGAAAAAAAATCTAAATTTGTTTCACTTTTGAAGTACAAAAAAATCCTGCCTCATTCATTTGCAAGGCTAGTGACATTAAATAAGACAGTTTTGATTTCCCCATGTTGAGCCCCCTGGTATTGGTGGTTTTATAGACTGTATACTACATGGTATGGTTCATTCTAGTCTGAGTAGAGCTCACAGTTAGATAGCACACCATTACACATTATACATCTGTCTGTGTATATACCAGGGTGCAGCAGCTAGGCTACATGTGACATCCTGGTCCTCGTCTATTTCATATTTACCGTTTATTCCATTTGTGACTAATTTTAAAAGCCCGCCATGAGTGAGATTCAACAAAAAATGCAGGTTAGTTGAATTTTAAATACAGGTGACTTGTCAGTCACATATAAATTATATTGGTGATCTGCCGTATATGTCCATTGTTATTATATTCTATAGGACTTTATCCATACACATCTGATTGCTTTGTGAATAAACAAATGCCTGTTCTCATTGTTATTTTTGCTCATAACTCAAATATTTCTGTTAAAATTTCAAGTTTTTAGAAATCCAGGTTGCTTATTTTAAAATTTGAAACTCAAATGTATCTTTTTGAGATCTGATTTGCTTATGTTTGTGTTTGTTTAAAAATTCAAATATTTCTATCAAAATTTCAGTTTTTAGATCTAGGTTGTGTAAGCTCAAATGTTTCCATTAAAATTTCAGTTTCGAGATCTCAATTGCTTATTTTCATGTTTGAACAAAAAATTTTAGAGTAAACTAGGCTGTTTTGAATGTAAGATTTCGCTTCAAATTTTCATGTTAATGGTTGAATTAATTGTTTTTAATTCATAACTTGCTGTTTTTTTAAAAAAATTCTTAGTTTTCATGTTTATAGTTGAATTAATTATTTTAGATAAATTAACTGCTTTTTAAAATACTGGATAATTAATGTCATTTACTTTGATGTTTGTCGTTAATTATTAATGATGTAAATATTTTACATTTATCAAGGTGCATTACAGTGAAGGATATATATCATATGTTTATTATTGTTAGTAGGCAAACAAGAGAGAGAGAGAGAGAGAGAGAGGAAATGCAAGAGAGAGAAAGAAATGGATTGTTATTTAAATTGGGCAATGCAGTGAATGCACAGTGGTGATACTTATGGAGTGAGAGAGAGAGAGAGAGAGAATGGGATAGAGATCGAGGGTTGTTATTTGTGCAATGCATGACAGTAATGTTTATAGAGCGAATTGCAGAAAGGGAGCGAGAGAATGGAGAAAAAGGGGTTGTTATCAGTGAATTGCAAAAAGAATATGAGAGAAAGGGGGTGCTATTTATGCACTGCATGATAGTGATGTTTATGAATTGATTTACGGGAACAGGGGGTTGCAGCTTACGGTACCAACTTTCCTCATTTTGTAGAACATTAAACCGTGGTGTTGGGAGTCCCCAGACACGCCCTGAAATATGAAAGGGAAAAGGGAAAAACAATTAGATTTGATCCTCCAACAGTAAATTATGCTTCCTGCATACAAAATGTGTATTCTCTCTCTCTCTCTCTCTCTCTCTTTCTCTCTCCCAACAAATCTCTCTTTCCATACTAAATCTATGTACATGTAATATGTAAAAATGTGGTTATAACATATATAATATCTGCTATATGTAGGTTAAATATTTGCCCTTGTGTATCAGATGTATTGAGTTACAACCACATGGAAATTGATAATTCTTCTGGAGCTATAACATTACAATAATAAAACTGATTTTATCTTTTGTTTTTTTTCCACCTGCCTGTATTATTATCATCTTATGATAAATATCTTGGAGATTTTCCATAAAAAATAATTAAATCCTTGTTTTCTTTATTTTAAAAAAAAAGCAACCTAAATTTGGAAGGACTTTCATTTGCAAACCAATCCACCATTGCCACACCCCATCCCCCCCCCCCCACACACACATTTTTGACAGAAAAGGCTTAAACAAGATGAAGTCAAACCTTTTGGATCATTTTTTTTGTGAAAAATGATATTTTATTAAAAGTTTTTACTTAGAAGTTAATAAATGATGACTGCAAAAGAAGAAGTCCTACCCTGAATTCAGCACCTAAAACAAAAAATTAAATTTGTAAGGTGTGTGACATGGCTGTTACATTTATTTAAAGACAAGGTTATGGGTTTAAAAATATCTAAAAAGGTTTTGTAAAGTCAGTATGTCTTTAAAAGTCACTGGACTGAGTCATTTTCATATACATTAGTTATTAGTATTAATACTAGTACTAACCACTAAGGTTTATGGGTGTAGGAGTTAGTAATGTGGCTATAATCACTAATGTATGAAAATATAACTACTTATAGATATATATAAACTGACACACTTTTTTTTTGGCTTTGAAAGAACATACACACACACACTTCCCTTCCTCTGGTCCCTTTTCCTCTTAAAAAGATCCAAAAAGACTGGAAAAAGAAAAGCTTATTACCTGGTACCTATAGCTTTGATTTGTGAACAAGCAAAACATGGTTTTGTAACAACTGCCCCTATGTATTAAATTCTATGTAAAATTTAAAAAAAAAAAAACTTTTCAAATACAGAAATGTTCAACATTGCTTGATTTAATTATTTTTAGGCTTTTTGGGACAAAATAAAATTATTAAGTGGAGTCTTTTCCAAAATAATATTAGACTGTACTGTTTGTAAAATATGCTATTGTGGCAGACTGGGCTCAATTGACCGGATCGCCAGCCACGCCCACAATGTTCCGACACTGGATGCCATCATGGTACCAAAGCAGCGTCACGACAACCAATGATGTTTTAGTGTCAGTGACGTCATTAAACCGCACAATTTAGGCAGAGTTTTCATTTTTTTTTGCGTGTAATTCAAGCATGCCGCCCCTTTGTCGGAACATTGTGGGCATGCCCAGCAATACGTCGTACATGTAGCTCAGTTGGTAGAGCATCCCTTTGGTAAGGAAAGTTCCAGGCTGCAATTTTCTCTTTTCTTTTACAGTATAAATGTATCCACCAGGCACAGTCTTAGACATTATGACCTAGTGTACTAGCAAAATAAAACTGGCTTCGTATTAGGCTAGTACCAGAAATCACAGGTTCAGAGGTTAGGCAATAGTGAACATAACAGGATGTTATAGAGTCAGCATTTCTTGTTATATAAAACGACAGAAAGTTGTGACCATCAATACTGATTGAAATATTAGCTAACTAACAGGATATTATGAAACAAAGACCAGCTGAATCAGATAACAGGACATTAAACTGTACACAGCACTGAATCAGCTGTTTCTTGTTACATTTCCCCTTGTACCTACTTCCTAACCCTCTCTGCTAAAGTCATATAATTTCCCAGACTGCATTTTATTATCAACATGCAGGTTTGTCACTTGTCATAACTTGGGCGATTTCATTATCTCATCTGATGAGAATCATAAGTCCTGTTGAGTTTCACCCATATGTTTTGAAGAATGAGGTGAATTGTCACCATTTGGCCCCAGCCCTCACAGTGCTGATATAGTGCCACAATCAAAATTCAGCCTTGGCACCAAAAGTTCAGCCTTGGCACCCACAATTCATCATCGGCACCCACAGTACTGATTCAGTGTCACAAACAACGTACAGCCTCAGCACCCACACTTCAGACTGATATTACAAGAAAACCCTCCAGAGACTCCCAGTATTGATTACACCATGACATGATTCATATTTTTGTACAAAAACGTTTTAGATTAACTGCACAAAAAACATCAATACCAGAACAAACATACATCATACTGGTAGATAAATAGTTCATAAATTGTCTCTGGAGTTAAATAGAGGCCAAAAACAGACAGATGTTTACACTCGGTGCACTGAGAAAAAAATATTCTTGAGAAATTGACAAGCTGGACTGGGTAACTAGAATCCCTCTATATAACACAGGAGTTTAGTATTCATAACTGTTAAGATGGTTTCGAGTTACCTTATCGGGGCCCTGACTTGTAAAAATTTGTGTTTGTGTTACAAATCAGTAAATTTTTTAAAATGATTAAAAAGAAACAACTTTATTTACATTAGCAATGCTAGTTCTCAATTTTCTCGTCAATAAGACTGATAACTGCATCTGGGCTGTTAATGGGAGGGCGGGGTAGATATTGGGGGATATTGAGTGAAAAGTAAGAAAAAATCATGTACCGTAGTAATTTTATGAGAGGATAAAATGAAGGTAGAAGTGATAAACTATGGCATATTAAGAGTGAGAGAGAGAGAGAGAGAGAGAGAGAGAGAGGGAGCAAATCAGAGAGAGAGAAAGAGAGAGAGAGCAAATTGTTAGTTAGAAAAATGCGTGGGAATTTGAATTACTGTCTGTTGGCAGAGGAGATATGACATGAATAGGGTGTGAGAAAATAATTTTGTGAAAAGATGAAAGTGGAAGGATAGAGTGAAAGAAAGGAAGATATTGAAAAGATATTGGTGAGAATTGAGTGAAAGTATTAGGAAGACATAAGAAAAATATTGAAAAACACTGATTGGAGAGACAGACAGCTGATCCATTACTAGATATGAGTGACGTTTTTGTCCTGGATACAGGATTACATTTTGAGTTATTCATGCAGTTTATCTTTATATATTGGGCTAATTAGAGAAAGTCATACATTATCAAAGTTAACCAAAGATATTATTACATCCACAAGGCAGTTTCTCATGAACTAACAAAAAATCATGGGAGTTTTAAACTGCATCATTGTCTTAGGCTCAGTATGGAGAATTTTGTCTTGGTAAAATATTGTTTTCTTTAATATTCCATCATGTGCATCTGTATATATTTTCTGTAAAATACCTTCTAACATATTTTGCAAACAAAATTGGTTGTTTAAAATATTTAATATTGAAATAAAAATGTTTGATGAGGTGGTTTTCTCTTGGCACTTCCGATTTCTCCACCATCCAAAGAACCACTTGCCTCATTGTAAGCTTGGGTGTAAAACACTATTGTTTTAATCCAATCTTAACATATAAAACATGAAATTACTCTAGATTCTGATTATGTGTGACTTTCTCTTATCATACAGCATCACAAAAATTCTAAATTTTTCACACAAAAAAGTATTTTATGGAGAGAGATCTAAAAGCCATGGGCAATATAATATTCAGATCAATAACTGATAATAAAAAACTCTTATTTTATAAACAACATCTGTGTATATATGTATAAAGATGATGTTATTGTTTACATCTGGTGATGTTAAACCCCTGACTTAAATCGTTGATTTCATAGCTATGTTACGCCCCTTAGTCGTTGATTGTATTTTGATAATAACAACATATTGTTTATTTTTTCAGTGTGTTCTTTTTAAGACCAAGTCTCGTTATATAGGAATAGTTGCTGAAACACTCCCTATAAAAGCAAGATGTTTCAATTGATTTCATTTTCATAAAGTATTGTTTCAAACTTTCTTGCCATGCTAATCAACAAATAACAACTTTTATTGAGAAACCATAGGGTTTGTTGTCGCACTGTGTGATACCCCATAATGTTTGTGTGGAACATTTATTTCCCATTGGATATGTCAAAATGGCATAACATTCTGTAAAAATGACTTTATTCTGGAAATTTGCAACATAAACGTTTTCCAAAACATTCCAAACAAACCGTAAGGGGTATTGTTCATATGATACACTGAGTAACCCTATTGCAAAATATGTGATTCCATATGCATTGTAAAATAACCATATAGATGAACACGATTCTCCCACTAATTATATATAGAGACTTGGTCATACCATTTATAATTTTAGTCATCGTTTTTTTTTTTTTTTTTTTTTTTGTTCGTTTATCATATATATTGATATTGATAAAATAATAGTAGATTTGTAGAAATTACAGGGAGGGAGGAATTATAGATTTATTTGTCATTAGGCTAAATGTTATGTGTTTCGTCATCATGATTTTACTCATATATATGTTTTGCGTCATCCCATGTATTGTTACTGTCGTACTTACATATATCATGTTTGATCCAATTGGTTGGCTTTAACATGGAATAGAAGATAGATCTTATTGATCAGTACAGCAAATATTTTGAAATTACATAAAATTCCAGAATTTGGAATGAACAAAAAATCTGAATTGATTTTGAGATTTATAAATATTCAGATTTTAATCATTTCAGCACATATTTTGAAAATACATAAAATTTACGAATATGGAAGAAAATTATAAAAAATTGGAATTGATTTCAGATTTATTATTTTTCAGATTTAAATCATTTCAGGAAATATTTTGAAAATGCATAAAATTTCAGAATATGGAAGAAATTCTAGTATAACTTAAATCAGAATTTACATGTATTTCAGATTTATTATCATTAATTATTCTGATGTAGGAGTCAGCCATTAGAGATCAAACTCATGTGTCTATATGTGTTTAACATGTACCTGCTTTACGTGTACGTGTGTATATGTGTGTGTTCTGTATATGTATTTATCATGTTTTATGTCTCGGAATATCATGTACACGTACTTGTTACTAATTTGTCCATGTATTCATTGATGATGTGATAATTTTTGTCGGACTTCACAGATCGAGAAAACATCCAGTCAGTATGCATTATTTGTCTGGGAATTCTAGACTTTTTTCCAAACTCATTACACATTGTGATCTGTGAAGTTTGACCATGCATTTGTACTGTGCTCAGTCGGTTTGTTATCATTATGTGATTTTGACATCATCAATTGCATTAAAATTCATGTATGAAAAGAGTTATGTCCCTTGAAAACAAAGAAACATGCTGATAAAAATTTTAAATAACATGCTTAAAGGCAGCATTCGATCTATAAATCTTTCACTGTTTATTCAATAAATAATGAATATTTTCTTCATAAAACAGCTTTTCTAATGATAAATGGGGAAATGCGGGAGTTATTGCCCTTAGTTAATGAAAAATGACTGGCTTCATTATGATAGATGACAAAAACATGTGCTATGATAAATAGTGTAAATGTTGTTGTGAAGTAATTCACAAGGAAAACTTCAAGTAATGGATGTTACAAAATAAATAGGATTGATTTATTTACCATGTATATATATTTAAGTTTAGACAAAGTATTGGATATATATTAAATGGACTTTGAAATGATTTCTTGGGCCCCGAGGCTAACATGTAAAATTGATGATTAAAATTGTTAGCAATTACACACCAGAAACCAGAAACATTTCCTGTAGTCTTTGTTCAATATAGGCCACAGGAAATATTAGCCCATAAAATCACTTTGCAATTGAAAATAATTATATATCCAAATATTTCTTTTAAGGTCAAATTAGAGAAAGGATATATATATATACTTAAATCGACATTTTCTCCACCTTCTCCTTGTTGTCACAATATTAGTCATTTGGTTACAATGGTGGTGTTTGAGTGTAATTCACTTTAATAAACAAACTGACTTTCTTCATTGTTTAATTAAGATCTCTGCTGTAAAGAGTAAAAATTGAGTGTAATTCACTTTTGTAAACTGACCTGCTTTCTTCATAGTTTAATTAAATACCAAGTACTCCCATTGCAAAGAGTAAAAAAATTGGGAAGTAAATATGAACAGTAATATAAGTTTGCAGTGTAAATTTGCCAGTAATTAAAATTGAGAATTTTTTTTGTAAATATCAAATAAAGTATGGTCAGTATTGTAGCTGTTTGCCTGCCAATTACTGGTTGGTTGTTTTCTCGAGGCACTCCTGTTTCCTTCACCATTCCTAAGCCGACAGCCTCAGTAAAAGTGAAAGGATCCTTGACTGGGCTATAAAACACCATTATCCATTCAAATCGCTTTTAAAAGGACTCTTTGTATAAACACTCTGAAAACTATTCATTCTGTAGATTTTGGCAGAATTCTGCAGTAATAAAAACCAATACAGATTTTGATAAATATCCATGATTAAAAAATCCTGCAATAAACATCGAAAAAAATGTAAAGATTGGACACACCCATTTATTAAATGTGGTTATTATATGGGGAAGTTAATAATGATAATTTCATCATATTCATCATAACAAAATACTGAGCTATTATTACCCTCATGCATGATAATGTATCCCTCCCCATCAGATTTTATGTCGCCATGTGTTAATTTTGATTATTTTTATTCAAAAATTCCACATGACCTCACTAACACTGAATCACACAGATATTGGACTAATATTGTATCTCAAATCTCATTGACATTTTATCTTTATTTGGCAAATGTAACTTTTATGAAAAATACAAGGTTCTGGCATCAAAATTTTTATATTTCAAAAATACCGGTATATATTTTAGCTACCGGTATATTATTATGGAATGCTGGTGCTTTTAAAATGTTTGGCAAATTCAGTGCCGAAAATTGCGCTGAAATTCTAACCGACTGGTTCTAAAAAATTTTAATGTTGTCAGGAGAATTTACAAAATTGAAAAAGGTCCTCTGACTAAAATTACAAGTCTCTTGGTTAGCAGACTGACGTTTAGTTTCAAGCACAAATGTCATACCATTTCAGAATAAAGGTCTGTTAATTAGAAATCTTCAAGGCTTATAGTCATTGAGGTTCATTGTGAACTGATTACGATGTTCATTCTTGCAGATGACCTGATATCTTTGAATTTTCTGAGGTTTAGCAATTTGAGAAAGAAAATTGGACAAAAAATCCCATATACTTACCGAGATTGAAATGAGACCAAAATCGAGACGAGAACGAGATTTAGATGAGATTGAGATTTGAGATGAAATATTAGTCTGTTTGATTCACTCATTGTTCATTTAACAACTTTGATGGAGCATGACCTGTTTTTGTGAAGAAAGAAAATTTTTGTTTGTTTTTAATCCAAATTTATTTTCAATTACCCAGGCATTTGAGGACACATCCAGTGTAAATAGTGTAAGTTGCCATGACGATATTATTAATTATCAGTTCCATTCTGGCTTTTCTATAACTACTTTAGCTTTACTTATTGTTTCTTAGTTGTTTAATAGAAGTTTTTTGGTAGAAGGAGAAAGTTATAGAAAAATTAACATTTTCACATTTTGAAAAATTTTCAAAATTGAAATTTCAAATTTTCAAATTAACACGTTTTGTTTTTGAAAGTTCAGAATTTCACCCAGTTATATAACTGAAGTACATGTGGAATATAGTTGTTGGTTTAGATTGAAGAAAATAAATTGATTTTTGTAGCAATGGCTAAGGTTGTTCCAACAACTTTGGAGTTTAAGGTTGGCAGATATTTTTTGAGGATGTGCCATTCCTTCAAATGGCATGTACTGTAAAACTTGACCACATTATAGGAAAATGGTTAAAGTGATACTAATTAACCTTTTAAATGATGCCACAGGCAGTTTCCATCTATCACCTGATATAGGTTCAAATTCCTGTCCCGCACAGCCTAAGGTTTCTGTCTTGTTGAAATCTTAGGTTCATATCTGCTAGAGCAGAGCCTAGGTAGAAAATTCTTGATTTCGTTTTAAGTTTGATGGCTTACCCTGGGCACTCCAGTTTCCTCCAAAATCCATGAACTGGTCACCTCAATATAAGTGATAGAATCTTGATTGAAGCATTAAACTCCATCACTCCACTCATAGGTTCAGAGCTGTTATTGGTGTATAAGTTCTTAATGGCATTGGGTACATTTTTGTTACCATAAAACATTTTATCACAGAAATCCATTAGTCCTGCACAAAAAATAATAATTGGGCATGTATGAATGCTTTTAATTGTATTTATCTCCTAAAAAGTGTTTAGAGAGATCAGAGGTCCCATCTCTAAATTTGCCATAGAATCCATGAAATTTCCATGGTATTTTCGTATATGGTCGACTAGTATAAGGTTCAATTATTCAGTTCCAAAGTTTTTACTTTGCTTCTGAATTGTGATTCGAACATGGATTAGTATGTACCAGCAATTTACCAGTAAATTGTAACAAAGACAAAGATTAAAGCAAATTTACTACTTGCATAGGAAGGTTGATGTACCTTTGAGGTCATATAGACAAATTTTACATTTGTAATTACTTGTATTTTCATTTCACTTGAATTTAGTGACCCATGTTTGACAAAACACATGACTGTTTGTTTTAGGATTTTTTTCTTGTTCTCATTTTTCTGACATTCCGTCAATGAAGACCATTGTACAATCTAAACCAACCATTATATTTAACATGTATCACATAATATTTTGTGACGGCTTTTAATTTAGTTTATTAATTTATTTTTTGTTTAACAAATGTTGAAATTTTGAATTTATTACAAAAAATTAATATTTATAAGAGAGTTAATTGGACAATGAACACACGTATATACAAAGTATATATTTATTAAAATTATACAAATAATAATTTATAATATACATACATTTTATAAATTATTTTCAATAAATAAACAAATAAATGAGAAATATTTATCATTTTCTTTTAATTTCTAGACTTTTAACATTCCATTTAATACACTGTTAATTAACTAACAATCTTGCATATATATAAAAAAATATAGCCAGCAATATTATATTCATTAAGGTAGAGTTGGTCATAAAGGCAACCTTTTGGCAGTTGGGAATTCCAAAAAAAGGCCTTTGTCCTTTCATAGGTTACCGTCCTACCTACCTTCTCCTAGTTTTTGAACTCACACCTTTTTTCCAAATTAACATTTTTGGGGGATTTTGTAACCATTTGGTTTAAGGACACCACTTAAATGTACAACACATTACTTACTATTTGACAATTCAGTTACATGTATTGTGAAGTTATGCTTGAGTAAACTTTTTATTTCAACTTTTTATTTTTAGTGCATGGAAGCCAGAAATGAGTTTTTATTTATTATAAAAACAATACAGGCTTTGTTTTAGTTGAAAGTCATCGCCAGACTTTTAAATGCCTAGCCCCGTCATACATATATCATATAATAATTAATTTTGAAATATCAATCATTTAAAATCTATAACTAATTGATCATAGTAAGATTAATGAATGATTGATATGAACTTAACCTATCATTAAAATCCTCAATGCGTTCATTGCCTTTAAGCTCACCTGGCTCAAGGCCTAATACTGTTCATTTTAAGGTATCCTTTGGGTAATTATGGCAATTTTATACAGGGATGGGTGTTTGTGGGGGAGTAGTCTAAAATGCATGCTTACAAATTACAGTGTCTCATGTCCTAGATTTGAACTACACTTAGGACAGATTCTGGTGTGAGAAAATTTATTAGTTCATATGCCGAAGGTCAGTGCATGGTTTTCTCTGGGCACTCTGGCTTTCTCTTCCATCTATAAATTGACTGTCTGTTCATTTTAAAGTATCCTTTGGGTAATTATGGCAATTTTATTCTAAAATGCATGCTTACAGATTACAGTGTTGGTTTGAATCACACTTAGGACAGATTCTGGTGTGAGAAAGTTCATATGCCGATGGTCAGTGGTTTTCTGTAGGCACTCTGGCTTTCTCTACCATTCATGAACTGACTGTCTTATTATAAGCGGCAGAATCTTGACTGGGGCATTATAAAAAACTTTCTCCATGCATCTTTTCAAATATTTTAACTTGTAATTCCACAAAATTTTGTTGATTGCTGATTTTTACCCACAGGATGCCTTATTATCAGCATGTTGAAGAAAACATCATAAATGTATACTCATGAAAATTCCTATATATTTACTTGTAATTGGAAACTATTGACCATTATGGACTGGTGTAACAATATATCTGATGTACCAGGCATTATTGATCTGTAGCGACCCTGAGGTCCATATTGATCTTTAAAGACCCTGAGGGCCATATTGATCTGTATTGACCCCCCAAGGTCCATATTGGTCTGTAGAGACTCAGAGGTCTATTATGATCTTTAGTGACCCATAGGTCCATTTTACTAACAAATAGCCATATACATAAAACTTAATGAAAGGACAATTTTACCTGATTATTGACCGTATTTAATTGCAGATATAAATTCTTATAATGACTGTTGTATTTCCTGTTTATTTGTGATACACTTTGTAGTACATTATCTTGTTATAAAGGATGATACACGTTTTAGTACAACCTGTAAATGGTCCTGATGGGGGGATTCCAGGGGAAAATCTTTGAGTTGGGAATCAGTATAAGGATGAGCAATATAATATCAAGTGTAAACGGTCCCTCTGGGTTGTCTGTCGGGAAATCTTGAAAATTTTATAATGGTCAAGAGGGTATTTTGGGGTATACATACATTGAGGGTACTTTGGGGTATAAAAAATGAGCGGAGTTTGGGGCATTGGTATACTAGCTGGTACATAAATTGAGGATAGTTGCAGTGCACATATAATATGTTCAGGAGAGTCTTAAAGGAAAATCTCCAACATCTGGAAAAAAAAAGGAAAGTGTAATCCTGATATATTTTTTGTTTGCAAAATCTTTAGGTCCAGTTAGGTGTAGGATTTAAAACTGAATCATTTGTGCTCATTAGTAAATGAAGTGTATGCATTATTATTAAATTTGTTAACTTGTCTGGTCATAATTAAATTTATTAATGGGAACAAATACAGTAAATTTTGTCCAATTTCATGAAATTTTATCAAATTAAAATTAAAAGGAAATAAATGTTCAAGTTAGCAGCAGACTCCTGTTTCCAGACTCTGACAGTGGGTGTATAATCTGTTAATTACAGAGACCATGTGGTGATGTGGTCAGATGTGTATTATATGTATTGTTAATTAGCCCAGACCTGGCACATTAACATGATCATATTCTATATTAAGTACACACGTACCAGACATATTTCTGTATCCAATAGCAACCATTACACCAAACGCATATGCCGATAGGTAGCAGAAATTTTCCCCTAATATTGTAGGAAATTTCCCCCTTAGTATTTTCTGAAGCACCACCCCCACACATTAACATGATCATATTCTATATTAAGCACAAACATTCTAGATATAATTCTGTATCCAATATCAACTTTTGCACCAAACACATACCAAAAGGTAGTGGAAATTCCCCCCTCCCCAATATTCTCAGAGGAGTCACCCTCGTATTTGTGGAGTATAAAAAAGGAATGGAATACTAGTAAATTTCTATTCTATGACAACACTTTTCTCTTTCCCTCTCTCTCTCTCTCTCTCTCTCTCTCTCTCGCTGTCTCACATAATCTCACACCCTCTCCTTCCCTCCCTCTGTCTCTCTTTGTCCAATTATTAGACAGGTGGTTAAAGTTGATCCATAATGCATGTTTAAGAGAGCTACTAAGTAGGCCATGATAAATGACTTGTCATATTCTATCACCAGCAGCTCATTAACTTTCATATAGGACAAATAATTAAGTTTGGTATAGTGCAAAACATGTCCTTTCATATCAGGAACTGCAGGGTTGGAATTAAGCTTGGCTTATTGTATAACATGGCACTCCATTTCAGGGACTGGGTCTGTAGGTTCGGAATTGGTTGATGTGTCATAAAGTCTGTTTGGTGCATTGGACATTTTGAAGGGATCTTAGATTCATCATAAAATGTAAATTGGGAATAAAAATTTTTTTACATTTTGATTTGGCATCATGATAATTTTAAATTGGCAACAGGGTACTGTAAAAAAAAAAATGGGCACTGGGCCTCAAGAAAATGGCTTAGTTAGAAACCATGTGTAAAATTGCTGCTATCAACCATCACATTCTAAAACCAATCCTTGTAGAGGTGTTGTCCACAATTATTAAGCTTTGTCACATTATTAATCATCCATATCCAGATTTCATAAATTTCCAATAAGTTATTGAAGATACAATACAGCGGACAGCTTTTAAAATCAAATATTAGCAACTTAAGAGTATTGGTTCAGAATTCTGAAAGACCTTTTTACATAGCCATTAAACTGAATTATGATTCAGAATATTGAAAGTCCTGTTATACAGACCAATTGCCATTAAGAAAGCCAGATTTTACATGATAAAAATTACTACAACCAATTCCCCCTGAACCTTTAATAATAATATTCATATTAAATCCACTCAACCCTTTTAATTAATTTCTTTGTTATAGCAAAAATTGTCAAGTCAGAACATTTTTATCCCCAATTAGATTTTTTCTCCGATATGTTTACATGAATAACCAACATCAACCATTTTGATGTGTTAATCAGTAAATTCAATCTGTGTTTTACTGCCATATCCTTAATGGAGATCATATCTCATCTAAAATCTCATCCATATAACACACATTGATGTAAAGCGCAAAATATAAAAAATCTAACCATGACAACATTACATATAATATTGTGCTCTTACAAACTCCATTATCTTTAGGTTTTCTTGGGTTGGGAGCAAGGTAAGAGAAGAGGCAAAATTACAGGCCTCTGTTTCTGTTTGAACAACATACAATATTGTGCTGTCATATTCTTTGCTGTCTTAACTTTTTGCGGGGATGGGAGAAGGAGAGGATCACAGGTCCTTTTTTTCTGTTCAAACAACATCCAAAATTGTGATCACATTAAGGTTTTGTTAGGGGGGAGGTAGTTTGAAAACATCACAGGTCTTTCTATCCTGTCTAACCATGACAACATACTATATTGTGTTTTATCTTAATTGTTGTCTTAAAGTTTTGCTGGGTGGGGGGGGGTGGGGTGGACAAGGTATCACAGGTCCTTTTATCTTGCAAACCATGACAGCACACAATTTTGTGTCTTCATATTCATCATTGTCTCAAGGCTTTGTTGGGAGGGATGGGGGTTGGAAAATAACACAAGCCTAATTTGTCTTGTCTGAGCATATTTGGGTTCAAATACAGGACATATTTTGGCACAGACAAAACTTGTCGTGTTTGTAATACTTTATTCGTTATGACTAGGTTCTTTGTTTTATCATTGCACTAGGCGGAGGCGACACTCGACAAAACAACTTCCTGTTTCATCCTGTCATGTGACTTATCACAAGAGTATCGCACTTAAACTTACAAAGATTCAATGACCTTGACCTACATTGTGACCTGACCTCCTCATAACATCTGTAAGTTGACAGATGGAAAAGTCAAAGATGTTTGTTCAAAGATGCACCACTTTAAAATATAAAACACAATGGACATCTCAACATTATACACAAGTATGCTTTCATTTCCTAACATTCATCACAAGTAGTAGATCTAAAGCAACCAAAGACCAATTACAAATTCCTGCAACTTCAAATAAACTTCTGGAAAAAGAATAGACTTGATTTTGACATTGAACCCAATTCAGTAAATCTTTTGTCTCTAAATACAACAGACATCACCAAAATATGTAGAACTCTTTCTTTACTGCTGGTACACAAACCCCTCTCATATAAAAACCCCTCGTACATACATGCACACATACATTGCAGACTCATTAAGAATACATGTACAATACAAGGCCACTTATAATAAATACATATGCACCAAAATGATCTCCACATTATCAAAAAACGAACACACAAAAAAAACCTGTGTCCCAGACTAGACAGTATGGTGGTCTCTTGTTAGTACAGAAATACGAACATTGGATACACACTTTTGACAGTAACATTCTCGTCTCCTTTATTTACTGGTTACTGGTAAACGAAATGTCTCTTTTAAAATTTAATTATCCCCCTCGGGGGACAACATTAGTCAACATGCACTAAATAGATGTGCTGCTCTTACTACAAATTTTCAAATTTTAACATTTTAACTGAAATTTAAAATCTTGTACTGCCGACTTTACTAAAGAATTGGGGTGAAATTATCGCTAAATTATAGATGCTGTGCCCTGCCCGCACTACAAATTTCAAATTTAAACACTTTATAGAAATTTAAAATCCTTACTGCCGACTTTACATAAGATTGGGCTGAAATTATCACTTACATTGTTATTTGAGAACATAAATACAGCTACTGAATAGGCCAACAACATTGACCTGTCTGCTTGACCTTTAATTTTAATATTTATTATGGAACATTGTATTTACGTAAACAGGGATTTATCAGGGTCTTTTGGGAAAAGGCCCTAAACTAAAAATTGGGAAAAACCTATCAACTTTTTGCTCATTGTTGGGAAAACTTTGACATCATTTTTTATACCATTAATGATTAAATCTAATGCTTTTAGCATATTGAGTTGATTGAAGATTGAGAAAACCAGCCACATTTATGGCCAGACTTCAGCTGTGTATCTAGTACGATTTTCTAATTGGGAATTTTCTCAGCCCATTTTGGGAAAAGATCAATATTTTTTCCATTGGGAATGGGGCCTAATTTCGGCCCTAAATAGGCCCTTAATAAATCCCTGGTAAAGGGACACAAGGTGTTTATTTCGTCTATGTCATGGGAATATGTATCGTTTATCATATGTATAAATTGAAAATCCTAACACTACCAATGTACTGGATGGATCATCAATTATGAATATTAATCATGAAAGGTTAAGCAGACAGGTCAATGTTGTTTGCCTATGTAGGGAAGTTGTTGGAAATTGTTTTTATCGATTTTTTAATCTCCGAAACAAAAAAATTGAAACATGAAATTTTTCACAAGGATTTCACATGACAGCATACATAATCTGTATAATGGGAATTATTGATTAATTTATAGTGTGAATACAATGCTTTGTGTTGTGGTGACGAGAACATATAGGGCGGAAAAAATCTGTATTATCCATATTTTATTGTATTTTGTATTTTGTCTCAGGTACAATGTACATCATTGAGGCCCTCGTGTCTTGAAACAACTTCAGAAGGGTTAGAGGGGTTTTCGGAAATTTCATACTGCAATGTTGGAAGGCCTGGGTTGGAAATATATGATGTAGGCTACCATTACTACACATTATGAACAGCATTGTTTTAGGGCAGACTATTAAGATTTTAGCCATGTAACTTAGCTTTTTCATGTCTGAATTCAAGGTTATAGGTTTTTGAAATGACATCTCTCTCTCTCTCTCTCTCTCTCTCTCTGATACATAAAATACATTGTCCTTCCTATTCCTCTCTTATACTGAAACTACATAGACCAATCCATAAACAGATGTCCATCCATCTCTCTCTCTCTTTCTGTGTACATGTACATATACCCTATGAATCTGCATTGACTATTCTCTTGACCCCTCTCTATTCCTTAAGTCTGTATCGACCAATCTGTTCATGTTAATATGATGATGACATAAAGTATGATTGAGAGGGAATTATTTGATCAATGTATTTAACCAGAATGTACAAGATATTCACATGTGGTAATTAATCATAGCCAGGTGGTTGTAGATTTATAGACACACTTAATCTGACTGTATCTGTAATCAATCTTATCACTCATATATATATGTGTGTGTGTTATCCCTGTACTGTAATCAACTCCAGGAAAGAATATTTTAATGAATTTTTAAGCATTTGGAATTTGCTTAATTTAGTTGTATGAAAATGCAGACAACTGGTGTGCACACACACACACACACACACACACACACACACACACACACACACACACTCTCTCTCTCTTTCTCTCATCTAGCATTTGTGGTTTAGTTAAAACAGATAGATAATGTTTGTTTTTATAACAAGTTTCCCCCTTCGAAATTATCTCCCCTTTTTGAATTGGTGCACAATGTAAACAATGGTAACAGGTAGATGATATTTTTTCCAAATTATCCCCCTTTGAAATTATCTCCCCTTTCCTTTTTTTTTGAAATCGATGTACAATGTGTATCAATGCTCGCAGACAATAGCCACAGGTAGATGATGTTGCTTCTAAGTTATCTCCCTTTGAAATTATCTACCCATTCCTTTTTTTGAAATTGGTGAACAATATGTATCGGACAATTGACACAGGTTGATGATAACGTTTATTCCAAGTTATCTTCCTTTGAATTTTTTTTTTTAATTGGTGTACAATGTGTATCATCCTTTATACAATATTTTAATATTATTTGTGTATTTGCTTATTGTTTATCAGTTGAATTAGTTTAACTTTCACTTTCTATCATTTCACATTAATTCATGTTTTGTTGTTTAAATGCTGTTATTTAATTTTCACCTGTTTGTTTTAATTTAGATTTCATCTTAATAATTTCATTGCAGGTGTGTGTGTGTGTGTGTGTGTGTGTGTGTGTGTGTTCAATCTTCAATATTAGATAATGCTTCTATATTTGTACATTTTGTTATATGTTTTCACTATGAATTGAGATACTCCTTTAATATATTCCTTAATAATGTGATACAAAATGATCGATGTTCCCACAATCTAGAAAATGGGTGGGTGGGTGGGTAGTAAAAAGGGATAAAAGATAACTTCATATTGCTGCTGATGATGATTTAGGTGTTGAAAATTTGTTTTTACTAATTTACTCACTATTTGATTGCAGATTTCTCAGATCAATTTGTTTTTGTTAAGCATGGTATAGGATTTGTATTTACTTGGCAGAGGTTTGATAGTTTAAAAATATTGTTTTTGCAATTATCTGTTTTTCTGACAGTTTGGGTCAAAATTATCTGTGTACAAAGTCCAAATCACTACATAAATGGAGGTCACCATTGTACCAAGTGATACCATATAACGTTTTGTGCAGATCATTTATTTCCATTGGGTATGGAATAGCATAAGATGACAATTTCCTGTAAAAAGGTTTTTGTTTCAGGAATTTGTGATATAAATGTTTTCCAGAATGTTCTGCACAAACATTTAAGAGTATGGATAATGTGGTATATTTGGTAACCCTATTAAATAGTCATCAGAAATTTGAATTAAAAAAACATCAGCAAAATTTGAATTTAAAAATTTAAAAGTCAGTCAGAAATTCAGATATTTTTATTAGTAAGATGATTTTTATTAACAAAATTTTGATGCCAGTGTATTATTTGTGTAAGTACCTACACACTTAGTACCAGCATGGCTACTTAGGTTTAAATGACTATTTTATTTGTTTTTTCTTTGTTAATGTTTGCTTGTTTGATGATTGTTATGATCGTTTTTTCTTGCACAGCCAAAAAGTCCTTTTGTAGCAGTTCAGCTTGAGAAGTGTGCTGCATGTGGAAAAACTGTGTATGCAATGGAAAAGGTGGAAATGAACAATCAGTCTTATCACAAGGCCTGCTTTAAATGTTCCCATTGCAAATCCCGTCTGACGTAAGATTTAATGTATAATAATAAATATATTATTATTTTTTATTATCATAGGAGCTATGGGTATGCAAGAATCATGGGACTGATTTCATTTTACTTTACACTGGAATCATGGGATTGATTTCATTTTACAGTGTACATAGGAATCATGGGATTGATTTAACTTTACAATGAAATCATGGGATTGATCCTGTTTTAAATGGGAATCATGAGTTTGCTTTCACTTCATAGTGGAATCATGGGATTGATTCCATTTTAAACAGGAATCATGGGATTGATTTTACTTTACATTGGAATCATGGGATTGATGTTATTTTACAAAGGAATCATGGGCCTTTTTTTTACAAAATAGTTTTATTAGGTCACTCCTGTTGTCAATGTATATCTGATCTGGGTTTTATGTGTTGTCATAAGATGTCAGGAATTATGGGATTGCTCTTCAGTTTAACTGGTTCCCTTGTTCTACTTTCTTTTGCCTTCATTTTGATAAGATGTAAATTAAATTTATGCTACAACTTATTTTTGAGGAGCAAATACATGTCGTAATTAGACCAAATTTGTTTTTATAAATTTAAATTTATTGTTTAACGGTAATTTTATAATGATGTGGTTTATAAGATTGTCATGTCCTGTCATAGTCTTATACAAAAACACATTAATTTGCATAATTTTGTATAAATAATCAGACAATTTACCAATGATTGTAATAACTTTATGTACAAATTTCTATTGGTAACGGTTTTAATTGTTTGCATTTTAAGAATATTTATAACATACAGCATGATAATTATAATTCAGCATGTAAGCATGTCATGAGGAGTGGAAATTAGAAATTTATTAATGATGGGTAGAGTTATTTCCCCTTTGTTATGAAATTTTTATCAACCATGCATCTTGAATACTAAAATTGGAAAACATAATTTTACATTGAAATATAATTTTCAGAACATGCTTATCTTTGTTTTAAAATGTTTTTATTAGACATGCAGTTGGAAAGCAGAATTTGACATTGAAATATAAATGTCAGGAGTTACTAGTATTTTCCTTTGTTGTTTGTTTAAGGCTTAAATATGCCGTTGGAAAACCTATTTCACTGACATATAACTCAGGAGTTATTTCCCTTTGTAGTTGATATAGGGCTTTTTCTGACTTTTTTTTATATAAAAAAAAAAAAGGGACCAGAGCAATGATTTTGGTAATTTAGCTTTCAATAATCCATGTAATTTGGGAATTTCAAAATTAAAAATCAAGCTATTTCACGTACAGGTTATATATACTTGATTTGAAAAGTGTAATATGAAAAATCAAGCAGATACCATCTTTATAAATCTAATGACCTAAACTTAATAAATAACATGGATAACTGAAAAAAAATAACCTGAATATTGGAAAATACCAATTTTGGTTCTAAATCATGGGTAGATAAAGACAAGCTATATATAGCTGCCTTGTACTTTTCTATTTCCTGCTTCGATAAAGGCAAATATTTAAGTGCATTATTTTAAATGAATATCCGCTAGAAAACAGAGAAAGGAAATGTACTAAGTTTTAATTTAATGTTTGTTTTGATTTAAAAAAAGTATAAATTTATGTTTAAATTTGTTTTTTCCTGTCAATTGATTTCAAATCATATCAATTATTGATCAGAGACAAGTATAACACTTCAGTTCTAAGGGGAGAAAAAAAAACCAGCTTTTAAATCTGTATCCTCTCAAAATTAGCAGTATGTTCTAACAATTGAGTTACCCAGTCAACAAGAGTCAAACCAATTTCATCACACAAGGTTGATTTTTGGTGCTAATATTTTATAGATTATCCCCTGAATTCTCCTGTTAATGGTGACCTTGGTAAACTAGTGGTGTAAAACATCAGCTTACAGATCATATCACCTCTCCCTGCCTAGGCGCAAATACCACTTGGAACATTTGAGCATTTTAGTATGAGAAAGTTTGTCAGTTTGCTTGCCAAAATTTGGTGATTTTATCTGGGCACTCCAGTTTCCCACACCATTTCAGAATTGACTGCCTGAATGGAAGTTAAACTCCACTCCACTCTTATTACAGGATATTTCGTAAGTTTGACTAAAAAAATCAACTTTTTCCTAAGCGGTAAAATGGACAAAAACCATTCCTGATAACTATTTGTGACATCACAGATAAACCATGTTTTGTTGATGGTTTCATTTTTAATTATAAACCAAATCATACAACTTCATAAAACTGGAAAATGGTCTGTTCTGTTACAGCAGGAGGGTCTTGATTGCTGAGTGATCTAAGTGTACACTTATGATATCTCACTATCTTGGTTTAGTTGGTTTAGACCCCACTCAGGACAGATCCTAGTGTGAGAAAGTTTGTCGGTTTGCTTGCCGGGGGTGGCACTCAGGTTTCCTCCATTTTAGAACTGACTGCCTCAATATTTAAGTGGAAAAAAATCTTGACTGGGACAAAAAAAACAATTTCTCAACTTCACTTATTTCTCAAGATTTGATCCTATAATACTGCCGAATGTACCAATTTTGTTTCCTAATTTCATAAAACTTAATTGTCAAAATGATCATTTATCTTGATATGAGGAAGTAATTGCATCAAAATATTAATTAAATATATCTGTGGAATGAAATAACCAGCATACAACAGCAGGCTACATGTACATGTATATAAAATATATCTGCAGCCAGTTATCTTCTGAACTAGCAGTAAAGTTATAATTTTATAGACTCTCTCTCTGTATTTGCATTCAACAAAAGACTACAAGGTTCCCACAAATTAAAAATTACTGATAACCAAATTTCCAAAACTTATGAAAATATTGAGTGGATTTAAAATAAGAAAATTGAATATGTTACAGTCCAACCTGCTTTAAAGCCCACCTCTATATAAGAGCCACCTGGTTATAAAGGCCAGTAAAATTGTATCCCAATTGTTCTTTATTCATATTGTTTGAACCTGTATATAAAGGCCACCTGCCCCTAAATGGTCACTTTTAGTGGTTCCTTTGGGTGACCTTTATAGGCAGGTTTGACAGTTCTTTTTGAAAGAATTTCTCAGATATTGGTAGCCAATGATGATTTTGGCTACCAGAAATGGAAGCTGAGACTATATAAAACTTTCTGCTTCCAGTAGCTTTAACAAGTTATATACTAGAACTATCCATTTTGTTTACATTTACCAAGCTTGATGAGAGTGGACCTTTTGCCTTCCCATATATGATGCGCATATCCCATTAGATGTATGGTTACCCTCAAATTACACATTTATAAATTTTATTCCGCACAGCTAGCTGCAACAATCCATTTATGGATATAACCATAAAGTGGATTTTTAAATAGCAAAAAATATATCACTTAATTTGTATGCTACTTAAATAATAATTGTAATATACAGAATGCTTTGCTTCCTTGCATTAGTTTTGTAGTTATGACGACCAACATTTTTGTAACATCTGGCTAGAGGTTACCCAGAACTGACATGTGGTCAAAGGGAGATAATTCTGTTTGTTTGAATGTTACAAAAAATAGTAAAAGGGTTGCTTCCCCTAGAAACATTAAACTTAACCTGGACAACCTGAAAACACAAATTTTGATAATACAATTAAAAAATAATTATAATGCTATTGATGATGATGATGATAATAATCATAACAGATTAATAAGACAATTAAAATAAAGATTAAACATGTTTTATGACTTTGACAAACTAAAACTCACTTTGAGTGTTACTCTGTTATAATATTTCTAAGATGTAATAGGTATATCAGTTAATATCTTTCCCATATCATGTACATGCATATTTTTGAAAATTCCTGTAGGATATTACCCACGATTCCTCTGTCTTTGAGATATACCCATGATCCTTAAATTGTCTGGGGTTTTATTTCCCATGATGCATTTGTCTGGTGATATATTTCCCATGATGCATTTGTCTGGTGATATATTTCCCATGATTCCTCTTTTTTGAGATCATTCCCATGATGCATTTGTCTGGTGGTATATTTCCCATGATTCATATGTCTTTGAGATATTTCCAATGATGCATTTGTCTGGAGTTATATTTCCCATGATTATGCTGTTTTTTCCCATGATGCATTTGTCTGGGGATACATTTCCCATGATTCCTTTTCTGAGATCATTTCCATGATGCTTTTTTCTTGGGATTAAATTTCCATGATTCCTGTAGCTTCCATGTCTTTTGGATATTGATTCCTTTGTCTGAGACATTTCAGACATTAAAATAATTGGTATCATCATAAATTAATAATATAATTTATTTACATGTATTTTACCTGATTTAAGTTTTAAATTTGTTTATTTTATTCTGTATATCCATATGCACATGTATTCAAGAATGGAATTTAGGGATTTTTGGGATTTTGGGATGGCCGATTGCACCGTGCCATGCATGAAATTATTTATAACTTTATATATGATTGTTCATGAACTAACCATTTATAAATATTTATGTAATGGATGCAATCTCTCAAATTCAAAATAGATTGAAAATCTTCATGGCAAAAAATGAAAGCATTTTGAATTTGTATGTTTTTAACTTGACAATTTTTCATGAAAATTTATAAATTATCATTAGGTGTTACATTTAAAACATGTACATAATTGATACAAGTAAATGCATATAGACCGAAGTTATTGAAGAATTGGTTAAGTTGTCTGATTATTTATTTTTAAAAAAAGTATGCTCTGCATTTATTATAAAATTTGGGGGTGGGGGCGTTGTCTAAAGTGCGGGCTAACAGATCACAGTGCCTCTCACAGTCTGGGTTCCAATCCCGTTTGGGTAGATTCTAGTGCGAGAAAGTTTGTCAGTTCGCTTCTGAAGGTCAATGGTTTTCTCTTGGCACTCTGGTTTCCTCCACCATCCCATAATTTACCAACTTCATTTAAGTGAAAGAATATTGCCTTGGGCATAAAATGTGTTGTGTATACATTTATTTAAAAGTAAAAAGTTTCATTTGATTTAAAAAATTTCATTTCTTGTTTCCTAATTTAATTTTCTCCAATGTGTGTGATATCATATGTTTAATGAAATCTTTTATACTTACAACAATACTTATCAAATTTATTTTTTCTATTTTATTCCGTAAACAGGGCAAAAACGTTCTCAGTTAATCAGGGAGTCATATACTGTACGAATCATTTTAAACAACTATTTGCCAGGAAAGGTAACTACGACGAGGGTTTTGGTAGACAACAATACAAAGTCAAATGGCAAGAACAACAACAAAAGAGCCTAGAAAATGGAGACGGCCCAGCCGCTTAGTGTACATGTTAGATAGATAGAGCTTTAAATTATTTAATCATATTTTTACTTTCTGTCTGTATTTTTTTTTTCTTCTTTGTCGAGTTCCAGAGAAATGATTTAATGTATACATAGGTAAGAGTGGTGTCGTGAGTGATAAAGGGGACTTAGTGATGACAGCGAGTGTGAGATGTTAAAATCGACATTAACATTATTTTTTTGTTTTGTTTGATGATTGGCTGATCAGTTCATGATGTCATTTTGATGTATGATGTCATTATGATACAAATATTTGTCTTTAACGAGCAAGCACTTCAAAAAAATAAATTTTTCTGTTAAATTTTGAATATGTGTTTGTTCAGATTTACAGGAAATTATGAAGTAAAGGGCATTCTGGGATTACACAAAATTTACAGGAAGTTACTAATGCATTATGGGACAAGTCAAATATTTGTATCAGTGGCAAGTATGAAGTGCAGCCAATAACATTTGTTTGTTTCATTCATGTTAAGAGTATAACCATATAAACATCTCATTTTGTAGTTTTAAAGTTCAGGAATTTCGCTACAGCATTTGAACTCAATATAGAGGTAATTCTATGCAAAAAAATGATTTTTTTCACTTCCACTTCATCAGATGATATTTCGTGTGAAGGATGTCATTTTCATATTGATAATGGATTACCACTCAAATGTTTCTTACAATTTATGATAAAATTATGATATTTTTTAATTCATATAAAATATTTTTTTCTTAAAAATAATTCTGTAATGATAAGATAAAACACATACGATTAATTGGAAATTATGTTGGCAGGGACATATATTTTGTCAAAAATAATTTTTTAACTATTTGAATTAATAAAACAAGGAATTAGAAATTGGATGTTGGTAGGGACATAGGTTTGTAAAAAATAATTCTGTAATGATTTTAAGTTAAAGCAAAAAGGGAAAAGATGTTGGTTGGAACATGAATTAAGACTTGGGTTTTCAGTCATAGAATTTATTTGGAGACTGAAGTTTATGTAAGTAAGAATGTAATGTGTGTGGGAGGTACAATCTTAACTTGTGATATAGATGTAGGATGATGATGATAAAGTATTTTGTCTTTCTGTGTATAAACCATCAAAAAAGTCATGTTTGTGAAATGGTTAAATTAATGGTGGATTTTTAACGATTTTGTACAAAATTTTGTATCATTTGTAACGGTTACAACAGTCTTTACAAAATTACTCATATTTTGTTATGTGCTTTTAAGCGAGAGTTCTTAGTGCTAGAGATGAGGCCTTGACGGCTTAGTGGTCTAACGTGTGCTTATGGATCTTAGCCCCTCTCACCGCCTAAGAGAGCGTTCTTAGTGTTAACGAGGAAGCCGCAGTGGCTTATTGGTCTAAATCATTCTTATCGATCATAGTCCCTATCACTGCCTAAGATAGAGTTCTTAGTGCTAATGATATATTGAGAAGCTCTCAACACTTCAGCTTTAAGCAAAGTTTACATTTAAAAGTCCATATTTTTCTTCTTTTTTTACTTTAAAAAAACACAACCCACCATTAATATGGACTGAATCAGTGACAGCCAATATGGGAGAAATTGGAACTTGTGATTGGATAAATGTCAGGAATAAGACAATTTTCATTGGATAGTCTTTTCTAATTCAGATGATTTCATTGGTAGACAATTTTTATTGGATAGTCTTTATAAATCCATATGATTTCATTGGTTATATTGGCATTTATCAGCAAGGCAGGTCAATTTAAATTGGATTAACAGGTCTGTGTCTGATTCAGTCCATTGTGATCATTGGACTGTATATTATATAAATATAAAATTCATTTATATATTAATTATTTTACTTTTTTGTGGAAATCCAAAATCTATGCAAGATTACTGCTGTAAGTAAGAATGAGGACAAGTACATCATACACAAACATGTAATCAGAAAAATGAAAATAAGCAAATTTTTGTATCCCGATGTTGGGACCCGCAACAAGGATGTACACACAATAAGTATTGACTGAACACTATGATTATAAATAGAACACTATCATTTGAAGTTTTTGGAGGATGTTACTCAGTAAAAACAGAAGTGATAATCCTTGGTCTGTTAGTATTACCGAGTCATATAGCTAAGGAAGTCCAGTAAATGTGGATGCAGAAAGAATGCATTTTATGTTCAATTCAGGCTCATAAAAATCTGAGAGCAATGGAATAGCTGATAAGCGGATGGGTAAACCTTTTACTTAGGAGAATGGGCATCAAGATTGAATAAAATTTATAACCTAAGGAGTATACAAATCACAAAAATTTGCTTATTTTCATTTCATATTACATATATTTGGTATTAATTAAAATTTTATGGATATGTGCAATGTATACTGAACAAAATATTTAAAAAGTGTCAAGTTTTGTATATAGATAAACACAGCTTATAAATATATACATGTAAATACTTTATAGTTAAATGTATAATTATTAACAGGTTCTCGCTTGGCTGATGATGACCTTTGACCCCAGGACCAGTAGCCATTTGGTCTTTCTAATTCCAGAACTTTTTTGTATCTTCTGTTTCTTGTTTGGTATATCCCACCAGTCTTCTGGGGTACTCTTACCAAATCAGTTAATTCTATTCAAAGAAGATTGTTTGTTTTTGGATTTATGATCTTTATTTTATTCAAGATTCCATTGAGGATAATGTCATGGTGCATTTTCAATCGAGGGTTCAAAAAAGTTAAAACGTTTTCTTTTCTTCCAATCTTTTTAAGAAGAAAGGATTTTTACTTCCGAAGGGAAATTGTGTTTTTCACTTTCAAGTTTTGGGAAATCTTTGTATCTATCGGGATATAAAGTTTAGTCATAAGCAGAGAAAGAAAAACAAATGAAAGGAATATTTTTGTCTTCATTATATTATTCATGTTTACCAAATATATAAAACATAAAACCAACATAAAAACAGAGTTTTTAAATGAAAAGTAATCAAATTTGAAAAGAATCATTTGAAACAATAATACTTTATTGATCTCAAAAAATGAACAAAAAGCACAACAACAAAAAAGTATTAATTATATTTATAAAATGATGACACATAAAAACAGATGATACAAAAATAAAAACTAATCGCTTTTAAGTATTACTTCATATATGTAACTTTTTGTTTAAATTTTTATGCTTTCATTTTCGTATATATATTGTTATATGTTTTTTGTATTTTGGATACTGTGTTCCAGAAACTATTGATAATGGTAAATTGTACAGTTTGTTAAAAAGCCTTAATTAAATATTGTGTATACTTTATGTAACCATGAAATATTTGTACAAAACCAATTTAATCTTTGTGTACCTTTATTTCTTTGATGGTACATACTACCAGTAATTCAGTGCTTTGAACTTTGTGTAGCAGTATTTCAGTACTTTGATTGATACATACTACCAGCACTTCAGTGCTTTGATCTCTATGTAACAGTACTCTGATTGATACAAAGTGTACCAATACTTTGATTGATTTTTGTGTACCAGTGCTCTGGTACCAGTACTCCAGTACTTTATCTTTGTGTACCTTCAGTACTTTGATTGATCTGTGTGTACCTTCAGTACTTTGATTGATCTTTGTGTACCTTCAGTACTTTGATTGATCTTTGTGTACCTTCAGTACTCCAGTACTTTGATGAGCTTTGTGTACCAGTACTCAAGTACTTTGATTAGTTTTTGTGTACCAGTACTCCATACCCCAGTACGTTGATCTTTGTGTACCTTCAGTACTCCAGTACTTTGATGAGCTTTGTGTACCAGTACTGAAGTACTTTGATAAGTTTTTGTGTACCAGTACTCCATACCCCAGTACTTTGATCTTTGTGTACCTTCAGTACTTTGATTTTGTATATTGCTCATTATGTACTTATATTGAATTATTTGCCTAATTTTGTATTATTATTATTATAATTATATCCTTTATAAAGTCATGATCATGTATAGAAAACGAAATAGATATAAGAACTTCCACTCATCTTTAATCAAATAAAACATTAAAAATGTTGTAAATCATGCAGAATTAAAACAAAAATACCAGTGCTTGGTGCCTAGGAATTTTGCAATAAATTTAAACGAAGTACTTTATATAGTTCATTGTTTATTTTATCAATATCCATTAGTGTAATGAGAGGTCACGGTGGCCTAATGGATAAGACATCAGTCTACAAATCCAGGGTCTTTCACCACTGAGTTTGAGTTCCGCTCAGACCACATGTGGGAAAGTGAATTTTTCTTGCCGTTGGCCTTTACTGGTTTATGTGGTGTCAGTATAATGTGACTGGGAGAGTGGTACGCTTGTCTGCAGCATACTGACTCTAAGCTAGCACCTTAAAATCGCCCTCACTGCATGCTAGTACAAGGCAGACCATAACACAAACTCGCACTTCACATGCATACACGAACATAGATTAACCCATAAAGATTAATAAAGCAGTTCTCATCATGAATAGCTGAAAAATTGCTGATGCAGCATTAAGCAACGACAACATCATTAGTGGAATAATATGTCAGAATTGGTGTCAAATACATAGCAAAGCTATTCTGCCACATCAAGAATGGTATCATTTGCCTCAGTCAAGATTCATTCACTTTATAAAAGTAACATAATGGAAGCAGTCAGTTGAGGGATAGTGCACTTTAATCTTCTGATCAAAGTGCAGGCACACAGACATATGTACTCATGCACATTTCACCATGCCAAAAGCCTAGATGGCTATAGCCAGTTGAGCTAAAAATGTGCAGGCTTGTAAATCAATGTCTCTTACTACCTAGGTTTGATAACAATTGGACAGATCTTGTTATCAGCAAAGAGGAAACTAGAGTACCTGGAGAAACCACTGCCCATCAGCAATCATAATGACTTGTATTAGGACCTGTCCCAAGTGGGATTCATACCTAGGTGGTGAGAGGTGCTGTGATCGGTAAGCATGTGTATTAGACCACTTAGCCACCAAGGCCTCACTAGTCGGGTGCTTCATGCTCTTGTCACATGTTGATCCAAGTCGATACAGTCAAAGCTGTCTATAAAGGCCACCCAAGGGAACCAGTTAAAGTGGCCGTTATATACAGGTTGGGATACAAGTCTACTGGCCTTTATAAGCAGGTGGACCTTATATAGAGGTGGCCTTTCAGGCAGGTTGGACTGTAGTTTGATAAACCTTAATGAGGCTAGCTAGCATTGTGCTTCATGCCCTTTTCACATATGTTTAATAAGTCAATAATTTCATAAACCTTAATGACATGCACATGTGCTCATTTAAGTCAAAAGTTTCATAAACTTTGATAAGACCAGTCTTGTGATTCATGGCATTCAATTTTTGTGTTCATCAATTCACTACATATGGCCAAGTGGTCTAATGTGTACACTTGGGGCTCACAGTGCCTCTCACTGCCTAGGTTTGAATCCCACTTGGGACAGACCATAGTGTAAGAAAGTTTGACAGAATAACCAAAGATGGTTACCTCCATGAATTAGTTAAATTCTCAACCATCCAAAGGCCATGCCTTTTAAATTCTGGCACGGTACTAAAGCATTTCTCAACCATCCAAAGGCCATGCCTTTTGTGTTCCGACACTGGCCACCATCACAGTACCAAAGCAGCGTCACAGCAACTAATGAACTAATGACATACTAGTGTCAGTGACGTCATTAAATGGCACAATTAAGACTGAGTTTTCATTCTTTTTGCATCGAATTTAAGCATGCCTGGCCTTTGTTAGAACATTGTTGGCACGACCTGTGATCTGTCAATTGGCCACCTCGATATCAGTGAAAGAATCTTGACTTGGGTGTAAAACACCATTACTCGCCTCAAATCTGCATTCACCACAGATAACAAGTACAATGTACAAATGAAGATTTTTAATTGAAAACAAAATTATAAAACAAATTATTGTAGAAAATCCTAGCAACACAAATTTCTAGTAGCCTCAACCTTGGTGTCACCTTGCTGGTTTTTTCTTAAATGCTTTTTTGAACTGTTCATATTTTGAATGTTCTATAACAATGTCCACCATATAATGATCATCATCATATAAATCCATTGCTTGTATTGCCGCTTCTTTGCGTAACCATCTGAAATTATAATAATAATAATGATGATGTAAAAAATAATAAAATTATTATCATATAGAAACACTGGCTGTACTGCTGCCTCTTTGTGTAACCATCTGAAATTGTAATAATAATAATGATGATGTAAAAAATAATAAAATTATTATCATATAGAAACATTGGCTCACAGTACTGCCGCCTCTTTGTGTAACCATCTGAAATAATAATGATAATTATATAAATAATAATAAAAATAATAATTTAAAAATTATTATCATCATCATGTAGATCCATTGACTGTACTGCTGCCTCTTTGTGTAACCATCTGAAATTATAATGATAATTATATAAATAATAATAAATAATAATTTGAAAATTATTATCATCATCGTGTAGATCCATTGACTGTACTGCTGCCTCTTTGTGTAACCATCTGAAAAAATAACCAGCAAAGTCGGTAATTAAGAACCATACCATGGCCAGGTTTTTTTGTGGTTTACACTATGTTCAAAGGGGCATTACTCCAAGGAAGATGAGCAAACCAACTTTGGTTCATGATCAACATCAAGTTTTGTAAAATGGTGCTTCATGGTTTTGGAGAATTACTCTGAACAAGAAGTGTCTGGATGGACAGAAGTTCAAATTTAATATGCCTCACTTTCTTTTAAAGATGGGATAATAATAATAAACTATCATCCACTGACTGTATTATTACAAGTATCATACTTTGATTTCGACCCTGCATCGTTTCTTCTTTAGTGGCCAGTGTGGACCTGGAAAGCAGTTGACTGGCATATATATTCCATCCAAAGAAATTTGAGGAAAGTTTTCACAAATACAGAACCATGGGATACTCGAGAATAACTGGAATAACAGGAGAGGAATGTAGCAGCCATCTGGGTAGCTCAGTTGGTAGAACACTCCCCTATAGTCTAGGGTTCCAACCCCAGTCAGACCTTGCTTTTTTTCCTCTGTCTGTTTCACATTTGTTTCTTTGTGAAACAAACTGAGGAAGGACATAAAATTTTAATTTTACATAGAATTTAATGAGGGGGGAGGGAGGGTGTAAAAAAGAAAGTCTTGCCCCAACTGAAAAATAATTAGAAAATTAGTATAGCTGTGCTTTGATTTTTAGTTACCTTAAATGGTCCCCATCGGTAGGTATTTTGACCTTTTTACGTATGTATCCAGTAATTTCCATGACTTTTTTTGTAACTTGTTCTTGTAGCTCGTCCAGTCCAAGCCCAGACTTAGCTGATATGTATAAAGCATCTTCATCTTCACTACTATAGATAAAATAAAACTATTTTTATGATCCAACTACATGTACTTAAATGTCCATAAAAATTCTGCGATTCTTTTTCAAACAAGAGGCCCAGGGGCCACATCGCTCACCTGAGCAACTTGCTAGGTAGAAGCCGAAATGAGTTCAGTATTGAAGTGAGTGCAGGGGAGGGAGGTTTTGTACAAACTGAAATCTATACTTCCTACCGATGCTTTTCACTAAACAATTTGTAAGTATTTCTATGTACCGTAAAAGGTTGATGTTTCGACAAGCCTCGGCTTATTCCGTTACCTTTTTCTTACAGCATTTCAACCAATGAAATAATTTTAAAAAAAATTTTCATCATGCAATCTACCAATCTCAAAAGAGAGAAAATGCATAGGCCGAATACTGTAATCGGGAAATGGCAAATAGAAATTATAGAATACAGCAGGATTTACATTAAAAATTAGCTTTTAAATACAAGTACAATTAATATATTTCTCATGAACAATATATTTAACTTTATATCAAAATACTTATATAAAGAATACAGCATGGAAAATACACTATTATTTAACCATGATTTGAACAAACTTGAATCTACACTACCTGAGGATGCTTCCATTTTAATTTGAGCTTTCCTGGCCTAATAGTTTTTGAGGAGAAGATTTTTAAAGATTCTCTCTATATATTCCTGTGTAAAACTTGACCCCCTCTTGTGGCCCCACCCTACCCCCAGGGACTATGATTTGAACAAACTTGAATCTACACTACCTGAGGATGCTTCCATTTTAATTTGAGCTTTTCTGGCCTAATAGTTTTTGAGAAAAAGATTTTAAAAAATTTTCTTTATATATTCCTATGTAAAACTTGATCCCCCTCTTGTGACCCCTCCCTACCCCCGGGGACCATGATTTGAACAAACTTGAATCTACACTACCTCAGGATGCTTCCATTTTAATTTGAGCTTTTCAGGCCTAATAGTTTTTGAGAAGAAGATTTTTAAAGATTTTCTCTATATACTCCTATGTAAAACTTGATCCCCCTCTTGTGGCCCCTCCCTACCCCCGGGGACCATGATTTGAACAAACTTGAATCTACACTACCTGAGGATGCTTCCATTTTAATTTGAGCTTTCCTGGCCTAATAGTTTTTGAGGAGAAGATTTTTAAAGATTCTCTCTATATATTCCTGTGTAAAACTTGACCCCCCTCTTGTGGCCCCACCCTACCCCCAGGGACTATGATTTGAACAAACTTGAATCTACACTACCTGAGGATGCTTCCATTTTAATTTGAGCTTTTCTGGCCTAATAGTTTTTGAGAAAAAGATTTTTAAAAATTTTCTTTATATATTCCTATGTAAAACTTGATCCCCCTCTTGTGACCCCTCCCTACCCCCGGGGACCATGATTTGAACAAACTTGAATCTACACTACCTCAGGATGCTTCCATTTTAATTTGAGCTTTTCAGGCCTAATAGTTTTTGAGAAGAAGATTTTTAAAGATTTTCTCTATATACTCCTATGTAAAACTTGATCCCCCTCTTGTGGCCCCTCCCTACCCCCGGGGACCATGATTTGAACAAACTTGAATCTACACTTCCTAAGGATGCCTCCACAAAAGTTTAAGCTTTACAGGCCGAATAGTTTTTGAGAAGAAGATTTTTGAAAAATACCAACAAAGTTTCAATAATTCTCAATTATCTCCCCTTTAAAGAGGGTGTGGCCCTTCATTTGAACAAACTTGAATCCCCTTCACCTAGTGGTGCTTTGTGCCAAATTTGGTTGAAATCTGCCCAGTGGTTCGTGAGAAGAAGATGAAAATGTGAAAAGTTTACGACGACGACGACAACGACGACGACGACAGACAACGGACAAATTGTGATCAGAAAAGCTCACTTGAGCCTTTGGCTCAGGTGAGCTAAAAAGCAGTCATTTAGTTGTCATGGGTGTTTCTGTCTTTTGTATGTGTCATGTAGCCATCATTGGTGTTGATGTCTGGAACAGAAAATCTGTCCATAAACAGATCTGTAAATTGACGTTTCGCCGACTATGTCTTTTATGTTCCGACACTTCGGCCATAACGGTACCAAAGCAGCATCACGGCAACTAATGACGTACTAGTATCAGTGACGTCATTAAATGGCACAATTCAGACCAAGTTTTCATTCTGTTTGTGTGTAATTAAAGCATGTCGGACCTTTGTCGGAACATTGTGGTCTTGGCCGGCGATACGTCAATTTACTGTAAAGCACCTACATTAGCTTGGTTCCAAAGAAAGATCAAGGCTAAAAGACCCGGACCAGAAAGGCTGTTAATAGACCCGGACCAGAAAGGCTGTTAATAGACCCGGACCAGAAAGGCTGTTAATAGACCCGGACCAGAAAGGCTGTTAATACAAAGCAGTGTAAATTTACTGTAAAAAAGCCTTAATTACCATAAGTGTAGATTTATTCCCAATGAACTAATTTTAGCTTAACATATTTCGCGATCAAAGTTTTCTGCAAAAATTTGAACCAAGCATGAAATAATGTATATACTCTATGTTATAGTAAGTTTCATTAAGCCACAAATATTACACCCGTTACACACAAGTTACAAAATTACAATACTGCGAAAAATTGAACTCATGAAATTAAGTACATTTACAGTACCGGTAGTTTGGTTCCTTTCAGATTACTTGGGTAGCTCAGTTGGTAGAGTGCTCGCTCCTTAAGTGGGAGGTTGTGGGTTCGATCCCTGGCTGAGTTAGACCCAAGACTTGAAAGTGGGTAGTGACTGTTCTTTTGCCAAGCAATCACCAATACAAAATAAAAGTCATGGTTCTTTCGGATGGGAACTTAAAATAAACAAGGTCCCGTGTCAGGATAGGCATGGAACAATAAAGAAACCCAGCTGTAATGCACAAGCAAAAATTTCTGCACCTTTACCTTTAACTGGCGACATCTCCATATAAGTGAAATATTCTTCAGTTGGACATTAAAAAACCATAACTCAACTTAACTCTTTACCTTTCAATTAAGTCTGCCTTGTTGCAAACTTCTATCATGTTATACAGGCCATTGGGTATCATTTTGTTTAAAGTTGATATCACAGTTTGACGCTGTGCCGTCGTGTCTGGATGTGATATGTCTCGCACATGAACAATCAAATCCTAAAATATAAATAATATGTATATTTAAACACTCTTTAAATAAATTAAAACTTTATGCTCAACATTTGGCTTATAAAACTAGAGCAGTCACTTGATAAACAAATATCTTTTTTCCTAACCACCTAACAAATCTAGGATTTGTCCTTCAGCTTCAAACAATCAGACCCAGCAGTTTCCCTCAGGTTTATAATCAATGTAGTGGCTTAGTTGACTGAACACTCGTTCTAGATGTAGGAAGTAAGGGGGGGGGGGGGGGGGGGGGGGGGTTGAATCCTGGCTTGGTGTGACCAAGACATGAAAAGAGGTGGTGACTGTTAATTTGTAAAGCACTTGACATTTAGAATCATGGGGTCCTTTGGAAGATGCGAAAAAAATCTCATGCCCCTTGTCATGCTAAAGAACACTGTACTGAGAGCACTCCCAAGGTAAAAACTTTTTGCTACTAAACCTATAGCCAGTGACATCGTGATATAAGTGAAATATTCTTGACTGAAATGTAAGACCCCACTCATTCATTCCTTCCTTTGTCTGTTCTTTTGTCTATTTATTTTTCATTCATTCAATCATTCAATCAATCAGACTTACAGCTTCCAGAGCATCTTTGAGAGTTACGTTGAATGCATTAATCAAACGTGTTGGTATATCTGCGATAAATCCAACAGTATCGATGTAGAACACTAGCATGCCATTAGGTAACCTCCCACCGTGTACAGTAACATCAAGCGTGGCAAATAACAGGTCCTGTGGATTCATCTTTTCATCCTTGGTTAGGGCTTTTATCAAGGAGGTTTTACCTGAATAAAATCAAATTACCAGACATAATTTTTATACAAGATTTCATATACAGTAAAACTTCATTTTAAAGCCCCTGGATAATTTTACCGCCTCACTTATTGTCACATTACTGTAAGTGTAGTTTTATTGGAGTTGTACTAATTTTTGCTTATTTTGCATTCAAAAATTTTCCACAAAAATTTGTACTACGCCTAAAATAAAATTTATTCTTGATCTAATAATCAGTTTCATAAATCTGCAAATATTACACCACACAAAAAGGTTGGACATTACAAAACTATGAAAAATTTGAACCTGAGAAATTAAGTACATTTAAAGCAATTTGAAGTCCAAAAATCAATTTCTTTTATATTTTATTTATGTCTATAAGATCTGTCAGTGCTTATCTCCCTTTAGTTTTATTTTTAAAACAAGAAGCCTGATCAACAGTTCATATGTATGCTTTTACTTTTGTCATAGTTGTTCCTTTAAGATTAAAGGATTAAAGATGGTATCTCAAAGAGATAATTGAACAAGCCTCAGATATTTTGAAATTAAACAAGAAACAGTTGTCCAAGCAGTGAGTAAATGCAGCTTAAAATCAGAAATCAGACTCTGACAAAGCTGTGACCAAGTTTTTTTTTTTCTCTGAAAATAATCTTTTTTCCTCATATGGTAATTAACAATTAATTTTATTTGATTTGCCTGGACCATGAGTGTTGGATACTGTTTCTGTTTACAGCCCCTGCTCTATAGCCAGGTGCCCTGTCTATGTCATGCAGGTCACATGAATGTTTGTAAATTATGATAATTCTTGTTAATATAAAAGTGTATGAAGGATAGGATGACTTGTTGCAAGGCAAAATGATCATGTTGTCAGACACAGGATAAAGTGTTTACAGGCACTAAAGGTTTTTATCCCACTTATGTCAGATCCTTGTGTGAGAAAGGTTTTAAGTTTGCTTATGGAAGATTGGTGGTTTTCACTAGGCATACCAGTTTGCTCCACCATCCCAGAACTGACTGTCTTGATACAAGTGAAAGAATCTTGACTGGGGTGTAAAACACCTTAGAAACTCAGTCACACTAGGATCTGTTCATAGTGGGTTTTGGACCTATGTGGTGAGACATGCTTAAATGAAAGAGGCCACTTGATGACTTAGGAGCCTAAAGATCAGTCAGGTTTTTTCAAGTATATTACCTAATGTTGCGAACAAGACAAGGGATACAAAATAATTTAAGCAACATCATACCAGCGTTTGTATATCCAACTACAGCTACTATAGGTATCTTTTTCTTCTTTCTATTAGTTCTTAACATTGTACACTGCTCATCTGCCTTTACTAGCAAACTCTTTAATTTCAATTCTTTGTCCTGAATAAATAAATAAATAAATAAATAAATAAATAAATAAATAAATAAATAAATAAATGCCATGGGTTTAAATTATAATCAATGTCAAATGTCAAACATTCATAGAATTGAAATAAGTTTTTGCAGTATTTGAAAGTGATATCTTAATTATCTAAGTGTATGCAATATAATTGAATTCTTTTCCGAGAAAAAAAAATCTTGGAATTTTTTAATTTTGGGGGGAAATACAAACACATGTTGGAAAACTATATTTTTCAGGATAAAATCACAGTTTAAGCTGAAAATCATTCAGATTTAGTAGAATGATGTTTTAAACCATTTTATATTGTGAAGATTTTTTAGTCAGAAATGACTATCTTTGAAATCTATATGTATAAAAATGCATGGGTGGCAGTGTCTACAATTGCATCTTTGACTTTTAAAGAAAGTCTTGATTAATCCAGGAGATTGAGACTAATTCCAAAGTTCTGGTAGCTAAAAATGGTATTTTAAATGTGATGTAACCAACCGAACTTCCTAGTACTGTAGATTACTTATATATCACGAGTGATTAATTTACACATAAATTCGCGAATACATCCAATCGCGAATTCAAATATCACACGAAAATTGTAAAAATTGCAAAATTTAAACACTCAAGTCAATGTCAAAGAAATAATATACTTGTCGGCAGTAACTGTTGTGGGTCAACGTTATGCTCTGGCACATGTGCACAAACAATTATAACAACCAAACAACATCCACATAATTCCAAAATGATATTTATTAAATGAAATGAATAGCATTTTTAACAATAATCAAAAGTTATAGCACAAGACCAGATCCCGAATACAAATCAGATCCGCTTGTTTAATGTCACGGATGATTTAGTAAATCATATACCAGGGTAGTTCTATATTATCAACCCAAACGATAGAGAGAACACACATGCCAACGACATAGTACTGGTTCCCTCCCTTTGATAGTTTGAATGGACGTAGTGGATGCGAAAATAAATATGGACGCTAATACATGTATACGCGAAATGAAGCTGAGGCATAAGTACGAAAATTTTACCTCTGCAGTGCACTAAAGGCAATGTGCAGGGAGGGTTCCTTTAAAGTGCCACGCCTGTCCTGACATGGGGCCTCGGTTTTTAAGGTCTCTTTCAAAGACACCACAACTTTCATTTCTATATGCCTAGTTTTTGGTCAAAGGACAGTCACTACATACTTTCAAGTTGTTTGTCAAACCTGGCTTGGGTTCAAACCTACATACAGAGCAAGCACTCTACAACTGAGCTACTCCACCTGTAAGACTGGGATGGGATTTTCCTGATGATTTCAGACTATCCCAAGCCTATAAGACGTTCATAATTTTCAGTCAAGACCATAGCTGTAACAGTATTTGAAGCTACCGATCAGACCGTAAATTTTCCACCAATTTTCTGTATTTGAAGGATCAGAGCATATATGGTCAGCTATATATATTACTGTACATGCTGGATGTGAGTCAGAGGTCATGTGTTTGAACCTGTGATGGGCCCGACCTACCTGTAACACTCTCTTTTTGATTTCCATATCGGTTTCACCACTACCACCGATGTAAGACGCAGCACCAGACTGTCGGGAATGATGTAAAGTTTCTTCAAGTAACCTCAGCCTATTTCTACAATAAATAAATATCCTCTATGTATATCCACTAAGGTGGAAGGACCCTGTGACTTTCATTTCTTGATGTTGATTGCTTGGCCAAAAAAAAAAGAGTCACTAACTATTTTTAAACCCTGCCTTGGGTTCAAACCCAAATCTCCCAATATGAAGCAAGAGAAAGATTATATCTACCGGTATTCATCAACCTTTGGAATGATTTTTTAGGCCCCAGTCAAGATTCTTTCACTAATATTGAGGCAGTCAGTTCAGGGATAGTGGAGAAAACTGGAGTGCCCAGAAAATCTACCAACTGAGCTATAGTAGTGATATTTGATTGAGAAAGATAAATGAACTGTAATGTACTCTAAATAGGGAAATTTTTGCGTGGGTAAAATTTTTGCTTTTTTCGTGCTAAAGAAATTAAAGCAAAAAATTTTACCTACATGAAAATGTCTACCATACAGGCAATATATCATGATATATAGGACAAACACCCACTTATATTGGTTATGCGAAAATTACATCCAAGTGAAATGCCAGATTTCAGAAATCGCAAAATTTTGACCCCACAAAAATTATCCCCTTCAAAGTATGTGACAAAATATTGGACTGGTTTACCTGATGTATGGGATTTCTGCTAATTCTATCTGGATCTTTGCTTCTCTTGATTTTGCATGCAGTTTAAATATCTGCAAGACCAAAGTGTATCTGAAAGAACAAGCAAATTCAGTGAATTAGGATCCTTCCCAAGTAGTAACTTTTTGGGGATTTGCACTGATGTTCAACGGGCCATAACTCCAAGGAATATGAGCAAACAAACTTGGGTTAATGATATGCGCATTTCCTATCAATGGGAATAGTGTGCACCAAGCTTCATAAAAATAGTTCTTCATAGTTTTTGAGAAATACTCTGGACAAGCAGTGTCTGGATGGACAGAAGTATATAGCACCTTCTTAAGGTGATCTTTGTATAGAGGTGGTTGCTATAGGCGGACATGACCAAGTGGTACTGTCAACGACTTTCAAAGTCAAGAGGTGTGGAATCAAACCTCACTTGAGACTTGGACATTTTCATCTCCTTCCCATACTAGAGCTGTAAAAACCTCATTACTAGAGTAGTCTTTCAGATGAGATTCAAACCCTGTCTCAGCACACGCTAAAAACACCTCTGTAGCATTTAGATGTAAAACCCCATTTAATCAGTCAATCTTTTTTCAAACTCTGCAAAGGTGTTTTGAGTTGGAACAACATTAGACCACCTGTGGCCACTACAGAGAAATTGAGTTGAGTAACGGTGTTTAATGTCCCAGTCAAGAATATTTCATTTATATTGAGACATCGCCAGCTATAGGCAAAGGTGCAAAAGTTTAGCCTGTGCATTGTGCTGATGGCATTATACAGCAGGGTTCTTTATCGTGCAAAGCCTTCTGTGACATGGACCTCCTTGATTTTAAGTTCCCATCCGAAAGAACAATGACTTTCATTTCGTATTGCCAAGTGTTTTGGCGAAAGAACAATCACTACTAACTGAGCTACTGTAATGGTCACTACAGAGGATGCTCAAAACTAGAAGCGAATGAAACATTCTTTGCATAAGCATAAGCATAGCAGTTTTTATTTAACCCACCTGTCAAATACAGGTATCCTCCATTTCTTCTGTATTTCTACCACCTGTAAGGATCTCAAATAGTCCACACTTACAAATACTGCCGTTATTTTAGGATTTTGCTTTATTTCTTCCCGTAATTCATCAAACTGGCCAGGACCAAAAAATATCAATTTTTCTGGGTGTCTCACTGTTAAAATTTTCTAAAAAAAAAACAAGAGGCCCATGGGCCTGATACGCTCACCTGATAACTAATGGCTAGCTGATAGATTTAAAGAACACATAAAAACTAAACCCCAATGACTTTTTTCTTTACATCATGATAACCATTGTATCAATACCTACAACATTCTAATATACATGCCTATACAAAAAGTTTATAGTTTTCGAGATAATTAACCCTTTTGGTATTGTTTTGCATCTGTGACCTTGACCTTTGAACCCATGACCTTTTTCTTTACATCAAAAGGATCGTTGTATCAATACCTACAACATTCTAATATACAAGCCTATACAAAAAATTTATAGTTTTCGAAATAATTAACCATTTCAGTATTGTTTCACATCTGTGACCTTGACCTTTGAACCCATGTTCTTTTTCTATACATCAAAATGATCGTTGTATCAATACCTACAACATTCTAAAATACATGCCTATACAAAAAGTTTATAGTTTTCGAGATAATTAACCATTTTGGTATTGTTTTGCATCTGTGACCTTGACCTTTGAACCCATGACCTTTTTCTATACACCAAAATGATCGTTGTATCAATACCTACAACATTCTAATATATATGCCTATACAAAAAGTTTATAGTTTTTTAGATAATTAACCATTTTGGTATTGTTTCGCATCTGTGACCTTGACCTTTGAACCCATGACCTTTTTCTATACATCAAAATGATCGTTGTATCAATACCTACAACATTCTAATATACATGCCTAGACAAAAAGTTTATAGTTTTGGAGATAATTAACCATTTCAGTATTGTTTCTCATCTGTGACCTTGACCTTTGAACCCATGACCTTTTTCTATACATCAAAATGATCGTTGTATCGATACCTACAACATTCTAATATACATGCCTATACAAAATGTTTATAGTTTTCGAGATAATTAACCATTTCGGTATTGTTTCGCATCTGTGACCTTTGCCTTTGAAACCCATGACCTTTTTCTATACATCAAAATGATCGTTGTATCGATACCTACAACATTCTAATATATATGCCTATACAAAATGTTTATAGTTTTCGAGATAATTAACCATTTCGGTATTGTTTCGAATCTGTAACCTTGACCTTTGAACCCAAGACCTTTTTCTATACATCAAAATGATCGTTGTATCGATACCTACAACATTCTAATATATATGCCTGTACAAAATATTTATAGTTTTCAAGATAATTAACCCTTTTGGTATTGTTTTGCATCTGTGACCTTGACCTTTGAACCCATGACCATTTTCTTTACATCAAAAGGATCGTTGTATCAATACCTACAACATTCTAATATACATGCCTATATAAAAAGTTTATAGTTTTCGAGATAATTAACCATTTCGGTATTGTTTCACATCTGTGACCTTGACCTTTGAACCCATGTCCTTTTTCTATACATCAAAATGATTGTTGTATCAATACCTACAACATTCTAATATACATGCCTATACAAGAAGTTTATAGTTTTCGAGATAATTAAACATTTCAGTATTGTTTCGCATATGTGACCTTGACCTTTGAACCCATAACCTTTTTCTATATATCAAAATGATTGTTGTATCAATACCTACAACATTCTAAAATACATGCCTATACAAAAAGTTTATAGTTTTCGAGATAATTAACCATTTTGGTATTGTTTTGCATCTGTGACCTTGACCTTTGAACCAATGACCTAAATCTATATATCAAAATGATCGTTGTATCAATACCTACAACATTCTAATATACATGCCTATACAAGAAGTTTATAGTTTTCGAGATAATTAAACATTTCCGTATTGTTTCGCATATGTGACCTTGACCTTTGAACCCATAACCTTTTTCTATATATCAAAATGATTGTTGTATCAATACCTACAACATTCTAAAATACATGCCTATACAAAAAGTTTATAGTTTTTTAGATAATTAACCATTTTGGTATTGTTTCGCATCTGTGACCTTGACCTTTGAACCCAAGACCTTTTGCTATACATCAAAATGATCGTTGTATCAATACCTACAACATTCTAATATATATGCCTATACAAAATATTTATAGTTTTCGAGATAATTAACCCTTTTGGTATTGTTTCACATCTGTGACCTTGACCTTTGAACCCATGACCTTTTTCTACACATCAAAATGATCGTTGTATCAATACCTACAATATTCTAATATACATGCCTATACAAAAAGTTTATAGTTTTCGAGATAATTAACCATTTCAGTATTGTTTCACATCTGTGACCTTGACCTTTGAACCCATGACCTTTTTCTACACATCAAAATGATCGTTGTATCAATACCTACAACATTCTAATATACATGCCTATACAAAAAGTTTATAGTTTTCGAGATAATTAACCATTTCAGTATTGTTTCGCATCTGTGACCTTGACCTTTGAACCCATGACCTTTTTCTATACATCAAAATGATCGTTGTATCGATACCTACAACATTCTAATATACATGCCTATACAAAAAGTTTATAGTTTTCGAGATAATAATTATAATCAGAGGTACAAAAAATTAGGTCACGACCTTCACAATCGACCTTGACCTCATTTTGAAGATACTAACAAGAAGATGTCAAAACTGAAAATCCCATGTCATTATCTGGTCAAATAGTCAAGTTATAACAATTTGAAGCTATTTTACGATTTTTTTCAAAATTAAACACAAAAACGCGTAACCTATTTTTTATCCGAATTTCACAAAATGAACAAACTATAGGCTTAAGACCCTAGAGAAGCCAAATATCACACCAGATTTTTTCTCCAATCAGTACTTTCGGAGAAGAAGATTTTTTAAGATTTTTGAACCCCTAGGTCACCTTGACCTAGTTATGGTAGCCATAGCAACGCCACGAACAAATCTGAATTGCACCAGCCCATATATACTTCTGACAAAGTTTCATTAAAAACTGTCCAGTAGTTTCAGAGGAGAAGTCGAAAATAGGTGTTAACGACGCACACACGCACGCACGCACACACGCACGCACATACACACGCTGCGCTATGCCATAAGCTCACATGACCTTCGGTCAGGTGAGCTAAAAACCCAGAAAACATTCACTGACCAAATATGAAAATCAAACTAGCAAAGTAATAACAAAAATTAATGCCCCCATTTCCAGTTCTTAAGTGTTCAATCGAAAAGGGTCCCTTGTGTCATTGGCTCAGAAATAGCGTCCCACAAAAATTTTCTGTTGGCCAACCCTCACCTCTCATTTAGTCTTGGTTGAGTTTAAATGAATCCTCTTTTGTGTTAAGATTTTTTTCTTTGACTAAATACTAATCTTTGCTAAGTTACAGAGTATGTTATTATGTCACCCCAATTTTTTGAAAACATTGCCCTTCTTTTTTAAAAGCCTGGGATAGAATGAGACCAATGTTTGTAAAAAAAATCAAGGATACCTTGACACTTTGGTATGAAATATTAAAACATGTTGTTTAAAAATTACATGTAAAAACCTAAAAAAAATGCATAGTTTTGCAATTCAAAAAAAACTGTTGGAATAATTGTGCTTTATGAAATTCATTGTTTTGTAAAAATAAATCACATTGCAGACTTTGTAGATAAAATTTACTAACCATGAAATTAGTCCATGGGGACATTGGTGCATAAAAAACTTCTGTTGACATTTAATTGTTACTAACCCATGAAAATACCAAACTTTTAGTGCTAACCCCACCCCCACCCCTTGAACAATTGTGATTTTACAGTAATGGTTTTATAGTATGTGTTATGTAACCATGGTTACCTTGTCAATAATTGTCCAATTAGGTAGTGTGTTGATTAAGGCACATGATTCTTCAAGTTTTAAATTTATGTCCGTCTCAGGACTAAATCTTCTATGTCCACTCTTGATATCTAAATAAAAAATACTTTAAATTTAATTTATGATTGAAGGCCAGCTGAAAAAAATAAAAAAGGTGCTACAGGCAAACATAACACTCCCCCAGTCAATATTCTGCCCTTCTAATAATGAACATCAAACATGAATTTAAAAAAACTGAATTTTTTACACAAGATGAAATACACTTCATCAACTTCTTTTGATTTCATTTTTAATGCACACAAACTGAAGGTTCCATTTCAGCTGCAAACTTTCTGGGATGTCTGAAATCTAAGTTTTCATGGGTGTTCTGTGGGGAGTATTTGAGTTTTTTGGGAGAGAGGGGGTTTAAAGTAATGGGAAGATTCATTTTTAAATTTTAAGGGTTTTTCAGTTTACAATCAGCATTAGATTTTTAGGGGGATTTTGAGTTTTGGAAAGAATGTGAATTCCAAATTCCATAGGACGATAAATAATGGTGGACCAAAGTACCGACTTAAAAACCCCAAGTACTGATACTTACGTGGCTGTATTAAAAATATGCCATGTTCTTGGTCAGCTTGGTCTGTAGATTCTCGTAACAATGATTTATACAGTCTGTCTTCTTCATGCTCATTAGCTAGAAAATCACAAAAATATTAATATACAGAGGTCTACATCTCTATATAGATGAGACAGGATGGAGGCTGGTCAGCCTTGTAACAAAATAAATGCATCAAATCAATGGAGTTTGCCAGCGTACCATTTGATCAATACCCTTTAACGTTTGTGCAAAACGTTTTGGAAAACGTTTATGTGGAAGTGTCCCGTAGTTAAGTCATTTTTACAGTACATATAGCCTATCAAAAGCCATGATTTTATGCCATAATACATCATGTGTAGCTTTTCTCACACACGAGACATAAATATCCTAGTTTTTACCCAAGTGGGATTTTCTTGTCTCATCCTATGGTAAAGTAACTTTTCTCAACCAACAATTTTCTCAACCAACAATTTTCCCAACCTCACAATCCCTTACACACACTCAATTGATGATGCCATACGAGAGAATGTCAACAATAATCCATCACATCATTTTCAGAAGACATGGATGGTGGCATGAAAACTGAACTTTTGATGCAAATGTTTGTTAAGAAATCACATTGTTATGGTGCAAGTGAGTGAGAAAAAGAATCCTACACCACTAACAATGTAAGGTGAAGCTTATTCTGGACAGAAAAATATTCATCCTCGTTTGAGATATCTTTGTCTTGCATTGTTACCGGTATAAAATTCTATTGATCTCAAATAGGTTGTTGAGACAGGGATATCTCATTCGAATAATCTAAGAGAAATATTTCACAATTACTGGTAATTATGACATATATACATACCAGTATCATCTGTTTGAGTACAGTAACTACATTGTTGTTTGAAGTATTGTAGCTGTGTTAACAAAGGTCGTGAAGCTCTATAATCAGTGATGGGTGCAAATGATGCATATCGCTTCCATACTTTTATAAGTTTCTTTAAAGCCTTATCTGTCCAGAGTCTAGAACAGGCTACTGACATTTCTTGTAATCACATCTTAAATTTACATAGAAGTCTGAAATTAAAGAAAAAATCATGGCGTTGTTGTAATGTTTAACTTTACATCAGCAGCTATTCACAGCGAGAGCAAGTTTATTTAACCGTTATAATATTAGACAGTAGCAACGTATTTCACGTTTTGTTTTATGTATACTATAATCCTTGTATAAGATTATCTTTTTATGTCACATGCACTTGTTTTCATTAGTATAGGGCTGATTGGTTAAATGTTGCTTAACATCACATCAGCAATTTTTCAGCTATTTGCGACAAGAACTATTTTATTAATCTCTATGAATTAATCTTTGAACAATTTTGTGTATGCATGTGAAGTGCAAGTGTGTTGTATGGTCTGCCTTGTACTAGTGCACACTCAGGACAATTTTAAGGTGCTAGTTCACCGAGTCAGTACGCTGCAGGCAAGTATGCCAATATCACAGGGCAATATACCGATATCAGGTGAATCAGTAAAGGCCAGCAAGGAAAATTCATTTTCCCACATGTGGTCTTAGGGGGACTCGAACTCATATCTGATCACAGGGTTCGTACAGACAGTTGGACTCTAAATTTAAGAACTTTTTAGGGTCTCCTTTGTAAATATAAGGCCTATTCAGAGGGACAATTTTAGCTAAAATACATTGGTGCAAAGACACATCAATAAAACAATTACTTACATACTTAAATCCATAGTAACGACACTTGAAGTAGGGGTTGATTTTTGGGCATTCAGGAGGGCCAGGTAACTTAAAATAGCTCATTTCAAAGTTACTTATTAATTATGTATTTATTTTAATCAGTCTATTTGCTACCATTTACTATCGACACCAAATTGGCCAAATTCAAGGGCTTTTTATGGTCGACCGGACCATACAATAGGCATCATTACAAGTGCCCGTCGTTTATGCTGTTATGTACGAGACTTAAACCGACATGGACAGTGGACTAGCCCTCAACTTCAAGGGGCGATATTTAATATTTGGTCGTTTTTCATAAATGTCAGATACAAATAGATCTAGTAGAATCTACATTGGTTGCTAGATACTAGACCGTACGAATCGGTCAGACTTAAAATCAACAGATCAAAGTAAAAGTAACCTTGCCTTCTGAAACGGAAGACGTCTTTAACGTGTAAAAGTTTATCCGACAAGAGGAACGGACCGGATTTCTACTTCTACCAAGTAACGACCACCTACAACAAACTGGAGTTTTGTCGTGTTTTTGTCATGTTTTCAGCAGGATTTTTATTAAAAAAAATCAAAAGTTATCGTAAATGTTACTTTTCTTATTTCCGACCGTATTCAATAAAAAAAAACTGCAAAGAGTTTTTCAGTGGAAGGCCGGAAATTGGCGGAATGTGACAATAGTAATTGAACCAAAATACACTACTCTTCCATAGGAAATTAGGCTGACCAATCGAATTTGTTTATTTGCAGATCATTTTAGTTCGCAAAGTTGCCATTACTGAGGTACTTTTTTCATCGTTATTTTTTTTACGTACAAAAAGTTCGAATTTTTAGTATCTTTAATTAAAAAACGTCAAAATGGGAAATCCGTCTAATTTGCATGATTTGACCTTTTCATTTTATCTCTCCACTTATCTGTTTTTGTGGTACAAATCCGTCAAAAACGAGTAAATATGAAAAATCGGTCAGCCTGAGAAATTAAACTTAACGGCCTATTCCGGCTATCCGTGTCAAGCATATGGTACATATGGTGCTATACAGCTTCAACAGACAGGTCTGGGATCAGTCCGAAACGGGGGATCTCCCGATCGGGGGACATTCAAAGGGAGGTAATTCTCCCGGATGTTAAACGCGAGTACACAGGAGAGTTCCACTGATCGCGAGTAATACTACCTTATGTAAACTTCCGGTAGATTATGCACATGAACTGAGAAGGGTCTGTCAGCGTACAGGCACGAGGGTACCGCATACACCAGTGTACCGGACAGACACCAGCGTACCGGAAACGGCCATGTCTAAGTAGTATATGGATCCGGATAGAGAAAAAGTCGCGGATTCATACATTTACTTGATTGATTCATTAATAATGCACTATGTGTTACAGTTTATATCTTGCAAATAAAAAAATTCGATGTCCTATCTGCCTCAATGGATACAAAAAATAATTTGTTAATTATGCATTTCCGGATTCCATAATAATGTTTACCGTGCAGCCCCATATAACTCATAAAATAAACACAGATACAACACGGGTATGGTCGCGGATGTAGTGTACGGGTGTGTATTATCAAATATACAACACGGGTATGGTGGTAGATGTAGTGTACAAGTGTATAGTATGTTATTTACAAAACGGGTATGGTGGTGGATGTAGTGTACGGGTGTGTAGTATGTGATATACAGCACGAGTACGGTGGTGGATGTAGTGGACTGGTCTGTAGTATGTGATATACAACACGAGTATGGTGGTGAATGTATCGCACGGGTGTGTAATATCACAAATTTATACGAGTATGGTGGTGGATGTAGTGTACGGGTGTGTAATATCACATATATATACAACACCAATATGGTGGTGGATGTAGTGTACGGATGTGTAGTATGTCAAATAAAACACGAGTATGGTGGTGGATGTATTGTACGGGTCTGTAGTATGTCAAATACAACACGGGTATGATGATGGATGTAGCGTGCGGGTCTGTGCGTACTATGTTATATACAACACCAGTATGGTGGTGGATGTAGTGTATTGTGATATACAACACGGGTACGGTGGTGGGTGTAGTGTACGGGTCTGTAATATGCGATATACAACACGGGTATAGTGGTGGATCTAGTGTACAGGTCTGTAGTATGTGATATACAACACAGTATGGTAGTGGATGTAGTGTACGGGTCTGTAGTATGTGATATACAGCACGAGTATGGTGGTGGATGTAGTCTATAGGTGTGTAGTATGTGATATACAGCACGAGTACGGTGGTGGGTGTAGTCTATAGGTGTGTAGTATGTGATATACAGCACGAGTATGGTGGTGGATGTAGTGTACGGGTCTGTAGTATGTGATATACAGCACGAGTATGGTGGTGGATGCATGTAGTGTACGGGTCTGTAGTATGTGATATACCGCACGAGTATGGTGGTGGATGTAGTCTATATGTGTGTAGTATTTGATATACAGCACGCGTATGGTGGTGGATGTAGTCTATAGGTGTGTAGTATGTGATATACAGCACGAGTATGGTGGTGGATGTAGTGTACGGGTCTGTGGTATGTGATATACAGCACAAGTATGGTGGTGGATGTAGTCTATACTCTATAGGTGTGTAGTATGTGATATACAGCACGAGTATGGTGGTGGATGTAGTGTACGGGTCTGTGGTATGTGATATACAGCACAAGTATGGTGGTGGATGTAGTCTATACTCTATAGGTGTGTAGTATGTGATATACAGCACGAGTATGGTGGTGGATGTAGTGTACGGGTCTGTGGTATGTGATATACAGCACAAGTATGGTGGTGGATGTAGTCTATACTCTATAGGTGTGTAGTATGTGATATACAGCACGAGTATGGTGGTGGATGTAGTGTACGGGTCTGTAGTATGTGATATACAGCACGAGTATGGTGGTGGATGTAGTTTACGGGTTTGTAGTATGTGATATACAGCACGAGTATGGTGGTGGATGTAGTGTACAGGTCTGTAGTATGTGATATATAGCACGAGTATGGTGGTGGATGTAGTCTATAGGTGTGTAGTATGTGATATACAGCACGAGTATGGTGGTGGATGTAGTGTACGGGGCTGTAGTATGTGATATACAGCACGAGTTTGGTGGTGGATGTAGTGTACGGGTCTGTAGTATGTGATATATAGCACGAGTATGGTGGTGGATGTAGTCTATAGGTGTGTAGTATGTGATATACAGCACGAGTATGGTGGTGGATGTAGTGTACGGGTCTGTAGTATGTGATATACAGCACGAGTATGGTGGTGGATGTAGTGTACGGGTGTGTAGTATGTATATATAGCACGAGTATGGTGGTGGATGTAGTGTACGGGTGTGTAGTATGTGATATACAGCACGAGTATGGTGGTGGATGTAGTGTACGGGTCTGTAGTATGTGATATACAGCACGAGTATGGTGGTGGATGTAGTGTACGGGCGTGTATTATGTGATATACAGCACGGGTATGGTGGTAGATGTAGTGTACGGGTCTGTAGTATGCGATATACAACACTGGTATGGTGGTGGATGTAGTGTACAGGTCTGTAGTATGTGATATACAACACCAGTATGGTGGTGGATGTAGTAGTGTACGGGTCTGTAGTATGTGATATACAGCACGAGTATGGTGGTGGATGTAGTGTACGGGTTTGTAGTATGTGATATACAGCACGAGTATGGTGGTGGATGTAGTGTACAGGTCTGTAGTATGTGATATACAGCACGAGTATGGTGGTGGATGTAGTGTACGGGTCTGTAGTATGTGATATACAACACCAGTATGGTGGTGGATGTAGTGTACAGGTCTGTAGTATGTGATATACAGCACGAGTATGGTGGTGGATGTAGTTTACGGGTTTGTAGTATGTGATATACAGCACGAGTATGGTGGTGGATGTAGTGTACAGGTCTGTAGTATGTGATATATAGCACGAGTATGGTGGTGGATGTAGTCTATAGGTGTGTAGTATGTGATATACAGCACGAGTATGGTGGTGGATGTAGTGTACGGGGCTGTAGTATGTGATATACAGCACGAGTTTGGTGGTGGATGTAGTGTACGGGTCTGTAGTATGTGATATATAGCACGAGTATGGTGGTGGATGTAGTCTATAGGTGTGTAGTATGTGATATACAGCACGAGTATGGTGGTGGATGTAGTGTACGGGTCTGTAGTATGTGATATACAGCACGAGTATGGTGGTGGATGTAGTGTACGGGTGTGTAGTATGTGATATACAGCACGAGTATGGTGGTGGATGTAGTGTACGGGTGTGTAGTATGTGATATATAGCACGAGTATGGTGGTGGATGTAGTGTACGGGTGTGTAGTATGTGATATACAGCACGAGTATGGTGGTGGATGTAGTGTACGGGTCTGTAGTATGTGATATACAGCACGAGTATGGTGGTGGATGTAGTGTACGGGCGTGTATTATGTGATATACAGCACGGGTATGGTGGTGGATGTAGTGTACGGGTCTGTAGTATGCGATATACAACACTGGTATGGTGGTGGATGTAGTGTACAGGTCTGTAGTATGTGATATACAACACCAGTATGGTGGTGGATGTAGTGTACGGGTCTGTAGTATGCGATATACAACACTGGTATGGTGGTGGGTGTAGTCTATAGGTGTGTAGTATGTGATATACAGCACGAGTATGGTGGTGGATGTAGTGTACGGGTCTGTAGTATGCGATATACAACACTGGTATGGTGGTGGATGTAGTGTACAGGTCTGTAGTATGTGATATACAACACCAGTATGGTGGTGGATGTAGTGTACGGGTCTGTAGTATGTGATATACAGCACGAGTATGGTGGTGAATGTAGTCTATAGGTGTGTAGTATATGATATACAGCACGAGTATGGTGGTGGATGTACTGTACGGGTCTGTGGTATGTGATATACAGCACGAATACTGTGGTGGATGTAGTCTATAGGTGTGTAGTATGTGATATACAGCACGAGTATGGTGGTGGGTGTAGTCTATAGGTGTGTAGTATGTGATATACAGCACGAGTATGGCGGTGGATGTAGTGGACTGGTCTGTAGTATGTGATATATAACACGAGTATGGTGGTGGATGTACTGTACGGGTCTGTGGTATGTGATATACAGCACGAGTACTGTGGTGGATGTAGTCTATAGGTGTGAAGTATGTGATATACAGCACGAGTATGCTGGTGGGTGTAGTCTATAGGTGTGTAGTATGTGATATACAGCACGAGTATGGTGGTGGATGTAGTGTACGTGTGTGTAGTATGTGATATACAGCACGAGTATGGTGGTGGGGTAGTCTATAGGTGTGTAGTATGTGATATATAGCACGAGTATGGTGGTGGATGTAGTGTACGTGTGTGTAGTATGTGATATACAGCACGAGTATGGTGGTGGATGTAGTGTACGGGTCTGTAGTATGTGATATACAGCACGAGTATGGTGGTGGATGTAGTGTACGGGTGTGTAGTATGTGATATACAGCACGAGTATGGTGGTGGATGTAGTGTACGGGCGTGTAGTATGTGATATAAAGCACGAGTATGGTGGTGGATGTAGTGTACGTGTGTGTAGTATGTCAAATACAACACGAGTATGGTGGTGGATGTAGTGTACGGATCTGTAGTATGTGATATACAGCACGAGTATGGTGGTGGATGTAGTGTACGGGTCTGTAGCATGTGATATACAGCACGAGTATGGTGGTGGATGTAGTGTACGGCTCTGTAGTATGTGATATACAGCACGAGTATGATGGTGATGTAGTGGGCATGTATGTAGTATGTCATATACAACATTGATATGTTTATAAGTGCAGTGTACATGTAGTTTAGTATTTTTTAAGTGCGAATTGTTGAAATTTAAAAAAAAATCCTTGTTACTTTCTTTATTTTTTACTTAGCTGGTCTTATTTCATTAACTTACTTTTAGCATTCCTAGTGTTCATTCTAGAATTGACCATGGGATCATTGATCCCTTATTTCGCCAAATATTGCTTTGTTTAAGCGTTAGTAAGCTATAATTATCGTTACATGCATGTTTAAATGTTGATGTTATTTTGTTTTATAGGATATTGAAAATGTCCCTTTCTAAACAAACTACTGGATGAAACACTGAAATATGTTGTATTTTATTGCTTAATGTTGTTGCTTTCTTCTTGGTTAATGTCCCACCATTTTGGAACTGACCACCTTAGTATAGATTACAAGTGAAACATGAGGCACATGGACTTAGCGCTCACCTGGGGGTGTGTACATCTATCTCATGCAATGGTCAATTTCTTTCATTAAAGGGAATGTCAACATATTTGCCAATGTCCAATATGAATGATCAAAGTGTAGATGCCTATGTTTTAGAGGGCTACTGATCGGCCAGTTAAAAATTCATCTTATAGGAACAATTTCTGCTGCAACCAGTGGTAGTGTTGTCGAGTGCCATATAACTCTTCTCTCTGTGTCCGCCAAACTTCAGCTGGGCTACTAATATTTGCATTATAAATGGTTGCCTGGACTCAAACCTGGAAGGTTGAATGTTTTGCATCCATGTTTGTTGAATTCAGTTATGCAACGTCTGTATCCAGGGATGGAAAAACAGGTCTAGTGTTGCTTCGACAATTGCTTTGCTGATCTGTCCGACATGAGAACTTCCATTTTCTGCGTGTCAAGACAACAAATTAATTCTGGATGCGCTTGATGAAGGTTTTAATAATACTGTCAGATAGATGATGGATATTGTGAATTGCATGATATTTGCCAAGTATATGATAGGTATTGCTAGGTATATAATGAAAATTGTCAAGTAAATGTTATTATTATCAAGTAAATGATGATTACTGCCAAGTACATGCCGATTCATGGTTTTGTAAAGTACATGATAGGTTTGGTCAAGTAAATGATGGGTATGGTCACATCATGGTCAAGTAAATGATGGATATTGTGAAGCAAATGATCCTTTTGTTATGCCATTAGATAACAATTGCAAGAATAACTAACAGTCAACTTTTTTGTGTTTCTTCTTAGAAATTCTCTTGACTTGCTCTCATTTAAATAATGAAACATTAGTTTTCTTGATTTAATGATCGAAAATACTTGTAGCCCTTTTATGATAGAACTGCTCCCTGTCTCACCAGTGATCTGCAGCTATCATTTTACTTAGAATTGGTTTTGCAATGTTTTTGTATAAACACGGCCATGTCTGCTGATTTTATCTATTTCCTGCATTACCGCAATGTTTTTAACGAACGTTATTGGGCTGGTGCTCAAGACACCAGACATAACCTATTACCCAGCTAGCTAATTTCAAGTCACATTTTAATATTTTTGCTATATTGACATATCTCAGAGATGGATCAGTATTAATACCTCTAAATATTCTGACCACTTCCAATATATTTATTTTTCCAGAACAAACAACAGTTGATCAACAGCAATGACAGGTGCCTGTTGTGAGCAAGAAAACACTTAATCACAGATCTTAGCCTTGACATGCTTGATCAGTGAAACAGGATGTGCCTCGGTTTGCACATAAGCATCATTGTCGATGTGCTTACTACAAATGGTCAGGTCCTTTCTTTGTTGAATGATTGACAGACCATGTGATGCTGACTGCATCAGCCACATACTCAATTCTGAAAATTCCAACCTAGACTATACCCGAATGCTGGTAAGGTTTGGCTTGCTACTTGAAGATGATTGTTGCTATAGAACATAGGTACTCGTATATGGGATACCTGAAGTACGTCACTTATTCAACATTGCAGCGTTCAACATTGAATAAGTAACAGTTTCTTATTCAACATTCGCAAATATTTTCGTTTCATTTATAAATTTATAAAACATCCAATAAAACAAATTTTATCACAGTTCACAATTAAATATCACTACCAAGTATGGTTAACCCCAGTGCCTCGCCTTAAAGCTTCAATGTAAACCAATCATACAGTATATTTTATATAGACGGAAATTATAGTGAAGCTTTTACTATGCTGTAAATTTCGAAATATCATTTTGTACTATTATGCATAGGCAATATCATTACCAAGTAGGGTTACCCTCAGTGCCTCGGAAAACATTGGCTTAAACTTCAATGTAAGCCCATAGCATTCATGATACAGACTGGTATATTCCATATAGTGTATACGGACAGTTAATTTCACGTTGTTCCAGTTCACTCAGCTGAAAAATAAATGAGTACCAGCAAAATGCTGGGGGTTAACCCTGCGATGGACCGGCGTCCCATTCAGGGGAGAGTCTTGTACTCTCAGTCGCTTAACGCCACCGAAACCGGGATAAGCTCCGGCCTGATGGGCCTAATGGCTCGGGACAGACTTTAACTTTAACTAATACGGAAAGTAAAGTGCCAGTGCAAAATAAGGCTTTTACTGTGCTGGAAATTTCGCAATATCATTAGGTACTACTATGCATAGGCAATGACACTATTAAGTGCGGTAACCCTCAGTGCCTCGGAACACATTGACATATAGCTTCAATGTAAGCACATACCAATGTACAATATATTTCATATAGACGGAAAGTAAAGTGCCTGAACTAAGTGAAATATCACTACCAAGTGTTGTAATCAATGTCTTGGAACACATTGGGTAAAATTCAATAGACGTACAGTAGATTTCATATAGTCGTAAAATACCGTGTTGGAGTATAGTGGTAAACAGTTGGTAACATCGTGTTGATATATTACTCTGAGGCAATGTCACTGCTAAGTACTGTTTCCTGCAGTGCTTTGGGACACTTTGACCTAAAGCATCAATCTAAGCATTTATCATTACATAATCAATTATACATATGCGGAAAGTAAAGGTTCTGGCATGGTGAAGCTTTCACTGAATTAAAGTATAAACAATGTCACTACCAAGTATGGTTATATTCAGTACAGTGCCTTGGATCTCATCGATCTAAGCCCTTGGAATATGCATAAAGTAAAATGTTCGGGCAAAATGAAACTTTCACTGTTTGGTAATTTTTGAAATAACATATTGTAACATCTCATATGGGTATTGTCACTATAGAATAGAAACAGATCTAGGGAACACATTTTTGAAAGTCAACGAAATATGTATATAAAATACGGTATTGGTACTGGACATAGACAATTAAAAAATTAAGGTCAACGCTAAAGCTGAGTATCAATACCCTTGAAACACATGTTCCGGAAGTAACATAGGATGTACCAATACAACCGAAGAGTACGGGGTTTAGGTAAACCAACTCTTCCATTGTGCTCTGATTTTGAAAGTGTTATTTTGGCAATGCCAATATTCTTAGACCTTCAAAACATATGTTCCGAAAGTTACAAATCGGGAATATATTAAAATACGGAAATTTGATATAATCGAATGGCAAGGGCTCTGGGAAAACTTCCATTGTGCATTTGTTGCTTTCTTTATAACAGGTTTTTTTTAATAAAGAAAAAAATTATAACACTACAAATGAGCAATGTCACGACACAGAATCAAAGACAAATTATAGGGTCACAATTGTTCCGAAAGTAATTAAAAAGGTTGATATCAGTATACGGTATTTTTTCATAAAATAAAAGAGAAAATAACGCAGCAGGTTGAAGGTTCCTTTAAGTTAAGAATACTAGTAAACATATTTGTATTTTTTTGTCCATAATTTCGTATTTTTGACACAAGTTCGTACTTTTGTCCACAGTTTCGGATTTTCGTCCACGGTCTAACCACAAACTTATTAGACAAAAATGTCCAGGACAACTTACATGGGCCTATCGCTTTAATCATTTGTATTTAAAAGTAATACTTATTAAAAACAATACAATAACAGCTTAAATGTAGCAGAAAATTGCAGATTCGACTATCACTTTTTAAAAAATACGATAAATACAAAACTAAATGAACATTTCAACGGTCTACTTCGAAAGCCAAAAATGAATACATACACTACATCCACCACCATACTCGTGCTGTATATCACATACTACAGATCCGTACACTACATCCACCACCATACTCGTGCTGTATATCACATACTACAGATCCGTACACTACATCCACCACCATACTCGTGCTGTATATCACATACTACAGACCCGTACACTACATCCACCACCATACTCGTGCTGTATATCACATACTACAGACCCGTACACTACATCCACCACCATACTCGTTGTATATCACATACTACAGACCGTACACTACATCCACCACCATACTCGTGCTGTATATCATACTACAGACCCGTACACTACATCCACCACCATACTCGTGCTGTATATCACATACTACACCCGTACACTACATCCACCACCATACTCGTGCTGTATATCACATACTACAGACCCGTACACTACATCCACCACCATACTCGTGCTGTATATCACATACTACAGACCGTACACTACATCCTCCACCATACTCGTGCTGTATATCACATACTACAGACCCGTACACTACATCCACCACCATACTCGTGCTGTATATCACATACTACAGACCCGTACACTACATCCACCACCATACTCGTGCTGTATATCACATACTACAGACCCGTACACTACATCCACCACCATACTCGTGCTGTATATCACATACTACAACCGTACACTACATCCACCACCATACTCGTGCTGTATATCACATACTACACCCGTACACTACATCCACCACCATACTCGTGCTGTATATCACATACTACACCCGTACACTACATCCACCACCATACTCGTGCTGTATATCACATACTACAGACCCGTACACTACATCCACCACCATACTCGTGCTGTATATCACATACTACAGACCCGTACACTACATCCACCACCATACTCGTGCTGTATATCACATACTACAGACCCGTACACTACATCCACCACCATACTCGTGCTGTATATCACATACTACACCCGTACACTACATCCACCACCATACTCGTGCTGTATATCACATACTACAGACCCGTACACTACATCCACCACCATACTCGTGCTGTATATCACATACTACAGACCCGTACACTACATCCACCACCATACTCGTGCTGTATATCACATACTACACCCGTACACTACATCCACCACCATACTCGTGCTGTATATCACATACTACAGACCCGTACACTACATCCACCACCATACTCGTGCTGTATATCACATACTACAGATCCGTACACTACATCCACCACCATACTCGTGCTGTATATCACATACTACAGACCCGTACACTACATCCACCACCATACTCGTGCTGTATATCACATACTACAGACCCGTACACTACATCCACCACCATACTCGTGCTGTATATCACATACTACAGACCCGTACACTACATCCACCACCATACTCGTGCTGTATATCACATACTACAGACCCGTACACTACATCCACCACCATACTCGTGCTGTATATCACATACTACACCCGTACACTACATCACCACCATACTCGTGCTGTATATCACATACTACACCCGTACACTACATCCACCACCATACTCGTGCTGTATATCACATACTACAGACCCGTACACTACATCCACCACCATACTCGTGCTGTATATCACATACTACAGACCCGTACACTACATCCACCACCATACTCGTGCTGTATATCACATACTACACCCGTACACTACATCACCACCATACTCGTGCTGTATATCACATACTAAACCCGTACACTACATCCACCACCATACTCGTGCTGTATATCACATACTACACCCGTACACTACATCCACCACCATACTCGTGCTGTATATCACATACTACAGACCCGTACACTACATCCACCACCATACTCGTGCTGTATATCACATACTACAGACCCGTACACTACATCCACCACCATACTCGTGCTGTATATCACATACTACAGACCCGTACACTACATCCACCACCATACTCGTGCTGTATATCACATACTACACCCGTACACTACATCCACCACCATACTCGTGCTGTATATCACATACTACAGACCCGTACACTACATCCACCACCATACTCGTGCTGTATATCACATACTACAGACCCGTACACTACATCCACCACCATACTCGTGCTGTATATCACATACTACACAACCGTACACTACATCCACCACCATACTCGTGCTGTATTACATACTACACCCGTACACTACATCCACCACCATACTCGTGCTGTATATCACATACTACAGACCCGTACACTACATCCACCACCATACTCGTGCTGTATATCATACTATAGACCGTACACTACATCCACCACCATACTCGTGCTGTATATCACATACTACACCCGTACACTACATCCACCACCATACTCGTGCTGTATATCACATACTACAGACCCGTACACTACATCCACCACCATACTCGTGCTGTATATCACATACTACAGACCCGTACACTACATCCACCACCATACTCGTGCTGTATATCACATACTACAGACCCGTACACTACATCCACCACCATACTCGTGCTGTATATCACATACTACAGACCCGTACACTACATCCACCACCATACTCGTGCTGTATATCACATACTACAGACCCGTACACTACATCCACCACCATACTCGTGCTGTATATCACATACTACACCCGTACACTACATCCACCACCATACTCGTGCTGTATATCACATACTACACCCGTACACTACATCCACCACCATACTCGTGCTGTATATCACATACTACACACCCGTACACTACATCCACCACCATACTCGTGCTGTATATCACATACTACAGACCCGTACACTACATCCACCACCATACTCGTGCTGTATATCACATACTACAGACCCGTACACTACATCCACCACCATACTCGTGCTGTATATCACATACTACAGACCCGTACACTACATCCACCACCATACTCGTGCTGTATATCACATACTACACCCGTACACTACATCCACCACCATACTCGTGCTGTATATCACATACTACAGACCCGTACACTACATCCACCACCATACTCGTGCTGTATATCATACTACAGACCGTACACTACATCCACCACCATACTCGTGCTGTATATCACATACTACACAACCGTACACTACATCCACCACCATACTCGTGCTGTATATCACATACTACACCCGTACACTACATCCACCACCATACTCGTGCTGTATATCACATACTAAACACCCGTACACTACATCCACCACCATACTTGTGCTGTATATCACATACTACAGATCCGTACACTACATTTTGTATTAATCTAAAATAATTATAACACTTAATGTTCAAGATTCACTCATCCAACCTCTACGAAAAATTGACTGAAAAGTGCGTTCCATGTTTTCTTAAATAACTTCACAAATATTCAATGAAATGTTTAATTGAAAATATGGGTAATTCCGGATTTATTGTGAAATTTTGATATGCATCCATTGCATTTTTATAGAAATATAGGTAAATTAAAATAAGGTTGTACATTTGTATAATTTTGCCAGCCGGTCTACACATTTTAAACCCGTACAGCCGTGTCCTTCCGGTATGCTGAACTACGGGTACGGTGATGTACGTAGGCTGCCGGACACTGTTGCATGAACTAGTGGTTGTCAATAAAGCTTGCTACAAACAAAAATGGCAGACGTATCGGCAGTGTTTTCCGATGATGGTATAGTCGATGCTATAATCGACGAATTATTAAATGAAGATAATGGGTAAGTTTTTTTTAAATAAATGCAAATTGATTTGTAATTTTAATTCAATTTAAATCATTTTAATACACTATTTTCTCTTGTTTTTCGATAGTTTAATTGGTAATTTTAATACCTCATTTTCTTTTTAATTAGCAATTTTAACTCAATTTAAAAACATTTTAATACATTATTTTATCTTGTTTTTCGATAGTTTTGTAATTTTAATACAATATGTTCTCTTTTTTCTGATGATTTAGTTGAACACAAATTTATTAGTAATTTTAACTCTGTTGTTTTTTATCCGAATTATCTGGCTTTATTTTACAGATTTTAACCTTTATCCCCCCCCCCATAATTAAACCTAAAAAACCAATTCTTGTGGTTGCAAATGAACTGTTACAAACGTTTTTGTGCCTTTTTTTTAAATTTATATAAAATCGGTTATGCCAATTGATTTTTTTATTAAATACACTAATGTGAATAGAGTAACACAATCAGAAGAATATTTGTAATATTTACGATAATTAACTTTGATTGTACCTCCCATCACACGTCTGTACAAGGTAAAACAACAATCCTTTCAGTAATTCTGTACCCGTAACTACGGTGTAATTTTATCTGTAGTTTTTTAACCGGAAGTACGTTTTTGAGAGTCTATAACTTTCGTTCCGCACGATAAATTTTTTTCCGCACGACAGATCGTTAGAAAAATATGTTTACTATTACTCCTCAAAATTTCAAGCCCCCGAACATAGAAATGAAACCCCGCGGCCGTTTTTAAGAAAGGTATATCATTTTAGGTCGATTTTCAGCCCGTTTCTATGCAAACAAATGTAATGCGCATGCGCGATGTTATAGTCACAGAAACGCTTAGACGCTTTATCCCCGAACTTAGACGCTTTATCCCCCGTTTCAGGCTGATCCCAGACTTGGTCACAGATGGTGGTCTTAAAATCTGAATGTCACGCATGGCTCACGCATTTTGGACAAATACATATGTAGATAATATTTTAAGATCATGAAAATTCATTCTGGTATATGTTTAAAAAAATTAGCCCCCTCCCCCCTCGTGTTACTATAATAATCTTTTCCGCGAATCTCCATCGATTGGTAAACTTTGCTAGTTTTTTTTTTATTTTTGTTCAGCCCTTCCAAACACTCTTTTGTCGTGGAAGGCCGAAAATGTCAATTACTTAAAATGATAACTCCTTAATTATTTTTTTTCTAAAATTGATGACATATTTGTGATTTTCTATAATATTATCTAGTGCTATTTGAATTCTGCAAAAAGGTTCATATATATGGCACGCCAATTGATGCAAAAATCAGCTAACCCTAGGATAGCTCAGCTATCTATAGGATAGCTGGCTGCTATTCTATAGATACCAGACTGCAGGTATTGTGAGTTAAATCGGCTATCTATGGGATAGCTGTCTGCTATCCCATAGATAGCAGGTGCGAACCCATAGATATCTGAAAAATAACCCCCTATATCTCCTGGTATTTTGAGATGCAAAGAAGTATTACATTAAAAGCTGAGGTTTTAATGAATTAATAACTTCAAACCCATTTTTGCAACAGCAAACCCTAGGATAGCTCAGCTATCTATAGGATCACAGGCCTGGAAACTCCCAGATTGCTGAATAACTAGCCATAGCTGAATTGACCAATCAGCGCGTTTGTAACAAATTTTCTTGTTTACATCAGAGACATATGTCGCTGTTTACATAGAAGAACAAATTTTGTTATTAATCTGTTAATAGAGCAAAAACCAGTCAATCGAAGTTAAAACTGACTTTGGTAGATTTATATTTTAAGTGTCTGTAGAGAAATAATTTTAAATATGGACAACTAAGGAGCTAAGACGACTATCATACGGTACAACGCATCTTTCGGCGAGCTCAAAACCGTGAAAATGGAAAACTGATCGAAAATGGCAAGAAATAAGGAACCAATACTTGAGAAATAGTTTGATAACTTTACGATTTTAACATTTCATAAATAACTTAAGAACATACATCTGTTTGAACAAGAAAACTGCGTTTTTAGAACCTCCCCCCCCCCCCCCCCCTCCGTTTTGTCAGATTGTAACACGCAGTCATACTAAATGATCACGGGGGACAATCACGTGACTTATGTTGATCACGCTTTCACCTGAAAACGCTCGCTTCGAAGGTAAGTTGACCTTAGTTTTATATGATAGCGCGTGAATTTGAAAATGATATGTTGCCCACGGAAGAAGTATATGTGTACTGAGTTTCCTTGCCAAATGACAACATTCAAATCCCCGTAGTTTCTGCAAACACTTCGACAATGTGTGGAGCACGTCAGATATTCGTGTTGATCACACTTACACATTTATGCTATCGCTGATTAAATTTAACCAAACGATAAAATTTGCGCCTTTTATACCCGAATTTTCTACATCCACTAAATATTTATTACAACAGACAATTATTTTGCGTGTCTTCATGTCGGTAGATATTGGAATTTGTCAGTATTCGTCAAATTATGTAAAATGATCACGCTTTCACGAGTTAGACTACACAATCTAGAATATTCAGTTAATTCGACAGTGCCTTTATCTATAGTTATATATATATATTTGTATGCTATGTACACAGATTGGAACAGCTTGCATGTGTAGTACAGACCTGTTGAAAAATAAACACTAAGCTAACAAATTATTGTTTAATTTTGGCTCCCCGTTAGCTTTACATCGGCAGTTGCCCTTATCTAAATCTCGACAGCCGAACGTGGGCTCCTTTTTGTTAGCTCAGTGTTGAATTTTCGACAGGTCTGTATTGTAAATATACGAACAATCAACCTCTACTGTTAATAGTTTATTGTCACATCAATGCTGTATCAAACTCATAACAACACCGGTAATTAATATCACTTAGTAAGCTGTGTGTTGTCCACAATCTGATGGCAATGTATGTTGTGATGGGTTACGAATGTTTTTATGGTTTGATCCATTAAATATTTTCTTTTGGGCTTGTTGAGCCACATATTTTTTCTAGTCATTCTGAAAAAAACTTGACTTACTTACTTAACTTATTCCTCTTGATTCCCTGGGGAGCAAAGGGCCGCAACAACACCTCTCCATATGACACGGTTTTGGACTATCTTCTTCAGTTCGGCCCAGGTCTTTCCAGCTGTTTGTGCCTCAGTGTCGATACTCCTACGTCAAGTCTGTTTAGGCCGACCTCTCTTCTCTTCCCTTGTGGGTTCCAGTCAAAAGCCTGCCTTGTGGCATTTGATGCAGGCTTGCGTAGTGTGTGGCCAATCCATCCCCATTTTCGTTTCCTGATTTCAGACTCGATTGGACCTTGTCTGGTCCTGTCCCATAGTTGTTTGTTTGAGACAACTTCAGACCATCTGATGTTGAGGATGTTCCTGAGGCATCTGTTGATAAATGTCTGGAGTTTGTGGGTGTTGGTCTTGGTTACTTGCTTACCCTTCCGGAGCACCCGGCCTCACTTCCCTGGTGGAAGTTCACGTGTATAACCTAACTTGTCAGTTCCAATGTTTTTAATTTGCTTCTGGATTGTGATTCGGATATGGATTAGTATGTTTGTTTTTGATTACCCTCCAGGTTTCTGAGCCGTATAGTAGGATGGACTTGACATTGGTGTTGAAGATCAGGATCTTGTTTTTTATTGAGAGGGCTGTTGATCTCCAGATTGGTCGAAGGGAGTTGAAAGTAAATCTGGCTTTGTTGATGCGGCACTTTATGTTTTCATCTGTACCCCCATCTTTACTGATGACACTGCCCAGGTAAACAAACTTGTCAGTTTCCTTGATGTTTTCTTGGTGTAGCTGCACTGGGTCTTCTGTTTTGTTGTTTACCCTCATGACTTCAGTCTTTCTGATGTTGATTTGGAGGCCAGTCTTCTTTGCTTCTTCTGCAAGACGGCTTAACATTTCTTGGGTATCTTGGTGTCTGTGGGAGATAAGACTTATATTATCTGCAAAGTCAAGGTCCTCCAGCTGCTTGTTAAAAGGTCCACTGTATTCCCGTTTTCGCATGGTCTGGCGCATCATCCAGTCAATAACTATAAGGAAGATTGTTGGTGACAACAGGCATCCCTATTGGACCCCGGTTTGTACAAAAAAGGTTCTGTCAGCTTCCCATCATGCATGACTTGGCAAGTGGCGTCTTCATACAGTTGCTGAATGATGGTGACAAACTATGGTGGAAAGCCATAATGGTACATCAGTTTCCAGATGACATCCCCATCCAAAATGTCAAATGCCTTCTGAAAGTCGAAAAAGACTGAGTACAGTGGGGTCTGCCACTCCAGGGACTGTCCAATGATGATGCGCTTGGTGGCAATGTGGTCTACATGATCTATCTTGCCGAAAGCCAGCATGTTCATCTCGGAGTGTCTTGTCCAGTGCATACTTAAGTCTCTCTAAGATGATTCTTGACAGTACATTCCCTGGAATCGACAGGAGCATGATTCCTCTCCAGTTGTTGCAGGATGACAAGTCCCTCTTCTTTGGCAACTTCACAAGGTGTCCTTTCTTCCAATCTTCTGGTACTTTCTCCTGCTCCCGGATCTTGTTAAGGGGTGGATGTAGCATGTCAGTTGAGGTCTGGGTATCTGCCTTCAATGCTTCGGATGGTATACCATCTGGACCTGCTGCTTTATCAGATTTCAGTGACTTTATGGCCTTCATTATTTCGTGCTTGCTAGGTGGACCAGTGTTGATATCGAGGACTTTAGTGGGTGGTGGGATGTCTGGCAGAATTGATGGTACTGGTCTGTTGAGTGTTCCCTTAAAGTGTTCCACCCATCTTGCTCTCTGTTCTTCTTCGCCTGAAATAGTGTTTCCATTCTTGTCTTTGACAGGGCGACTTGATCTGTTGTTGTTTTTTTTCCAGAGAGGGTCCTCGTGATCTCATAGAGTCTCTTCATGTTTCTTTGACCCGCAGCAGTCTCTGCTTCCTGCGTCAGCTCTTCAATAAAGTTTCTCTTGTCTTTCCTTGCACTTCTTTTCACTTCCCGGTTCTTGTCCCAGTAATGTGCTTGCAGTTCTTGCCTCTCTTTCTGGTCTTGTGTTTGGATGATCTGATCTTTCAGTTGTTTTTTCTCTGTGATCATTGCCCATGTGTCTGCTGTAAGCCACTCCTTGTGTTGTGATCTCTTCTTTTCTAGGAAAGTTTGGCATGTTGTCTTCCAGGTGTTACACAGATTATTCCACTGATCTTCAACTGTTTCCTCTGGCAGGTTGGAGAGTGCACTGTAGTTGTTCCTTAATTCAAGCTTAAATTTTTCTATTTTCTCTCTTCCTTCTAGCTTGTGTGATATTCTTCCTGCTCTATCTTTAAAAGCTTTCAGTTTGGTCTTATGGGTGGCAACAACTAGCTGATGATCTGATGCTGCATCTGCTCCACGTTATACCCTGACATCTTGCAGGCTTCTTCTCCACTTTCTTCAAATTGTGATGTGGTCGATCTGATTTTCAGAAAAATAAAAACAGCATATTATATATTGATAAAACATCACAAAAATCTAGTAATTTTATCTTTGAAAAATGATCATAAAACCTAAAACTATAGACACTGTTCAAATGACTGAACATTCGAAACCCGATATTCGAAAATTTAGACCTAAACATTGTGTAAGCGTGATCAACTCACAAACTTAGTGAAAGCGTGATCATTTTACATAATTTGACGAATACTGACAAATTCCAATATCTACCGACATGTAGACACGCGAAATAATTGTCTGTTGTAATAAATATCTAGTGGATGTAGAAAATTCGGGTGTAAAAGGCGCAAATTTTATCGTTTGGTTAAATTTAATCAGCGATAGCATAAATGTGTAAGTGTGATCAACACGAATATCTGACGTGCTCCACACATTGTCGAAGTGTTTGCAGAAACTACGGGGATTTGAATGTTGTCATTTGGCAAGGAAACTCAGTACACATATACTTCTTCCGTGGGCAACATATCATTTTCAAATTCACGCGCTATCATATAAAACTAAGGTCAACTTACCTTCGAAGCGAGCGTTTTCAGGTGAAAGCGTGATCAACATAAGTCACGTGATTGTCCCCCGTGATGATACGACACGGGGAAAATTATGCGACGCGTTTCTCACTTCGTCACACAAATGTGTTTTATGTACGGTGTTAAAATTTTGGAAATATAATTATTGTACATGTATCTACATTATGTGTGATTAAAATTATTATCATGTTATAATTCTTTCGTTTAAAATGCGTGAAACTTTATTTTTAATTTGAAGTTAAATGAGAGATAGAGAGAGTCAAGGTTATTTCTTACACTTAAATCAATAAGTCGTGTCGTTAATTATATTTTGTCTGATTATATTTTATCTTTAAATTATGTATTTTATTTGTTTCCGATATCTTTATTCACCGCTACGTTTGTTTCCATAATTTTGTGTTAACTAGTTAATATGCGACTTTGAAGGAAATGGATAATGTTCGTTTACATCAATTTGTGTCAAGTTACGGGTTTATTTCAAAAATATAGTTTTATATATCAGGATTGAGATTAAAAATTGGACATAGATCGGCATTTTGTGCTTGATTGATATTTTCTATTTAAACTTGCTTTTTAATCAATGCTGTCAAAATAAATGCACATATCTAAGAATATATGTGTCAATTATTTTTTAATAATTAATAATTATTAAAATTAATATTCTTGACTGGACGTTGACTAAAGACCATTACTCACTGGTAACTCAGTATTAATATATATTTTTTATACATGTATATGCTGCAGTATAAAAAGAAATAGATATTGACAAATATTGTGTATATGTAAAAAATGCGGTGCTTTGATTTTAATTTATCAATACTTAATATAAATCAGGGTAGAATCTTAAATTATTTTACTTACATTGTTTTTATTAAAGCACCATCAAATCCTCATAAGACTTATCTCCCCTATACTATAATAAGATGTTTTTAATTATTGTATGCCAATACACCATGTACCAAATCAAAATAAGATTGATTATGTTTTATATTAAATATATCAACATAATAATACTATCTTTGTGGTCATATCACCACATTTAAGGGCCGATTCGGCGCCGATCCGGTAATTCGTGGGTCGATCCGGTAAATTAGGGCCGATCCGGTATTTCTGGTTACCCCATTGGGATCGACTGTTATTCCATCGGAATCGTTTGTGTGTGATAGATTTTAATTTTTTAAAGAAAATTGTTTTACATATCCAAAGAAGAAGAAGACACAGAAAGTGAGTACCATAACTTTTTATTTACATTATTAATGTTCGAATTTCCAACCAACCGAGACGCCATCTTTGATCTACATTAGATATATATAAACAAACCTGCGACTTCCGCGTTGATAAATTCTTAAATTACTCCCCGAAATAAAGTGTTATTTACAACAAGTCATATATTGGCAGTAAAGGCTGTATTCAATAATGTTTCTCTCTAAACCGTCAAATAAAGTGAAGAAACGTATTTGACAGAGGCATTGAAGAAGTCTATTTGAAATGTTACGATAAACATGCAATTTATAGTTTAAAACCAAAAAAAAAATAAATGAGAAAAAATGTAAGCTAAACGTATTCTATATCAGTAGAAAGCAAAAATATTTAACTATTTAAATTTTTTACCCCGTTGAAATCTATGTAGTAGGTCTTGAGAACGATGCATTTGAACTACATAGGGGGTATGACCAAGTTACGAGACTGTTGTTCTGTATTTGAATAGCGATAAACACGCCGTTTTTTATTTAAAACTTAAAATCGAGAAAAATTGTAAGCTGAACGTATTGTATATCACCAGAAAGAGAAAATGATTTACTATTAATAATTTTTACCTTAGTTGAGATCGATACAGAGAGTCACGAGAACCATGATTTAAATTACGTAGGGGTTATGTGCAATTAATTACGGTTAAGTACACACTTTTTGGGACGAAATGTTACAATGGTAGTTGTATGAAATTATTTATTTGCTTATCATACATTTTTTCAGAACGTACATATCATTTTCCCATGCAAAACAAGAACAGTTAATTCCATTATTTACTCTGAAAACGAAAAATCCAGGTCAGATAGTTTATAAATTTATCTAAGTTCACAAAGCGGAACGAGCCAACAGTATTCAGGAAGTGACCTCTTACAGGACCTTTCTGTAGAGTTTACCTAAAGCCATGTATTATTAATATGAAGACATAAAAGACATGAAATATCGGATCCTTTAATATCGCAGTTATTGGAGTATTGTATAACGATTTCAAGTTTGAAATTTACTGGTATTTTACAATAAATTTAATGAATTGTACAGTGTGTACATCCGAAAGGGAGAGAATTCCTGTCATTTTAAGGGAATTGCTGCCTTCTGTTTATTGATTGTGGAAATAATATATTATTTCATGAGGCGGATATACCCTTTTTTGAATAACATTATTAAATCACTATTTACTGAATTTAGATTCGAACTGACATATTGTAAATACATATAACATCATTTCTAAATTTGGATTGACTGAACGTAAAAGAAACGTAATCGTCTTCTATGACGTCCGTACTCTCGCTATAAAGTAGATTGTCGTCTATCTTTCATTCATTTGAACTTCAAAAGTCAAAGTGTTCACACCTCTTTTTTCCAGATGGCCAGTAACGTTATGAACTGTGATTATTGCGGAGCCGAGTTTACAGACTTGCCACAGTTGTTGGATCATGTAGAGGCTCATCGTGTGGCAGGAAATAAACCGTTAACGGTATGATTTTTGTTTTAAAATTTTTACAATAATAATAATAAAAATAATGATAATAATATTATAATAATATTAGTGTCACAAATATATACTTTTCAGTTAGGATAGCATTTTCTTACATTGTAGGAACTAACATGCATCCCGTCTCCAGTTCAGAATGATGAAGTGGCACAGTGTTCAACAAGTTCTTTAAAGGAGCAAGTGGTATGTTCTTTGTTTCTCACTTGGCATATTTTTATTCCATATCAATTCATGTATTTCAAATCCTTTTTTTTTTTTTTTTTTTTTTTTGCAATAATAATATTAATAATAATAAGAAATCAAAAGCAACAAATCGACCAGTTCCCTTGTTATATTTCAGGGTTCCAGTGCGACCAGTGCCCCAAGGTTTTAAAGTCAAGGATTCTCTTACCCGTCATATCACGTGTAAACACTCTGGTGCGAGATACCCCTGTACCACTTGTGGAAAAACATATGAATATGTGGGAGCAAGAACCCGCCACGAGAAACATTGTGAAGGAAAAGAAAATATATGCGAGACGTGTGGGAAGCGATGTTCGACCGCTGGGGGATTACGCCGTCACCAGGACCTTCATAACAAAGCACTCCAGCAGAAACAAACTCCACTACAACCAATAAAAAGAAAATCTAGTCAATCCAGGCAAGTTTGTAAAGCTAAGAAAGGTAAGACGGTTCTATCTAAACCTTCAAGTTACAGATGCCGTCGATGTAGTGACATATTTCCAAGCAGACATGAACTTTACCTCCACGGTATGCAGCACCATTATCAAGTGGGTGGAGCATTGCAGCCAAGACCGTGGAATGAAGCACCCTGGGAACAGCAAGACGGCACCGTCGATGATTAATTACGGGAAGTCTATGAAGCTAACGCGCCACTGATACTGGGACCAGACCAGCCGGGACACATTCAATCCATTTATAACTTTCCGTTGAACAATGACGTGTCCGTGCCACAACTGAACCGTTTTGCTGCCGAAAATTTCGATCGGGAGCAACATGCCTTTAAACTTAACTTAAGTTTCGGCGTCATTCTACAACATCGGGAGACGGGGCAATACAGGTATTTCACGCCCTATAGAAATACAGTCGTATTTGACTCCCCGATTTATATTTCAAAGCGTACAGACCTCCGGCGATTACATTTAAGATTAAGAAGAATGGATATCCTGGACCATTTATTACGCAATCGTTCAGACACGAAGTGGATCTCGGTATTAGTAACCAACGTCAAATTCTACGTGACGGGCACCAACTACCCCGTCGGGCAAGGGGAATTACCAGACTTCCTGCTGGAGAAACATAGTTTGTACCCGCTAATAAAAAATCAACAGAACGGAAAGATGTATGAAGACAACTTGTGTCTCTTCCGGTGTTTGACCTTGCATAAGGGGCACGAAATCCGATGTATCGACGGACCGGCACGCGACCTATACCAGAAATAGAAACAACATAAGAAATGCCCCGAACCATTCCCCAGCGTATCCGTAGACGAGTTTCCTGAATTTGAAAAGTTTTTCCAAGTGGACCTGGACGTGTACAGTTTGGCTGAAGACGGTGAAGCGAGGTCAATTTATAAATCACGTGGTCGATACCAAAACAGCATGTACGTGAATCTATATGAAAACCAAACGTCATATATTAATGATTTTTGGCCTATGCCAGTAAATACCGATGTAACACATGCGATCGACATTTTCATCGCATTGATCTCCTACATAAACACCAGAAGTCCTGTACCGGCAAGACGAAGTACCTGTATCCCGGCGGTTTTCATAAATCACCACAGACAATTTTGAAAAGTTAGAGGCTTATGGCATTTTCATTCCCGAGATCGAGAGAATATATAAATATTTTATTTGGTATGATTTTGAAGCCGTTCTTCAGAGTATTGACGACAGACCAACCGAGTACTTATCTTGGACACAAAAACACCTCCCGATAAGTGTATTAATCTGTAGTAATGTACCTGGATATACAGATCCTTACTGCATCGTCGACACGAACCCCAATGAATTAATTAAAAGTATGGTGGGCTACATGCGTGGTATTGCTGACGAAGTCGAAGAACTGGCAAAAGAAAAATGGAAACGAGTGATAAATGAAATAGAAGAGCAGTTGAAATGTGATATATCGATAGATATTGATTCAACAAAATTACCGACTCATCCCTTAGAAGACGACAGCGACGATAACGAAGAAGAGGGAGAGGAAGAAATGGATGATGACGACGAAACGGAGAAGAACATTGAAGAAGATAAACGTTTGATTCAACTCTACGGCGAGTTTAAATTGTATTTGTCACAGGTACCCGTATTGGCCTTCAATTCGGCCAAATATGATTTAAATTTAGTCACACAGTATCTGACTCGACATTTACAAATGCACGAAGAAGAGCGAGCTTACGTCATCAAGAAAAATAATGCGTACACTTGCATATCAGCAAGACAATTAAAGTTTTTGGACATGTCCCAGTTTTTGGCCCCAGGTTCTAGCTATGCCTGCTTTTTGAAAGCGTATGGGGTCTCCGAACAAAATGGGTTTCCCCTACCAGTGGTTTGACCATCCAGATATATTAAATTACGCGTCTTTACCAACACACGAAGAGTTTTACAATACTTTAAAAAATTCAAATTTATCCGACCAGGAATACCAATACTGCCAAAATGTTTGGGAAGAACATAACATGAGCACCTTTCAAGACTTTCTAGTTTGGTATAACAACTTGGACTTCGGGCCTTTTGTTGAAGCGATTACGAAATTTCAACAATTTTATTTCGAAAAAGGCATTGACGTTTTTAAAACTGCTGTCAGTGTCCCCGGGATTGCACGACAACTGTTATTTCAATCGGCTAAAGAACAGAATGCCAGTTTTGCTCTGTTTGATAATGCTGATCTTTTCGACACGGTCAAGCGGGGCAATGTAGGCTGTCCTTCCATTGTGTTCTGTAGAAGACATAAAGCACAAGAAACGAAAATTCGAGGAGGCAAACTATGTAAGAAAATTGTCGGTTTTGATGCCAACGCCCTTTATTTGTGGGCCATCGATCAACCCATGCCCGTCGGACCGTACATCCGTCGTTTAGCGATTAACGATTTTAGACCAGAAATACGAGATAAGTACATGGCCGCCTTCAACTGGTTAGATCACGTGATCACATACACACAGATCCTTGCTCGGTATCTTCGTGTGGGTGGTTAATGGTTCTCACGGTTAAGTCTCCAATGCATGGCGTAACGCCGTGAATTAGACACTCGATGTCATCTATTAGGGTTTTATACGTAATTATATCAATAAATTGTATATACACACATATGCGTGTTTGTCGTTTTTTAAGGGTGTTTTAACAGGTGTAAAAATGTTATTTTTCGAATGTAAAAACGGTTTTTACAAGTGTAAAAATAGATTTGGACTTCCATAGAATTTAAAACATGTATGTGTAAAAATGATTTTTTTTGAAATGTAAAAACTGTTTTTGGAAGTGTAAAAATGGATTTCAACCTCCATACAAACATTATGGAAAATTTGTAAATTTCAATTTTAAAAATGTAAAAACCCGTTTTCATAAACGAAAATAACCGTGTACTCCAAACATAGGTAAACGAAGTGTTAATTGAACACATGGTTTGACTAGAATAGATTCGAACCTCATAAAACTTACCTTCTACAGTTTGAATACATAACAACTATTCAACGTTTCAGTTCATTATTTTTAATATACACATGATATTACAACCAAATGCAAAAACAGTTCTAATAGTTCATAAAATCATTTGGATTACAGTTGGAACAGCTAAAAAATCCAAGCTGATTCTGGTGGTCTTCTCGCCATTCACAAAATGTCACACTGTCCCATTGGTCTTTTAATAATTGTTGTATCAGGTCCATGGCACGCTTCATAAACGCCCACTGTTCAAACGTGAGAGTTATTGCTTTGCGAGTGGGCACCACTTCCGTTGCGTCCTCGGGTAGAAACCATTTCCTGACATGAACATTGGGCAATCCGTCCTTGAGACTGGCATACACGTTGCTTCCGAGGTGATATTTGTAGTCCACGGATGTTCCTGTTTTGTACTCTTCTATATGGTTGCTGATGTCGTCGTGGCACATTTCGGCCAATTTCTTGAATTTTTCCACATTTAACGTAAAACCTCGTTTCGTAGGGTATCTCACGCCTTTCTTCGCGTCCATAGGGTACTCTCTAATGTGAATTAACATGTGTCCGTTGTAAGGTTTAGCCACAACGTAGAGTTCTCCACCTAGATGAAACATACATAACTGAACTGAATCTGACATTGTTTGGTCGTCCACAGTTTCCCAGTGTCTTTAACTCTTGTGATAAATTCTTTTTCACTTTTTTCAATACGTCAAATCGTACTTTCTCTTTTTCTTTCTTGATAGGTCCTGTACTATTGGTACGTGGTGTATAAAAATCCATGATACGTAGTTTCTCCTTAGAAGTTGGTTGAAAACTGATAAACATTGCACAATTTTCGTAGGATATATATCCTTACACATGCATGGAGCCTTGGTCCACCAATCAAAACAGTTTCGGTATATTCGTCGGCATTATTTTAAGAAGCTGATTTCATATTTCAGCAATAAAAAAAGACATTACGTCAGATTGTGCAATGCTTTCGATCGTTAATATTACCAATTTTTATTTATATAATTTCGTTTTTAACCTTTACTTTCTTAGTTCTGTACGAATTTTAATAAATGTTGCAACATGATATTGGTCTCGACGATACAAATCGATAGAGACTAAACACGGCTCTAGTAGTCCATGGTGGTTGGTGCGCTTTCGAATGGTGGGTCCGAATCCGTGAATTTCACTTAACGGGCGATAACTTTTTTGTACCGCGTTTGAGCACCATACCACCTTTCCCATTCGATGCTTCTCCTCGAGCCGGACACGACGGTATATTACATGACCCCTTTCGGTCAAGAGATCGAGTCCTAGTACAGTTTTAACCCTCTAATATCATCAGGGGGGGGGTCACCTGAGACTTCAAACACTCTACTTCGATCCGGTTTTCCCCACTTGTTATTAGATCTAAAGATTTCCTTTCGATTTCCCTACATCCGGGACTTCCCCTCTCTCCGTGACGTTATACCTCGTGACCCCACGACCTCTGAGGTCAGCATTATTTATAGTATCCAGCAACCAACAACATTGTATGGAGATATGACCACCCTACATACTACTATCAATTTTAGGTAATGTGGAATATGTGAAAATGTTACCATGCCTTCCATGTTGTCCTTGAGAGGTTTTTGGGAATCATCCTATGCAATGGTTTATTATTGAAAGCATTTGGGATATTGAAGATTATATGATTATATAGTGATTGACTGAATGAACATCTCAAATCAAATCGAAGTTAATAAAGTATTTGGTTTACATCTTTAAACCATGGTTCTGGCCCATAAAGCAATTTTCAGAATTAATTATATAACGATTCAATCCATGCCCAATACAAAATCTCTAAGAAAGGCAAAAAAAAATTGAAAACTAAGGAACTAATGAAACAAGATAACACATTCATTTTAATCCATTTTTATTAGCTCACCTGAGCCAAAGGCTCAAGTGAGCTTTTCTGATCACAATTTGTCCGTTGTCTGTCGTCGTCGTCGTCGTCGTCGTCGTCGTCGTCGTCGTCGTCGTAAACTTTTCACATTTTCATCTTCTTCTCACGAACCACTGGGCAGATTTCAACCAAATTTGGCACAAAGCACCACTAGGTGAAGGGGATTCAAGTTTGTTCAAATGAAGGGCCACACCCTCTTTAAAGGGGAGATAATTGAGAATTATTGAAACTTTGTTGGTATTTTTCAAAAATCTTCTTCTCAAAAACTATTCGGCCTGTAAAGCTTAAACTTTTGTGGAGGCATCCTTAGGTAGTGTAGATTCAAGTTTGTTCAAATCATAGTCCCCGGGGAGGGAGGGGCCACAAGAGGGGGATCAAGTTTTACATAGGAGTATATAGAGAAAATCTTTAAAAATCTTCTTCTCAAAAACTATTAGGCCTGAAAAGCTCAAATTAAAATGGAAGCATCCTGAGGCAGTGTAGATTCAAGTTTGTTCAAATCATGGTCCCCGGGGGTAGGGAGGGGTCACAAGAGGGGGATCAAGTTTACATAGGAATATATAAAGAAAATTTTTAAAAATCTTTTTCTCAAAAACTATTAGGCCAGAAAAGCTCAAATTAAAATGGAAGCATCCTCAGGTAGTGTAGATTCAAGTTTGTTCAAATCATAGTCCCTGGGGGTAGGGTGGGGCCACAAGAGGGGGGTCAAGTTTTACACAGGAATATATAGAGAGAATCTTTAAAAATCTTCTCCTCAAAAACTATTAGGCCAGGAAAGCTCAAATTAAAATGGAAGCATCCTCAGGTAGTGTAGATTCAAGTTTGTTCAAATCATGGTCCCCGGGGGTAGGGAGGGGCCACAAGAGGGGGATCAAGTTTTACAAAGGAGTATATAGAGAAAATCTTTAAAAATCTTCTTCTCAAAAACTATTAGGCTGAAAAGTTCAAATTAAAATGGAAGCATCCTCAGGTAGTGTAGATTCAAGTTTGTTCAAATCATGGTCCCCTGGGGTAGGGAGGGGTCACAAGAGGGGGATCAAGTTTTACATAGGAATATATAAAGAAAATTTTTTAAAATCTTTTTCTCAAAAACTATTAGGCCAGAAAAGCTCAAATTAAAATGGAAGCATCCTCGGTAGTGTAGATTCAAGTTGTTCAAATCATAGTCCCTGGGTAGGGGGGGCCACAAGAGGGGGTCAAGTTTTACACAGGAATATATAGAGAGAATCTTTAAAAATCTTCTCCTCAAAAACTATTAGGCCAGGAAAGCTCAAATTAAAATGGAAGCATCCTCAGGTAGTGTAGATTCAAGTTTGTTCAAATCATGGTCCCCGGGGACAGGGAGGGGTCACAAGAGGGGGATCAATTTTTACATAGGAATAAATAGAGAAAATCTTTAAAAATCTTCTTCTCAAAAACTTGAAATATTGAAAAGTTAAAGTCATAGGTCTTTCAAAGTATACAATACTGCTCTAATTTGTAATATTTGCATTATATCCAATTATATATTTCCTTACGAGAATTTAACATGTGAAATTTATCAATCGTAAACCGGAAGTTTGAATCATTCGGGTTAGGTAACCATGGTCCTCAAAGAATCATACAGAGTTATCGTTCCTAATCTTCCGAACGCCATGAAAATAACATGTAAAATCCCGTAAGGAATTTAAAAAGTGTTTTATTTTTTTAACTGGCCGAGATGGTTTGTTAAATTAGAACAAATAGTAACCACAAAATGTATACGTCATAATGATATATGATAAGGTAGGAATTTCTCCCATCTTCATGAAGATAAATGCAAACACAAGCGATCTGGTAAATCCTGAACGTACAGTATAGTGCCTTCCCATGATATCGCGGTTTCCAACATATCGCGGTATTTTTATTTATCAATAGCGCGTGCGAAAAGCGACACCTAGCGAGAAACAAAAATAGATTGTAAACAGTGGAGTCACGTTGTCCCGTGTCAGACAATAATATTCCGATGTATTGATAAATATGGTAAGTATAGTCATTTAAACCAAATTTCATACTTTTCATGAGTCTAGTCCACCTCTTGATATATAGCTTACCATCAATACCAATAATCTTTATCAAAACAATACCTACATGTGAACACCGTGTGCTGCCCGTGTCGTCTGATGTTTACATTCCCAAATAAGGTCAAAGGGTCACGTGATCATTCTTAATTACGTCAGTACAGGGAAGAAAAACTACAGTTGCCCATAACAGTTATATATGTGATAATAAGTTTATTTCGCAACTTGAATAGAAAACTATCGAATTAAACAACTGGTCAAGAAAGCAAAGAAGTTTTTTTTTAAAGTGATAATAATTTTAGCAATGGAGAACAAAATAAAACAAAACAATTTATATATAGATTCTTCTAAACAGATTGTTCTGAAAAGAATAAATTGTTTATCCATAAAATAAAAGTTTTTATGTCATAAATTCTAATGCACACACAGTAAGGCTGTTTTAAAAGTTTTGGATCTTGGACTGGTATGTTTGTTTTTAATTTTAATATACATTACATACACAATAAATAAAATATATATATATATATATATATATATATATCATTTATTATAGGAAACAAAACAAAAGACTAAGCGCCTTCAATATGACCGGGAAAACTTACAAAGGGCATATGATGCCACAAGAGATGGGATGTCAGTTTACAAAGCAGCTTGTACATATGGGGTCCCTGAATCAACTTTAAGAGACAGAACAGAGGGAATGTTGATGTCAATGTGTCTATAGGATTTGACACTATTTTTACAATAGAAGAGGAACAGATAATCCATAGTCACATCAAATATATGGCAAATATTGGCTATGGGTATACTAAGTTAGGAGTCCAGGCCCTTGCAAGGGATTATGCTTTGTCATTAAATAAAAATTTGAAATCAGATCAGGCACTTAGCAATAACTGGTTTTATGGGTTTCTTAGAAGATGGCCTGATCTCTCAGTTAAGACTGCTCAGAAATTGTCATTTAGCAGAGCGCAGTCAGCTTCACGTGAAAAGCTAAATAACTATAACAAGGAGCTTTCCTCTTTAATGACAAAGCATAACTTGACAGACAGGATATATAACATTGATGAAACTGGGATAAACACACAACATAAGCCCCTTAAAGTTGTTTGTAGCACTGACACAAAGCACAGGCTGTTACCTCAAAAAGTCTTCCCTTACCACTATCATTGGTGCTGGAAATGCTGCAGGCAACCATATTCCACCTTATTATGTGTTCAAGGGGAAGAAATGGAACAATGATCTGCTGACTAGATGCTTACCTGGAGCTGAAGGTGAAATGTCAGAGACAGGCTGGTCAAATTCAGCAGTGTTTCACAACTACTTAACAAAATTCTTTGTGAAACATGTTAATATCAAAGATCACAGCAGTCTTCCTCTCCTTATTTTATTTGATGGTCACAGGTCACATATAAATTTAACCTTGACTAACTGGGCAAAAAAACATAATATTTTGTTATTTGTGCTTCCACCACACACAAGCCATCTGACCCAACCACTGGATGTTGCAATATTTGCACCGCTTAAAGCAATGTACAACAAAGAATGCGATGCTTACCTTAAAGTAAATCCAGGTGTTAACATTTCAAAATACCAGACTGCAGAGTTAACTGCTAAACCTTACTTAAAGGCAATGTCAGCAGAGAATCTTGTGTCTGCATTTCGCAAGACTGGCATTTTCCCATTTAACAATAAAGCTATTACTGATATTGAGATTGCACCAGCATCAATCTATAAGCCAGCAGTAACTGAGATGCCTCCCAATGGAGATTCAACTGCTACTGTAATTACCGAGATCTTCGCCGATAATACTAAAAAAAGTACTACTGTAACAATGTCTGATGACACCGGAGCACCAGAAGCACAGCAAAAGATTACAAAGGACACTCACATTTTTCAGCAGTAAAGCTATTACTGAAGTTGTTAAAAACAAAAACAAAAGAAAGTTTGTGCCACCCTTTTTATCAGGAAATTTAGCAAAGAAATCAAATGTAAATATTTTGAAACCAATATCATTTTCAACAGGTCAATCCAAACAATTTAAAAAATCATTACCAGCAGTAAACCAAAGAAAGCAGTTTCCAAGTACATCTGGAATTAATAAGAAAGGTGCACCTTTGGATCTCCTCTCTGAAGATGGAGAGAGCAGCATGGATGATGAAGATGATGATATATGCTATGTTTGTGGAAAATTTCAGCCAGATGAATTGCGCGGATGTACAAGTATTGTATTTACTAAATGGGCAAAATGTGATTTTTGTGAGCACTGGACTCATCTTACATTTGTACTGATGTCAGAATTATTAGGAGGGGTGATGAATTTAGATGTCCTCACTGTACAAACAAAGCTTAACTCCATAGACTATGATAATAGTGTGTTTTGAGTTCGTTATTTTGCATTTGATAGTTGGATTAATTTTATTGGAGTTTATATTTAAAACATTTTTGAGTGTTTCTTCAAACTTTTAATTTTATAAATATTTGAGAATTATTTTGTTCGCGTTTGGATCAATTTTGACGCTTCTGGTGCTCCGTAGACAGAAAATAAAACATTGCCGCGATACCTTGGTTATCTCCCTTTTATTGCGACCTACATAACAAAGTTACACGGGACAACACGATGCATTGATTTAAACAAATAAAATTGCTGCAGGAATATGAAGCTTATGTAGAACTATCGTTGTAAGGAAATATCGTTTCAGGTAAGTTTTATTATTTTTCAAAATTTCAAAAAAACGATATCATGGGACCCCAGGCTAAATATTGTTTACAATATAAAAATCTCAACATCAATTTAACAAGATCACAAAACCTGCTAACAAAATTTGTGCAAATATTAAACCGTCCTTTAGTAAAAAAAAAAAAATCATACCATTAGGAACAGGGCGGGGGGGGGGTAGGAAGGACAAGCTGATGCACAGAACAAGAACGATAACTCGTTAAATCATTACGCATGCGTTAACCCATGT